>JAGKQE010000060.1:0-182384 GCA_022609375.1 Xenosphaeropsis pyriputrescens
CTAACCCTAACCCTAACCCTAACCCTAACCCTAACCCTAACCCTAACCCTAACCCTAACCCTAACCCTAACCCTAACCCTAACCCTAACCCTAACCCTGCCGTTTTGACTTACTAATCAACTACCTATCTTGTCTCTTAAACCTTTGTATAGTATAAACAAGCTTTACTACTACACTTAGTCCTTAAACCTTGCCCCTTGTATTATATACACTTAGCTTCTACCTCCTCTCTAAGTTTTACTAGGAAACCCTATATACTAAGGAAGCTTAAGCCTACCTTTATTATATTACCTTAAAGGCCTATTGTTATATCTATATACTAAGTAATAGGCTATATCTAAAGGCTAGAATAATATTTACCTAGTTATAGATAAAAGTCTAGCTAGTACTAAGAGTATATAACTATATACACTAGTAAGGTCTCCTATAATACTAAGGGAATATTTATAGTCTATATATAGTTTAGGTTTTCCTTAGATCTATACTAAAGATTCTATAGCCCTTTATAAATATAATCTTTGTTCTTTTTTGTAATAGCTAAAATTACTATCTAGAACACTTAAGGCACAAATATAATTTACAATTCAGTTTCTAAATTGTAAATCAAAGAAGAGAATTGAATTTGACAGCGATATAAAAGACATATTCAATTGTACTCACTCATTTCAATTACACTTATTTGTGCACGTCCATTTTGTGCTCGGTATTGTTGTTTACCCCTAAATATCACAATAGTGAGGGAAAAAATCTCATCGAGATAGTCTCGCTGGCAATGCAAACCTCAAAGTTATTTCATGCACGATGGTGAAAGACGAAGATCTCAAGGTGTTATCTCAATCCACCTATTGGGATGAGCGCTACAAGTCAGAGGTCACTAGAAATGGTGAATCAGCTTCATTGCAGGGTTACGAATGGTCGCGGAATTATGAGATCCTTAGACCCTTCTTCCAACGACATCTTCCATCACCACCTTCGACCGTTCATATCCTACACTTAGGATGCGGAAATAGCGTATGTGGTTGCATCCAATGTTGACACTGACAATAACTAAGTACTAGTAGACTTTGACAGCCGATCTTCATGCTCAGGGTTACAGCAATCAAACCAGCGTCGACTTTTCCGAGGTAGTCATTGATGCATTGGAGATAAAATACTCGGAAATTGACACTAAATGGAGCGTCATGGACGTCCGTGATCTTCAATTGGATCATGATTCAGTTGATATTGCCGTTGACAAAATGACAATGGATAGTTTTATACATGGCTCGGTGTGGGATCCTCCAGCTGATGTGAGAGAAAATGTAGAGAGATACGTGCAAGAGGTAAATTGTTTGAAGTCAACTAATAACAATGCTAATCTCTCCAGGTTGGACGTGTTCTCAAACCGGGAGGTCTATGGCTGTACATTTCTTATCGCCAGCCACATTTCGTGAAGCCATTCCTACTCAAAGATGACCTCTGGTCTTTGTCGGTAGAGACACTTCAGGACATGACCGGTGCCGGTGGATTTGAATATTTTGGCTACATTATGAAAAGGCATGGACATTGATCATTATACTCGTCATTAAAAGCTTCCACTATGCACATGATAGTCGAATAATGAAGACTGAGTGACTACGATTTTCGACTATTGATATCTCGACAGATATGATAGGTGTAGACAGTCGATGCTCATACAATCCTCAATCACTTTGTTACAAGTCTGTCTGTGTAATGCAATGCTCTACCCGGTATTAGTTTTGATTGCTCAGCTATGCTATTCAACGCCATCAACTCTCCTCAAGAAATCTCTGACACGACTCAGTTCAACATCACCCTGTTCACTATCCACAGCCCTAAACAGACTCGTAAGAACTCCATCCACCTTGTCCTCCTCCACACTCGTACATAGTGCAATGACCTTGCGGTACTTCGACTCCAATTCACTGCTCTTTCCCTTCAACCCCTTCACTGCATTTGAGAGTGTCTCGTTATTTGCAGCATACGCATTCAACCGCGATCGAAGTACTGGTATAGATGGGAGAGTCGAGAGCTTTTGCATCTGTGCTGGATCCAGACGAGCCTGTGTGATGTTAAAGTTTAATGGGAGATTGGATATTGCCAATGACTTGTCTGCGTCGCCCAATTTCATCTCTGTAACCTCGTTGTCGGGTGTGTGGCCATGCTGTCGTTGAAGCTGTCCTAAACGGAAGTGTTCCTCATCAGCAGCACGTCGAAGGTTTGCGATCTTCTGTCTTCGTTTTTCGCGTTCTTTCCTTTGTTCTTGTAGTGCTTCAAGGCGTCTTCGCTCATCCCCAAGTTGTGCTGACGCTTCTCGAAGTTGAGTATGAATAGCATCGATCGTGTTCTGTTTGGCCTCCATCTCTGTGGCGAATTCCTTCTCCGTCTCCGAGAGTAAGGATGTTATCGCTGAGTCGATTAGACATCGGTCGTGAATTAGGAAGAATGACTTACATGAAATGATATCACCGCTGTTCTCTCTAGTGCTCTTTGCAAGAGCCTTTCCTGGACTTCCAAAACCTGCTTGACGGTCATCAACTTCATCACGATTACCGATGCCAAAGTCGACAGGTCGAAGTCCTGCACGATTTGCTATGCCAGCATCTGCTCCCACCTCCAGTAATTGAGAAATGATACTGCGGTTGCCAATTCGAGCTGCAATGTTGAGCGCGGTATCGCCAGACTTGTCTTGTGCATTCACAATCTCAGACATGAATCGACCAATTCCCATGGACTTGATAGCATGAGGCACAGCGCCGAAAGCTTGCTGACTGCTCGGGGCACTTCCAGAGCGAACCACAAACTCAAGTAGAGACTCCAGGTAATATTTACTGGCTTGACTTCGTCCTTTGACTGCTGAAGTGACAGATATGTGATGTAACACGGTACGTCCACGTCCATCACTCAGTTCAATGGTGGGACCAAGAAGTTCTAGAAGATCAGGAAAGCTGCCCATGTCGAGGTTATTCGTGACCACGCAAGCCCTCATCAATGCCGTCTCCCCGGCACCGTTGACACGATAGATACTAGCACCAGCCGCAATCAATGCCTTCAAGAGAGGCATGCGTGCTAGCGTAGCTGCCCAGTGCAAGGCTGTGTGAGCTGTGTTGTCGATTGGTACATCCAGGTCAGCACCAGCCAAGGTCAGAAAAGCTCCATGGTGACTGAAGTCAGTGCGAGACGGATCCATGAAGAGTGACATGAGCAATGCTCGATTCGACTCTGCTGTCTTGGTATTCTCCATTGGTAGGGGTGGAAGCGTTTGTGGAGTATCAAGGTTTTGTAGTTGTGCGTGTTGCGTGTAGATGAAGGACTCGTTCGGTTCAGTCGGTGAAGGTTCCCGCAATGACATGTCGTAGTATTCATGAGGTTGAGAGTTATTAATGCCTGGAGATGGTCGAACACGTTTTCGCGGTGGCTCTCCAGTGGCTCCGTCGTGGGAGAAGGCAGCTGACTGTGTGGCATACGCTGAATCCTGTGTGGTGATGTTGAAACTTCGTTCCGATGTGAAGCTCTGCATGCTTTGCTGAGAGTTTCCAGGGAATCCGGATTCCTGACCGTCAAGATACTGTAAAGATGGCTGTCGACTGAAACTAGCAGGACGCGATTGTTGACTGCCGTTGCGCATTCGAGGTGCTGGTGAATCGAATCTAGCTTTGTTGATGGCAGCAACAGCATGCGAAGCTGTGCTCGAAATGTTCTTGAAGAAGGTTCCTGACTGGCCACTCGTGCGCGCATCATTCCCAGAGTTGTATAGTCGTTTTCGTTGTGCAGCCATTGCTTGCTCTTTGGTAGGTGTATCCATTCCTCCTCGTCCAGCGATGCCACCATCCTGGCCCATATCGTATGTGAGCAATGGACGAAGTAACTCTTCGACACCATACTGCCTGCAAAACTCCAAGCCCCTATCGAACTTGATCCATGTACCTTGATACTTTCCATACCCACCTTGTACTTTTTCATGTTCACCTATCAGAATCTCCTTCTCTAGAACCTTGGTGCGTTTCCCTTTCTCAATTCCAGCGACCTTCAAGATCTGCGTTGCGTTGAGCCAACTGTCATTACGTCTGCGCATGACTGCTATGTTGTTGACTTCCATCTCGTATACGTCGACGCCAGAATACACGGCCTATTGTTGAGTTAGCGTGATTCTTTTTGAGACACATCTCGAGAAGCAGACCGAATAGATTTGTGGTGGTGGAACAGTATGATGCATGCCATTATGTTGGTCGTATGATCGAAATCCCGGTTGCATCATCATTCCATTGCTCTGCGGACCTTGACCCATGCCATTGTAGGCCATGTTGAACGTTTTCGCTGACCTCAATGCCGTATGGTGGCCGTGTTCGCGCGTGACAGGCTGCCAGGGCACTTATGGCGGTTGCGATGACTCCTCAGTGGCGATGGTGCTTTTCCTGGTTACAGAAAAACGTTCACTATGGGCTTTGGAGGGTCTCGAGGTTGCGTAGTTTTTATTTTTATTTTTTTGGTGAAGAAGTGGAAGATCGTGAATCGACGACGAGGTGATATGGCGTGAGCGTACCTAAGGTAAGCTGAGACTGGCAGCACGGGTGTGCTTTTGCGCTTTTGCGCTTTTGATGAGTCGCGTCACGCCGCGCGCCGAGGTTTGCGACTATGAAGGGGGAAGTTTGCGACGATGAGGTTTGAGAGGAATTTCTTGAAGGGATTGATGATAAGAAGAAACACGCTGATATGCTTCTGTCCTCGGGGAGACGTGTTTCGTCGCGTCGACCAGAAGTGGAAGTGTAAGTGGGTGGTGGTTGGGCGGGTGTGTCGGAGGTAATGCGGTGTCCTCATACGCGGGGATTTGCCGCTATATCATCTGGGTGTCTACGGAATGCTACTTCTTCACCTCCTCCAACCAGATTTCTTCGCGGGAGAAGCACCAGAATAATAGGCACAATTACAAACGGCGTATCAACATTCAACAGTGCACAAAAGAGCTGGACACCTGGGGAAGCAGATGAAGGAAAAAGAGGCGAAACCCTCAAAACATTTAGGCACAATACAAGCTTATTTGTTTAAATCAACATGTCAACAGCCATAAAGCTAGAAGAAGAGGCGAAATTTCCATAGCACTTGGACACAGTATGCCAGATGATTTATTTAATTCAACGTATCAACAGTCAGCACCCTCTTCCAACTCCTTTTTGAGCAACTTCACTTGCTCCAGAGGTATCTCTTTTCTCTGTTCATCCGCTACGAGCTTGACGTTTAACCGAGTACACGCGACGCGCTAAAGTCAACGCCTCCGACCAACTCCCCTCATGCCTCAGGTGTAAACTCTCACAATCCATGTAAGTAATTACCTACCTATGCAGGTATTTACCTTAATTTTGTCATCCACCAATCCAGCCTTGAGTATCCGCATCGCAAGAGCTTCTAAGTACTAAAGGTATCAAGGAGTCCACTTTCCTTGCGTTCATCACCACGAACTACAACTACAACGCAGCCTTCTCATCTCAGGCCTCCAATCATCAGTCTGGCATGACACGATGTCCGTCGACTGTACTGCGATACCATCATGACCTTCAATGAGGCCTCTAAACCTACAATCCATCTCTTCAGATCCCTCTTGCGCGCAGCAACCTACTTACCAGATTCGGCCGCTCGAAGCTACTTCCACAAATATATCATAAAGCGATTTCGAGAAACCCAGACGGTAACGCCCGAACGCCTTCGAAAAGGTCGGCAATCCATACAAATTCTAGAGCGCGCAAGCAATGGCGAAGCAGGGCCTTTGTCAAATGTCATATACATGACATATGGCCGGTCCGGCAAGAGAAGAAGAGATTTAATCACTGAGTTACAAAAGACCGACGAGGACGAGCTGCCACAAGATAGTGATGCACTGAAAGACTTGATTGAAAAGGCCAGAAATGGAGACGTGGCTAGTACCATGAAAAGGAATCCGAAGCTCATGGCACTTGTCAAACACATGAGTAACACTCACTCTGAGGAAAGTCCAAGGCCTCTCATCCGAAAAGTTGTGCCCAAACTCACCCCGGAGACACTATGGGGAGATCCATTGCCCCACAAAAGAAAGAAATCAGAGACAAGGAAATGGTGGGCAGACACTCTGGATAAACTGTCTCCTCCTC
The DNA here is from genome assembly GCA_022609375.1 of Xenosphaeropsis pyriputrescens. Classification (NCBI taxonomy): domain Eukaryota; kingdom Fungi; phylum Ascomycota; class Leotiomycetes; order Phacidiales; family Phacidiaceae; genus Xenosphaeropsis; species Xenosphaeropsis pyriputrescens. The sequence goes on from JAGKQE010000060.1 coordinate 6,123, forward strand.
TACCTGCACATGAATGGAACCGCTTGCGAGATCTAGCTTCTGGTAAGATTCCATTTGAAGCACCTCCTGCTCGTCGAAGTAGGCCCGCTGTGGTCGACGACAAAGGCCCTTCGGACTTTGATTATTTCACCAAGCCCATCCAGAAGGCACACGAACACGATTCCATGGAAATTTTCCGAAGCATGAAGCGGCACAACATCACTTCGGCCTACATGCGGAGACTTTGGAGTGTGGTATGGAGACTTACACCACTTATGACAAAAGATCAAGAAACTGGCCAGTGGGATATAGTTTGGGGCCATTCACGGTCGAACATTGACAAAGGCAAGATCTCTGCTGCTAGGAAGGCGGATATGGAGCTCTTCGAGAATGCCCCTATTTACAGTAAATCTGTTCCACGTGTGAAGACATCGCTGGAAAGGAAGTTGAAAATGTAGCAAAATGCACAACAATCATGTAACGATTATCCCTTACTGTTTCTATTTCTCAAGTAAAAATTTATGTACAAAACTGCAAATAAGTTGACGCGCAAAACCAACTCCAATGCGTGTACGAGATTAGATCATGATGCTTTGCGATTCTCTGGGGAGGCTCAAGAAGCTACGTCTATAACCTCTCTAGATTGTCTTCTGAATCTCGACATCATGGCTGTCTTCTGCTTTCGCATTTACGGTTAAACCCTAACCCTATATTTCCAGGATATTCTTCACTGAGGTCATGTGTGATTTCGGCACTTGAATAACTCCTGATGAGTGAGCGTACGGCTCTTAATATCTCATTGACAACCCTCGAAATATTCAATTCAACCAAAAACTGAAACGCGATAGGGAAAATCTATTGCTGAAGTCTCCATAAAATCTGCTGCACATCCTGGACCCCACATAATAGTACCCGATTGTCTACCCCGCAACTAACAATCTCAATCAACGACTGAAATCCATCCATCACCACGTTGCAGTATTTTGACTCATAGCCAAAACTCATATGTATTTGATTGTATGCCATAATACGTTTGTCATTTCTCCCCTCAAGATTATTCGAGGTAATGATCGCGTATCCTTCAGACACATTATGTTACACAATGCGGCCGCGTGGAACCATTTTTATTGACATTCGCAGGGCGTAGAGAAACGTATCGAAACGGGCCTCAAGTCAATAAAAAAGCACAAGGGGGCCAGCAATTCTCTATCTCTTCCTACAGAAATCTTTTATCTCCAGTATCCGTATGCTACAGACTCTTTGACTGAACAATGACTCCAATTGCAGCTGTGGTGATTCGACAAGCAACTCGTGAAGGTATTTGTGTCATCCAATTTCATTAGTTCTCCGAATTAACACATGTAGATGTTCCAACGATTCTTCAGCTCATCAAAGAGCTCGCCATATACGAGAAAGCGCTGGATGAGGTAAAAGCGACTCAAGAATCTCTGTTGCAAACGATTGCATTCGCTCCTACCCCCGATGTGTCTCTCTCCAATACTACTCCATCCACCGGTGATCTCCCTTCCCCGACACGCCCAGCCCGAACACTGCTGGTATTCACACCTGAGGGCAAGCCAGCAGGAATGGCATTGTATTTCTACAATTACAGTACCTGGCGATCAAGACCGGGTATTTACCTCGAGGATTTGTTCGTGCGCGAGACTGAGAGAAACAATGGCTATGGGCAGATGTTGCTAGGAGCACTTGCGAAAGAGGTTGTCGACATGGAGGGGGGACGGCTCGAATGGAGTGTATTGAAGTGGAACAAGCCAAGCATCGATTTCTATGAGAGAATTGGAGCGAAGGCCATGACGGAATGGATGACTATGCGAGTCGATGGTGAAGGACTGAAGGAGTTGGCCAAAAGGTCACTGGCATGATTTCTACAGCAATCTGAGACAGAACACGCGAAAGAAAAGACATGAGATATTGCCATCTAAAGACGGTGGAATTTAACCAAAGATTACACGTGATACCTGTGGGGTGCATAATGCAGGGGAGGTTTCCACTTACCTGGGGAATCAGTACATGGTCTTCCCCACGATATCGATCAAGGAGAGATAGGTCGTCTAAGGAGATGAGTTGTGGATCAATGTTCGCACCGACTATCAAGTCCGATTTGTGTGCTGGACAATGCTGGCACTGACAAGGCGCTACTCATCACCAAACCCCGAGAGGCGGCAAAAGGAGACGAACACGCTATGCCTCATTCCTATCCCATCCCCGCTCTCCTTCTTCACAAATATTGAGTCTACATGAGCCGCAACTACCCAACCATTTCCACGGCGTGAAGCCTCAACTCTCAGCATTTTGCAAGATTGAGAGGTAGGAGATAAAAGTGGAGAGCCAACGCGGTTGCGCTTGATTGATTAATTGTGAGTTTTCGAAGCGCTTGTTCAAAAAGACAGTCAAGAGCAGCGCAATTGTTGAGAGTGAGGAGATTACAAACAATCTTGAGAACAATGTCACTTCTTGAATGGCACCCATCCCTACCCCGCCTCCGGCCTTGTCAAGTCTTCAGCTGGTGAATTTGCATCAGGTGATGAAACCTGGAGTGCGTATGCTTGGGAAAAGGGCCGATACCCCATATGTCCCCCACTTCAGTTCCCATACTTACCCCAGATCTTGTATAGGCCATGTATTGTGTTGAACGTAGTACAGCAGCGGGTTGCCCCAACTGAAGCTGTGTTCCTCCACTTTGCAATGATCGCCTCAAATCGCTTGATATGCGAATAGAATACAATAGTCGTACACTCGTTCAAGCGTTGGTATCCTACCAAATCAAGAGCATAAATGGTACTCCCTCATATCCTCACTATTAGAGGCTGTCGAGAATACATAACCGTGAATTACCGGATTGCTCAAAAATGCTGTACATACTAGTATTGCTTTTAAGTCCATCACTCTTGACAGAGGAACAACTCTCAGGATTCTTTCTTAGCGGTGACCGTCCTAACCCTATCACAGCAGATTTGAACAAGTACATAGTACATAGTAGAATGTTTGTTATGGCATTCCGTGGCGTAACCAAGCCATCCACTCCGTACTCTGTGTAAACGAACTTTTTTGTCGTGGCGCTGAGTACCGACGAAGAGCCGCTAGCTACGGCTGGTAAATACGTATATTGAGTTTTGATTTCTCTTGGAGACAAATGATTTGAGCGAACATTTCTTTCCAGAATGCCGCTAGAAAGGGCATTTTGGGTGACATTATGCCACAAATCCAATCACCTCAACACCAAGGCCACTAGTATTCTTCTGATACTGTACTTGGTTACAAGTAAAGAATTACAAATGTGGTGATTCGGTCTGTATTGTATCTACTATGTAAACTCTGATTCATGATGATCGACATCTTCGAGCGGAAGATGGAGCGACGGTATCATCCCATAATCCGCTGGCCTATCTGGCCATTGCACTGGATTCCACTACCCATCTTCATGATAGAATTTCTAGTCACAGTGACGGGTAGAATATTCTACTGGTACTCAGATCATGATTAGAGCTTGTCTTCGCCGTTGCGCGACATCTGCTGATCTTCTGGCTTTTTAACCTTCTGGAAGCACGCTGCTTCTCCCCAGAATCTGCATTTCAAGCTTATTCTCAAGTTTGTGGAGATGAAGATGCTCCCCCACCCAGCTTTTGTTGGATGGTGAGTTCAGGCGCTCAACCACAACAGTAGTGACACATCACACGTAACAGATTCATCTCGACCCGTGCGATTTGACAACCTCATCCATATGCTCCCAAGATATGAGGACTTACCGCTCTCTGCCGAACAAGGGGCTCAAGAGGAGGCTGAGAGAGGAGAACGAGAAAGAGCCGCAGTAGAGCATTAGCTGAACCTATTAACACTTCTCCAGATGCTTTTCGACATCTGCCCCCATTTGCCCCACCGTCAGCTACTCCGTGCATTGGGATTGTCAATCCGATGGGAACTGTAAGAAATATTCTGATCTGTGGAGTACGTGCACCTCCAGGTCTCAGGCACGCAGAGCCCAGAACGATCAAGCGCATCTATTCTACTTGCTAGCCAGGACAGCTTGTTATCACGACGATATCCTCATACAGCTAGACATCGTTCGGGAGCCTATCAATGTGGTCGAGGCCATGACTAGATTAGCACTTGTGCAATGGTCCAAGACTTCTGTCAGACTAGTACGAGCCGAGCGGCGATACAGGCATAGTCTGAGTTTTAACTCCTTGCCCATTTCCCCACGATTTGAAGGCTCAAGAGCCTCCAAGCTTCATATTCCTCAGTGGCTGCATGGCCCAGCGATATCTCGGTGCGGCCTCGGGCCAGCTATGACTTAGCCGTCCCCGAGCTATCTGAGTAGACTGATCTTTCAACGAATTAAACCTGTCATCCCTCCACATTAGTCTCGATGGGCTCTGACGGACTGCAGTCGGTTTTTGAAGCTTGAATTCAGTTTCTTCCGAGCGCCAGGACACTCAAATGCGATCTCGACTCAAGTTGCCTCCTGGTCCCTAGACCACTGGAATTCATCCTAGGAACTAGACCACTTGATAGTGCTGAGCTTGCAGGGAAAGCTCGTTGCCAACTTCACGTCTAGATGCTGCAAGGAAGCACAGATCCACTGTGGGTATGGGGTCTCCGCATGGGGAACATCATGAGTATGGGGAGCGAGTTGTATAAGAGGGGATTGCAATCCACCCTGGAAGCAATATCAGCATCAGCAACATCGTCTTCATCTCTTGCCTCCTCATCTCTACTCTCATCTCTTCCATCATCTCCATCGTCGCTTAACAGCCTCGTTCTCCACCACATCCTTAAATTACTCTATCATCAACATCTTTCGCAATGGCTGGAGGTATGCCAATCGCAACGGGCGCCGTTGAGGGTGGCTTCCTTCGTGGAAGAGCCCTGATTTACCCACTTTCCCTGGTCATTTCTCTGTTCTTCCTCTGGGGTTTCTCTTACGGTCTTCTCGATGTCCTCAACAAGCATTTCCAAACAGTTCTCGGCATCACCAAGCTTGAGTCCACCGGTCTTCAAGTTGTCTACTTCGGTGGTGGTTACTTGATCTTTTCTCCGATCGCTGCTGAGGTCATGAAGCGCTTCGGTTACAAGAAGACTATCCTCATGGGTCTTTCTCTTTATTCCCTCGGTGCTGTCATGTTCTGGCCAACTGCCCACTTCTCATCTGCAAACAATCGCATGGCTTCTTTTGGTGGCTTCTGTGCTTGCACCTTGGTTATTGCTTGTGGTCTTGCTACACTCGAAACTGCTGCCAACTCCTATGCCGTTGTCATTGGTGACCCAGCTTCCGCATCTGCCCGTCTCCAGTTCTGTCAGTCGTGGAACGGTGTCGCCTCCTTCATCGGTCCACTCATCGCCTCCAAGTACTTCTTCTCCGGTGCCAACGCCAACAGCTTGACCAATGTTCAGTTCGTCTATCTTGCCGTCGCTTGTGCTGGTGTTGCCATTGCAATCCTCTTCATCTTCTCCACACTTCCAGAAATCTCTGAGGAGATGCTCAATGGTACTACCACGGTCGAGGATTTTGCCAATGATGAGTTCGGAAACCCAGTTGTCCAGGGCCCGCTTTACAAGCAGTACAACATGATCTTTGGTTTCGTTGCTCAATTCTGCTATGTTGGTGCCCAGGTTACTGTTGCTTCTTTCTTCATCAACTACGCCACCGAGAACGCCACTTACAGCTCGGCACAAGCGTCCAACTTCCTGTCTTACGCCTTAATCATCTTCACTGTTGGCCGATTTGTCGGTACTGCCTTGGCAACCGTCTTCCAGGCTGATTTCATCATGATTGTTTACTCCTGTTGTGCTATTGCCCTCAATGCCTACTGTTGTGCTGGTTACGGTGCAGGTGCGGTTGGCACACTTATGGCTCTCTTCTTCTTCGAGGCCCCAATGTACCCAACTCTCTTCACTCTTGGTACTGCCAACCTCGGCAAGCACACTCGTCGTGGTGCCGGTATCTTGGTCATGGGTGTCTCCGGAGGTGCCATCTTCCCACCAATCCAGGGTGCCATCGCTACCTCAGTCAATACCAGAATTTCCTACGTTGTCCCACTTGTCGGCTTCGTCTATGTTCTTGGCTATGTAACAGCTCACTGGATGCGCACTGGATTCCACATCATGCGTGTCAAGGATGTTGTTGCCTCCACACCTACCGGTGCTGTTGGCGGTGTTGTTGAGAATGTTCACTACGATGATGCTAAGGTCATCAAGGTCGAGCATAACGAGAAGGCATAAGAGTCCTTCGCGATACATGATATAGATGATCCATAATATTTATGGGGGTTTGGGGATTGAATGTTTATGATTTTTCTTACGTTAATAATGCATTATATACCATCAGATATACCAGACCTAGAGTATATACAATGAACCTCTACACTCAACTTTCAATCGAGTCAATCTTTTATGCATAGCGACAAATAGCCAGTGTCATGGAATCGTTTAGTGTTGTTCTAACACTTGTCGATCGTATAAATGATTGCCTCATAATAGGCTTATAGCTGATCAATTTACTCGTTTTGGGCAGTATGGATGGTAAATAATGATTATATATCCGATAGTGCCAGGAAAAAAAACCAGACCAAGAAACAAACGAAGAAAGATGACCGACCCATCAACAGAATATGAGGTCAGTTTTTATGACACGAAAGTCGGCGAAGAGAAGGCAGACAAAAGCCAACGATAGGCAACAGCAGAAGAGAGCCCACAAATAGTACTGTTTTGTCTTATGTATTATGCGATTGACACCGTGTATTCTGACTTCAGCACTCCCAACAATCATCCATGCCATAGCCATGCTTCAATAAGGCCACTCAGGTAATTGGGGACAAGGCGGAGGACCATTCTGCTTTCTTTCAATGGAATACTGAGAATGTCGGGTAGCCCTGGTCCCACTAGTGTAACCTCCCCCTGAGAACATCTTGTTTTCAAATTTGTGCTTCTGAAAGGTGCGAATAAGCGACAATATCCCTGGGACATTTGAAATATAGATCTGTATAATGAGCAGGATTGAATTTTAGTGCAGATTCGAAGTTATTCTGAAAACGTGGAGTTTAAATAGTTTACTCACAGCTATGCTAGCCTCACGGCAGTTCCAATGCTGCCACGCGCCTGTGTTCATCCAGACTTTGTTGATGATTGCACATATTATCTAGACTATGTTAGAGAGAGTTTACTTGCTATTGTGCTGCCTTTGCTCGAAACATAAATGGCAGACTTACTACAAAGATTCCCAAGCTAAAAATACAGCAAAGCAACACTTTCTGCTGGAGTGGGAATTTTGATCGTACGAACATGGGAACTGGAATTAGGATAATCAAAAGGTCGCTTGAGATATTGAGAGAGCCTTGACAAATTGCATAATGTTCCCACAACACACATTGGGCTGGAGATGGGATTAGTGTAAAAAATGGCTGCGGAGAACTTGTATATGTAACATGTTTAAGAACATTCACTTACCATTTGGTACTGGCACTGCCCAATTACCTGAGAAGGGATTGCAGCTCAGTAGAAAAAAGCCAATCTGACTTCCAATCCAGCAGCAGAGTACATATCCACCAAGGAGTTTGACGAAGACCTCGGTTCTACGACCAAGACTTAAAATGGGATCAGTTTGATTGACTAACGTTATCAAGAGCACTTGGATAGACTCACGCTAACTGATGATAAAATACTAATATACTGGCCTTGATAAGATATAAAATATTAATCATAGCCTGCTCTGCAATCAAGCCCCATTTGCTCCCCCTGATATAGGCGGATGGGTGTGTGTTGACAAGACTCATCAGATCTGTTGAAGAAGCTGAGGCAGTATAAGCTGAGGCAGTATAAGCTGAACTTGTGGCAAGTGTAGTATATACAAAGACAGTATAGAACGCCTGATTGAAATAAGTTAGCAACTGTAGCATTGAGATTGGAGGAACACTTGCCGCGGCCAATACCACCAGGTAGTCGTCTATTCGAGAGAAGATCCACCCAAGTCTTCTTTGTCGGCCCCATCTAATATGAGATGTTAGCGATCTTGAAAATCTAGACGAAACTTTTTGGTTCAAGAACTTAGTACAATCGCAAAATTATAGCTATGATCCCAACTCCATACAGTGTCCAAGCCTCGATGATTAGGGATTTGCTTGCTCTGTTGATGTCGGCGTTCATATTGTCATCGAAATGATAAGAAAACTTGTAATTCGGTTTACATGCTCGAACTTCGTTCAGAATAACAAAAAATAAACAGAAGGATGGAGTTGTATCAAAAGCAAAATTCTTGATGACTGTCCATATGCCAATCTATATAATATAGGTATCTATGATCACACAGACCCTAACAGCGCAAACAGTGAATCTAAACGAGCCGCATCTTGGCAAATGATCACTTCCGGTAAAGATAGACGCTATAATATTAGGGGGTATCTTTAAACAGGAAAGTGATATTTCACCCACGCAACGTGTTTGGATTCCTCAACCAGATCTCTTAAGTCATTGTACCATATATTCTGGATAATAAGTCTTCTATGAAAGAGTAAGACACCGCTGAATTATCACTGACTAGTATTAATAGGTGAAGTAATATTACTCATCCAATCTGATCCTCCCTGTAAGCTGGTAAAACTGTTAAGTCAGGATGACGCACGATCGCTGTTTAAAGTTCATATAGATATAGATTTTGCCGCATTCGTATAGCGACTTGTCAAAATCCATCGCTTTTATCCCCCGAACCTATTCTGCTTTGAATGCCTTAAGACGGAAACTCATGGCAGAATATTAATAGTAACCAATCATACTTGTGTATCCCGAATTGCAACCATTCGGGAGATAGTCCCGCAGCACCATACTCATGCTTGTTTAAGTACTGAACACATAAAAATGAACTTGAGGCCATGTTGAGTTTGAAAACCTTTATAAATTCTTGCTGTTCAATGCAGCACAACCTCGAGTAATGACTTGTAGTAGCTGGTATCATCTAGGACCATATATCCATTGTGGTTAATACAGAATATTTATCATATTAAAAACTTCACGGCTGTCATCTCACATAGATACATGAAAGTAGAACCACATAAGTTTACTTAGTATTCTAGTAACATGCTCAATTCCCAGAATGCAATGGTGTCTTCAGTCTGGGCATATTTGTGATCTGAAAAGCACATGGGCGGCCAACAGAGCCATAAACTGTACCGAGATCGGCTTGTTACTGCAGCTTCGGAGAGAAATAAAGCTAACAGAGTAATCGCTGTCTTGGCATCCTTGTTAATCCTTTGCTGTTATATTACTCGAGCAACGAGGTTATGATCAAGAGAACTTTAAACACCTTCGATCAAGCAAGTAGGCTGGCACTCTACCAAGACGGAAGATCTATTTAATAGACATTTATAAACATTATAGCTCAACCCATGATATAGTATCTGTCCACAAGAGGGCGTAGAATACTTGTCCCAAATCCCATTCTTTCATCCTTACAGTCTTCATTTGAATCCTGTAAGACCCCATATTTCAGAGGTAGTTCAGACACTCCAATATCAGTGCGAAGCGGATGACAGGCAGCGCTGATCGCAATACTGCAATTTGACATGACTGGAATTCCCGCCTCGAACTTCTTAAACCCAAACGCAATGACGACAACGATCATTAAACCGCCCAGGACAAGAGACGCAAGTAGTCCTTTCGGAGACCAACCACAAACCTTTTGTGTAACTACATCATCATGGCCCCCGAAGAGTCCAATAATCTCGAGGTTGATTAAGAAGATGCTTTGCGATATGAACCAATGCAATGCGGTCATTGTGCCCATTATCGGAAGTGCACACTTGTAAGGTAATGAAAGCCAGTAGGTCGACCGTTGCTGCCCTTTAGGCTCAGAGACCCTCAGTGTTTTCTGCTGTTTTGCAAAATCGCAGAGTTCTGACGCAGCTAGCATACAGGTGAACAGGTTGTTGTAAATGATATAAAGAAAGGAGACAATGAGTTGAGGTGCATTGGAGAGAAGCACTGCCATACTTAATGTGAGTGGAAAAGGTAAAGAAATTACATTTGTAGTTTCAGCCTCGCCCAAACTAGCTGACCATACTTCAGGGTTCCCTGGGTCTCCTACACCTATGAGGAGTAGATAGAAACCTGCTAGCCACGCGACGAGGAATCTATAAATGAATTAGTATGTAGCCCATGTATATATGGTAGAGAAGATACTGACAGTACTGTTGCTATTCCCCACCGGGTGATACTGGCTGCTTGGAACCAACGTTCTCTTTTGGCATACTGAAAAGCTCTGGATCTTTCAAGGTCCACTGTGGAAGACTTTTGGAAGTGGTGATGTACTCCTTTACGGACATCAACGGCAGAGATCGGTCCAAAGGTTGCAGTAGTCCTATCGGGAACACTGAGGAAAGAAGATAAGGCATCCCCGGTCGTTATTAGGGGTTCGAAGTTCGACATATAAATGGTAGTAATCATGCAACCGACCTTGATAGCGTTGCAAATGATGACAACAGCGAGCATGATTTGGCCTACTTGCACTTTGCATGCTGGCTCAACAGGCTGTGCCATACAATACTTTATAGGAATATCAAGGCTCTGACCCTCCATATACTCCGGATATGCATTGCCATTAATAGATAATGTTGCATTCCACGAGTCAGCAGTAGAAGCACTTATATCACAAGGTGTCCCATCGTTATCCTGACCGAAGCAGAACCAATCGTCGCTAACACAGCTAAGCCAGTTCAAGACTGGATTGGTGTGGTTTGGTGTTGCTGTAACCAGAACAAGATTCCGATAACCTGATACATACATGTTATGATAAGCTTGAATGCACTCGGAATTTGTCAGATTTGCCCAGCTACTAGCGTTCGATTGAATGCCGGAGATTAGAGGCGCGTAGTCTTCTTCAGATGAAGTATATTCCTTGTCCAGGAAGAGAGATGCATTGACAGGTGTTCCGCCTATAAAGTTGGAAGCGCCAACAACCACCACGTACTCGTTTGTTGATGTTGTGGAGAAAATAACGGAATTGTATCTTTCACAGGCATCAGTCGATAGTTCCTATAGTTTCAGTACAGTATGGGCATGCTTACAGAAGATGCAGCGGGATGGAAGAAAACCCGAGAGCGAGCCATAAACAAAGCCTCCATCTCGCAATAGACCGCAGATTTCGTATACTCATCACGCCAATATTAAGCCATCTTCCCAGAGCATGCTGCTTAGTCAACTCTACTCGAGTGGGTGCGGCCAAGCACTGCATGCACACACTACTTGCGGAAAGCAAGAGAGTGCTGAGTATGTTGATGCCAAAGTGAGTCCACGTAGAAACATCCTTCATGGTGGAGCAAGATCCACTGTAAATAGTGACAATTTGGTTCTTGGCAGTGTAATTGAGGGATGCCCAAAGTAGTAGTGTGAGGTTGAGTATGAAGACCAGAATCGCCAATGCTGCACCGGAGACCAAGCTGAATCGCCAACCTTTGAATCCCCGTTTAACCACGACTTCATTGTTCGGAACTTCCGGCCATTGGGAGAGTAATGAATCCAACTCAATATCCTGCAGAGACTTCTGATAACCCATTTCTGAGGGGAGATTATTGTGATGCTATTGGAAGTCAGTAAATTGTAAGTAATTCAATGGGACAGACCCAAATACACGCAAAATTCCATCCAAGATTATTCATCACGCAGCAGACTTCCATGTGTGCTTCGAGCAGTGAGATACTGGGTGCTGCAGTCGTAAGGGGTACTCAAATAAGTCCGAGGTCTCCGTAACAACCGACTCTTTGAGACTCGCGATTGATGTCCCTATCGTTCGGCCCAAGAAGACGTCGTATTAGAAATAAGAGAAGACGGGTGTCGCCATAGATGAAGTGGCGTAAGATGTTGTGAACAAGTTCTCGATTGTAGCTTAGAGTAAGCAGGCGTAGAGACGACGTGCAATGATGTTTAAATGGATGAGAAGTCGTTGAAGCGTCGGGGTATCTGTCCATATGTGATGTGTATATCGATAGAGATGGCATCACAACCATAAATAACTTGGCATGACACAGCCCCCAACATCTACTGTCGTTTGATTTCGAGTGGTAGAAAAACAGGGAAGTCACAATCTGAATTTCCTGGCCTTTAATTGTATGTACGTATAAATGCTTGACGATGTGCAGATCTACATGATAGATACCTTAGGTAGTGATAGATACAAGGCTTGAGCCGTGCACTCGAAAGAGATCAAAGGCCGTTTTGTGTACTCCATAACTCCTTCGTTATGCATTGGTCCTGTCACCGCCTGACACGGGATAAATTTGTTCAATAAGCTGGCCAGACCCTTTGCTTGGAGCAACTGAGGAGCATGCTGGTGGGTGTGAATTTGGAAGTAAAAAGCATGCTTAATTAATAAGTAAGTAGCATGATAGTATGTAAGTACATATATACTGTATGTATTACTCCATATGCTCAGACTTCCTGGTAACTCATAAAAGAGGCTCCATGAATTTGACCTCTTGCTTGTATGTACTTGCACTGTTAACACACCAAGTTGCTAGACACTAGAGAAGAAGGATTTGGTGCGAACCGATTTAGAATCGTTGGGCTTTCTACAGGTGGACGGCTGTTCGGGGTTCTTTTTTAAATGTATGAATCTGGGCAGGATACATCCAGAGATGTAGAGTTGTTGAAACATTCACAACATTTAACTTAATACTTACTAGACATTTATGAACCTCGAAAGACAAAAGTAATGACTTTTTATTAATTCTTGCAATCATACCTATTTATACAAAATTACAAGACCACAGAATTACAAAATACGTACAACGTATCAACTCATGCTATTTGCTTCGAGCATTTGCTGGTAGGTCCCACCAGAATTTCTGAGGACCTCATGCGTACCCTCCTCCACAATCCTTCCATGTTCGAAGACTAAAATACGATCAGCTCTTTGTACGCTGGCAAGCCTATGTGCAACCATGATTGTCGTGCCGGTAAACCTCTCCACAGCTTCTTTGACCTTGACTTCGGAGTGGGAGTCTAGATAAACAATCAGTATATTGGCATTGTATGTAAGGATGGAAATGCATCAAAGCACTGTACATACCAAGGGCAGAAGTAGCCTCATCTAGTAAGAGGACATCGGGATCACGGATCATTGCTCGCGCAATGGCGATTCTCTGTTTTTGTCCTCCGGAAAGTTGAGAGCCATTTGAACCACATTGTCTATTATGTGTTAACCATGTCCGGCTATCAATTGATATGAGATTACTTACGTCTCATAGCCCTCTCCTAATCCACTCACGAACTCATGCACTCCGCATTCACGACATGTCCTCTCAATTTCCTCAGATGTGGCTTTATAGCCAGGCCTCACTCCCATACCAATGTTGAAGTTGATAGATCCTGTAAACAATTCAGCATCCTGGCTTACAAGAGCTAAACGAGAACGGTGATCTCGAACTGGCATTGTTCTGACGTCTACGTCATCAATTAGAACACTCCCAGACGTTGGGTCATAGAATCTTTCGATGAGTGAAATCGCACTCGATTTACCGGCTCCCGACGTGCCTACAAAAGCAACCGTCTCGCCAGATTGGATGGTAAGGTTAAGGTTTGTGAAAATTGGCTTGTTGGGGCGGGTTTTGTAGGTAAGGCAAACGTCTCTGAACTCGATTTTTCCTCTTTCCTCCCCTTTGATTTCCAGCATGGAAGTATTCGACGATGAAATCGTGGATTTGCCTGAAGTCAACGCGGCATCATCGATGCAGTTTTTCTGGTCCAAGAGCTGGAAAACTCTTTCAGCTGCCCCTCTAGCCCTACCTAACTCGGGGGCAAGAGAGAACATCTGACCAGATGCTTGAGCGGAGAATAGGATGGCCGGAAGTACAATGAAGAATTGAAGTGTGCTATACTCTCCTGCACGAACTAGTCTTGCACCCCACCAGTATGCCAGTGAATAGACGAAGTAAGTGATTGCGAGTGCAAAGGCGAGTATCAAGTTGCCAAATATCGTCCCCGTCAACAGAGTCTTCCTCTGTGCACCAACGGCTTCTTGAAAATTGGAATAAACGACCTTTTCTATACCGAGCACAGACACAGTGCGGATTGCTCCGCAAGCTTCACTGGCAAGCGTCGCCGCAGACACATAAGCCCCTTGAGACTTCTCCTCAAGCTGAGCGACTGTGCGAATGCGAAGGAACCCAGATAAAACCACAACCGGCGATGTGGCAAAGAGAACAATAGCAATTTTCCATGCTACGATGTGCGCGAGGATGGCGCCACCAATGACAGATGTAAGGGCCGAAAATATAGTGCCTATAATGACACCAGACAACCCCGAAAGATTCGCCGAGTCAGAAATGAGAACCGAAGTGAGAGATGATACAGAGTGGTTTGGAAGCAAGAACCAATCGGCATCTTGCCGTAGAATGGTCTGCAAACACTGATCGCGGACAATCATGATCAAATTCTCGGATAGAAGACCAAACAGAGATCCAGAAATGGTATATGCACAGAAGGCAATCAGGGAGAGGATGAAGAACATAAGACAAAAGAACTCTGTTCTGGCAGCTGGAATCGGAGGATTGTTAAGCAACGCAACGAGATTGCCGAAGATGAGGGATTCGCCCAGAACAAGGGCACCAGCGACAATAGTTGCAAACAGAGCGATCAGAAGGAGCGGAATCTTAGACTTAGAAAGGAACAAACAGCGAGAAAGCAGAGAAAAGGTACCAATAGATGGCATGGGCTCCTCTGAATCATCGGCATCTTGTGCTTCATGAAGTTGTTCCTCCTCGGGTTCTTCGTTCTCCTGCTCCCTTCTCTCTACAAGTTCAGTCTCGGCATCCGGAGTCACCTGAGACTCCATCTTCTGTGACTCAATGAGCTTGCTGTATGGGCCATCCTTTTCAAGCAATTCATTGTGTCCTCCCATCTCCAGTAGCTTTCCGCCACCCATTACCATGATAGTATCCGCATCTCTGATGGTACTCAAACGGTGCGCAATCATAACGGTAGTCTTTCCTCCTCTTTGCTTCTTCAATTCGTTGAAGACCTTCGCCTCTGTGATGTTGTCTAGTGCACTTGTGGCTTCGTCCAAAACCAACATATCCGGGTCGCCGACGAGTGCTCGAGCAAGACATACTCTTTGCTTCTGACCACCAGAAAGTTTGGTGCCAGACGGTTCGCCAAGTGGTGTGTCAAGCCCCTTTGGAAGGAGACGAATGAAAGTCCAGGCACCGGCAGATTTTGCTGCAGCCGTACAGAGATTGCGTTCCGCCTCCTCGTCTAAGCCGGCCTGCTTGATCCCTTGTCGAATGTTGGTAAGGATTGAGCCGGAGAATATAGCTGGATCTTGGTCCACAAGAGCGATGCTGTTTCTGATAGAAGAGAGGTTGTAAGATGGAAGAGAAAGACCGTTGAGATTGATATTGCCGGAGAGAGGATCGTACAGACGGAGAAGCAAGGCCGCAATCGTGGATTTTCCGCTTCCAGATGCACCAACAACCCCAACTGTAGTACCAGCTTTGATTGTAAAACTGAGCTCCTCAATGATTGTCTCCTGTGGTCGGGCGGGATAAGCGAATGTAACTTTGTCGAAATTAACGTCCGACTTCATCGTTTCTGAGGTGACTTGCTCGCCGACAGTCGAGTAGACGTCGATCTCAGGGGTAGGATAGTCAATAAGCGAAAGGATTCGTGTACCAGCTGAAGCAGCAAGGGCAAAAGATTGAATGAAAGGACCTGCTTGTCCAATAACAAAAGAGGCGTCAAGAATCAAGAAGACAATGGCGTAGACGGTTCCTGCGCCTCCATGTGAAGTCACCATTTTTGAGCCTTCCCAGAATGCAAGTGCATTTGCAGCGAATCTAAGTCGTCAGTATGAGCAACGCACGTAGGAACGCCTTACACTTACGCAACGAAATATATGCCTCCGAGCAAACATGCTCCAGCAATCGCCTTCCGCAATCCAACCCTCATCGACCTTTGAAGATAGCCTCGATGATCATCTGCCAATACCTCCGCGGCGCCGAAAGCTTGCACAACCTGCACAGCTTTTATGGCACCTTCTGCCACAGTGCCTGCCAACCCGCCATACTCTACTGCTTCCTTCGAATACTTGTTTAAAACAGCAGTACCAGCAATGATGACAAAGGTCATAGATGGGATGACAGCGACGAAGAGGATCCCCGTCAATTTCGCGTTCAATGAGAAGCCTACTGCAAATGCAACAAAGAAGTAGGAAATACTCTGGAGAAACAGCCCGCACTTCTCAGAGGTTCCAGCCTGCACAGTTTGAGCATCCGCCGTCAAACGAGTAGTAATCTTGTATCATATTAGCTAAGTTCCTTCAGTACGATATTGGGCAATTCTACGTCTGGGCATTCAGTTTCGTAGTAAGTGAGGTCCAAACCGAGTGCTCGATGGACCATCAGTTCTCGAAGACCCAACGACACCTTCTGACCTGTTAGTCCCCAACATACAGCCCATCCCCACGTTATTACAAAGTATGCACATGCTGCAAGCTGTTAGTCGGGGCATCCGAATGGATAAGTATCGATATCTTACCAACACCAATGAGTTCAAATACTCTCTCCTTGACATCTTCCTCACTGGGAGGGAATTCATCGATGATCTTGGAGAAGATGACACCGATGATGGGTAACGGTGCTCCAGCAGCAACGGAGAAGACAACTGCAAAAAAGAGAATGCTTCTTGATCTCCAATCATTTATTGGTCTGTACAACTGGATATATGAAAAGTTAAGGTACTTGGTACCCCATGACTGTATTAGAGGTATTAACGGCCATGTATCTACCCAGAGGACAGGCTTTTCGAGCTCGAGAGGCTCAAGAGGATCCATGGCTTGATGGGGAGGCTGTTTAGACAGATAAGGACGTCGTATCATTTACCTCGAGGACATCTCTGAGGACATGTTGAAATGAAGGCAAGCGAATACCCTTACTATGAGGATGGTTCGAAAATAACAGATATGAAAATATTTTCGGGCGTGCATCTAGAGGGAAATGTCAAGGACCAGCCAGGAGGATGGGCACGTCATGCACAGCATCAGAGCCAAGGTAACTAGGGGCACGGCGATGTACTTCCACTCGAGATTGATTCTGAATCATAGGATATAAAGCGGACTATCCATCCACGCCATCAGAGCCCCTTTGAACGGAAGTTCAGAACTCCTCGGGATGATCATTGCTGAAAGGAGAAAGAAAAAAGTGCATGAGGTAACAGAAACAGCGCGGACTCGGATCAGGCGACGAAATTTTTTCCTCTCAGACACGGTATGGCGAAGCATCTACGTACTTGTATGAAAGCCATTGGACATAGGCAGGGACATTATCATCGACAGAGCATGCAGAAGCTGTATTCCGTACCTATATTCTTGACTCCATTCCCAGGCAACTTTGGCATGCATACAGGGTAGAGTGGAGGCACATTCGAGGAGTACCGAGGGAGTTTGCTACTGCAATTAATTAAGACGACCGAGGGACCACCAGACGGTTGGAGAAAGGCGGGCACTGGGGAGCCGGTACTGTGGTGCTGTAAGTATTGCGTGCGTTGCGGACATGACGAGATGCGATGATGTGTGTGGTTGATCCAGTTGAAGCTTGGTGGGCTCTGGCAGATTTTGGTAGTCATAGACTCATAGTTAGTGATATTCTTTCCCCTTCTCTTCTTTTTCGATGGGGGGTCGGTCGAGTCTCAAAACGCCAAGGGCCCTGGTTAGACTCAATTGAGTTTATAGTTATCAGATCCGTTCCCCACGCCATCTTGCCTGGTCCTGCAGCCCTTTTTGCCATGGCTCACCGACATCGGTGGGAATAACGTTGGTCTCTTCCATTTCCGGCTCAGGCCTGGTGGGACTCCACGACAACGAAACTGGAAAGATACAATGCCCTCAGTCCAGCCACCAGCCCCGGACCGTGCACATAGTGGGCCAGAAGAGCAAAAATATAATGCTGCTTTAGTATTTTCTATACTGCTTATTTGCCTGTATTGGATCTAATGCTGTGTTAGTGATATTTCAACAAAGAAACAACCATTGTAGAGTCTAAGGGATCAAGTGTGCTGAGTATGTGTCTTCTTAGGAGGTTTTAACTTGTAATGTGGTTAATTGCAAGTCAAGTGTGAGGCTATTCAGAGTCTGGATATCAAAGCAGCATTAGATATTGAGCCACTCAATGCACGGACTGGGCGAATACTTTTGGCCGCCCACTGTAAATATCATATGTGAATAAAAAGACAAGGAAAAGCTTTGTAGGCAAAGCTTGGCAAATTCATGGGCATGGGCATGAGCATGGGCATGGATTGAAGAAGGCAAACAAAAGAAAAATAGAGAGTTTGTTTGCCAACGATGAATCGTGTGCTGGATTGAGTGATCTTGAATGATCTTATCAGATCATCTGATTCTTCGCACCGTTTCAACTTGTCCCAATGAGTAGAATACCCACAAAGCAGAATTGGGAGATCGCCGGGTATGTCCGTGGAGGGAACGGAGTCAAGATCTCTCCGTATTTTCCTTTCTTCTTTTCATGCTTGCTTGCTTTCTTCCTTCCTAGGGTCAGAGAGGAATTTTATTCAGTTCCCTTCCTTGTCACCTATCATGGAGCCATGTCCTGGCTGCCACAGTGTAGGTTTGTGAGTACACATATAATGATGAGATGTACATATTATGTACATATTCTAGTCGAAGAGAACAAATACTGCACCTATTGTACATACTATCTCGTGCTTCGTATCCGCAACGAGGGAACAGTGACTTCTGACTCGACTCTGCAGTGCGATGGCACTGGCACTAACTTGGACGGATCAGATATGACAAAGATCAGATAATTCTCTTGAACCAGGGTCAGGGAGGCGAGGGTAAGAAAACCCGTCGGTATACTTGTACACTCCACAGATGAACGAGGCGAGACGTATGAGGCGAGTTGAGACGATGCCTCAATTGAAATAAATTCCTTCGTGATGGATACGGGATGAGAATTTCTTCTCTGAGTTTGATGTGCAAAGAGTTGTGTGAACTGTGGATATTCAACGGAGATGGCATCTATTCTCGCAGCCAATTGATGGGGGAGATGGTCTCCTCTACATGTTCCCATCTGAATTGGTAAATATGTATGCTGTACTCCGCACGCCGAGAAGAGAACTTGATGATCTACTTTCCCACAGTTTCATCCTTCTGATTCTCACTTGGAATCAGGACTACACCGTGAGGATATCATACGTCCCTGTCCTATTACGCAATGTACCTGCAGCCCATGCCATGACAGTAGGATTTTCGTTCCTCAATCCATTTTTACGGTGACATGTAAGGGGTTTCAATATCATTACTTCCTGAACACTCTCGGGCCCACCTACGATTCGGCTTCACCACAGTGTTAATAGGTGCCTCCAAATTACAAGTAACAATGGCACAGCTACATAACTTGATGATTACTATTCCCCACTGAACAAAGTATGTTACATAATAGCAAGATCAAGCAGACGAGACAATTATGCGTACATGAGGCGCACGACTCAAAAGAAGGCCTACGGAGTTAGTCGTTCAAGCGCCTTGTACTTGTAGATCCTCCATACATATGTAGCTGGAGCCAACCCGAATTTGAGCTGGGGTACTTGTATTCTGACCGGTCTAGAGTTGCTCAAGTTCTTGTCCCATTGATAATAGAGGGAAGTAGAAAATATCTCCGAATACTCTAATGCAGCAGCAGAAATTTAGCGGCACGGATGTTCGATGCAGCTCTTCTATTCTTCTTTCTGATCTTTCTCTTTCTCTTCTCCTGTTGCCTCCTCGGCCTCGACGTCTGTCGGATTGCTTCTACTCACCCTCATCGTCTTATCTCAATCACGCGATCAACACATACAGAGTGCGTGTATATACCTACCTAAACATACAACTACCTACGTAGTCATGGAATAAGAAGGGGAAGTGTTAAGAGAACACCTGCATCCACTCCCCTGCAACACACTCCATGTCTCTTTTGCCCATCTCCATCACTCCATGCCTGCTGGAATCGCCTATTCAAGCACCTGGGTGGCTCGTGGATACGAAGTAGTAGTAGTTGTAGTTGTAGTAGTAGTAGTAGTACCGAGTGCATGTCTCTTTCTCTGCTCGCTTCACTAAGGTACCATGGCAGCATCCACTCCAGACCCCATACTGTGAGTGAGAGGCGATGTGTGCATCTGGCATGGAATAATGGACTCGACAAAGTAAACAATAGACACGACATGACACGACATGACACGGCATGACACGAGGCAGCCGCCGATGGGTCATGCACGCATTCTTATCTTAATACTGCGCATGTACTTGTAAGTACAAGTAGAGGGTCAGCCAGGCATAACAGTGAGGTACTGTAGGGTATTGTACCTGTGTCCCTACCATGGCACCACGACACCATGGATATGTAGATCGCGCCTGATTGCTTGGAACTGAGATCGAGGCGTGCAAGGAGGTCGAGGTCGTTCATGGACGTGGACGAGACGTGGACTTGCGCTGTGTTTTCTCCAGCAACCAAGTCAAAATACAAGTACGGAGTAATGGTAATGGGTGCGTACAGCAAGGGTCTGCTACTACTCGTAGGGCCTCGCCGTAATCACTTTTTAAAAGTCGTAACAAGCCGTGGCCCATGGCCTATGGCCCATCGCCATCCCACATATCCCGACCCATCTCCAACTAGCCGCCGTATAATGATGATGATGAAATACATAAAAGCTAATTTCAGCTGCTGCATGATTTCCTCCAGGTCTGCTCGGCATCTGCTGAGTCGCTGCACTGGATTCATTGGATTCATTGGCTGCATTGGGCTGGAAAGACGAGGCAGGCAATTGTAGACCGTCCAACGCTGTAAGGCCATCTACTCACCAATGGGGTAATTAAAATACCTATATAGGGTTAATACTCCCCAAGTGACGAACGATGCGGTACTGCCTTGCACAGATACGATTATCCTGCTAACAATGTATGTATATATTAACACATTTACATTTTACTAACTCCACCTACACCTACACCCACACCTATATACTACCTATCTACCTACCTCGTATATCTCCTCCTTAGCAGCAGCCAACGACGACATCTTGCAAGCTACGCCTCTTGAAAACAGAAATATTTACCTAATAATGTATCTCTAAATACTCCGGATTCTAAACGTGTTTCCGCGCCCATTTATTTCTCTTACCCTGCAGAGTATTACTTCACTGTCAGAGGTATCGGAGCGCATCTCACCATCATCATCCGATTTTCCTATGCATCCTCGGACCTTCTCAATAATTTCATAGCCTCGTCTTGCTCCGACCCGATCCCAAAATTCTCATCATACTCCACATCAATCCACACGGACTAAGAATTTTCATCGTCTAGACACTGACATCCAATATCCAAACCGCCTCGCACTTCTTGCCAGCCCAGGATCATTCCGACCACGCTACGCACCGTCTTGGCCCCGACCGCTGTTCTGAATTGTGCTCTGTGGTCCTTTATCTTGGCATCCTAGACCACAACTCAGCTATCTTCGCCCCAAATAGTCCAGACATCTCCCATCATCTTTATACATATTCCTCCAGAATTCTCATTCACTTGTTTACATCTCCTCTGATCTGTATTGCTTAGTCTCAGAAGCTTCATTGTTCACCAAGTCATCTTCAGAACGTTGAACGTCCTCATCTCAAGGGATACTGCCTCTACCTAGCTTTTCCCGTTTTGTCGTTATCATCGACATCATCACATCATAATGCCTTCCTCCGCCGTCTACGACGGCGCTTCTGATCACGTGATGTCGGAATCTGGGCTCTCATCGTCCACTGGAGCTACATCTGTCAACGGCAATGAGCCTGTGGATCTCCTCTGTGTTGGTTTCGGCCCTGCTTCTCTAGCAATCGCCATTGCCCTCCAAGACGCTTACACTAACGGCAAGAAGCCACGCGCTCTCTTCCTCGAGCGTCAATCTGGTTTCGCGTGGCACGCAGGCATGCAGATCCCTGGAACAAAGATGCAAATTTCTTTCCTCAAGGATCTTGCTACTCCAAGAAACCCAAGATCTTACTTCACGTTTTTGAACTACTTGCAGGCCAAGGGCAGATTTGCCAACTTCATCAATTTGGGTACTTTCTTGCCAACAAGACTGGAGTATGAGGATTATTTGAGATGGTGTGCGGGATTCTTCGAGGAGGAAGGCGTTGTAAGATACAACCAAGAGGTTCTCTCTGTTACTCCAGATATCGACTCGGCGACTGGCAAGACCACAGCATGGACCGTTGCAAGCAGAGATTCTACCGGAGAGGTCGTGAGCTGGAAGGCCAAGAAGATCGTTGTCGCCGTTGGAGGAAAGGCCAAGCTTCCAGCGAACTTCCCACAGAACCACCCACTCGTGGTGCACAGCAGCAAGTACCACGTAGACGTCAACAATGTTCTTACCGACAGAGAAAAGGCATACAACATCGCCGTTGTTGGAAGCGGTCAATCTGCCGCGGAGATCTACAACGATCTTCCTGGACGTTTCCCAAATGCCAAGGTCTCTCTCCTGATCAAGGGCCCATCCCTTCGTCCTTCTGACGATTCTCCTTTGTGAGTATTTTTTTTGAAGCCCTCAGTCATATCTAGTATTAATCCATGCCACAGTGTGAACGAGATCTTCGATCCAGACCGTGTTGACGGAATCTACTCTCAAGACCCAGTTCAGAGAGCGAAGGCAATTGCTTTGGACAAGGCCACAAACTACGGTGTTGTCCGTCTTTCTTTGCTTGAGCACCTTTACGAGCAACTTTACGTTCAACGTCTTAAGTTCCCTAACCAGGAAGACTGGAAGATCAACATCTTCCCCAACTGCCAGACTGAGATGGAGGCTGGAGAGGAGAGCATTAGACTCAGAGTCACCAGAAATGATGTTGTCGATCAGGCCAAGGCTGCCGAGGAGAAGGTTATGGATGTGGACGCCGTGTTTGTTGCCACCGGTTACATGCGCAATGCTCACGAGGAAATTCTTAGAGGAACAACTGGTCTTCTTCCATCGTGGCAAGAGGGTCAGAACTTCCCGGTCGCGAGAGATTACCGCGTCAAGTTCGATGGAGAGAAGGTTGACGGCCAAGCCGGTGTATGGCTTCAGGGATGTAATGAGGCTACTCACGGTGTAAGTTCCCCTGAAAAGATTCTGCTACGTCCATTCACTGACAACCTTCATAGTTGAGCGATTCTCTCCTTTCTATTCTGTCTATCAGAGGTGGAGAGCTCGTCGAGTCTATGTTTGGCAAGAAATAGATGTCTTTCTTTTTTACGTTTCTTTTAAGTTCATTGTTTTACTGAGGGTGGATTTGCAGTATTTAGTATACCATATCTAGTATACAAAGCCTTGCATGTATTGTTCCTCCGTTCGGATACCAAAAGCATTTGCATTGTACATTTTCATACTAGTAGTATAAACATAGTCGAGTATCATAGTCTTGGCAATTTACATACCTACCTACCATATCACTCCCCACTTTCAGAGACCCCAAACTTGATGAAGATTGGGGGCAAAGCATTCGGTCTCATCGATGCCAACATGTATTGATGAGAAATAGCAAGTCCGTGATTCGTCGAGTAGAGATCGTATCCCATCCACCTAATCATCCGCCAATTTGCATGTTGCTGCAGAAGTGACATTCCTGATGATAAATACACTATCGTTGATTGGATGGACGTTTCGCGCAGGCGGTTAGGCTGAGACGTGCGACAGCCACATATCAACGAAGTGACACTTAGCCGGCATGCAGTGTGACAGAATGTAGCTCGTGGACAGAAAGACTTGAGATGATAGTCTACCCATGATGATTTGAAATGCCTCTTGAATTCTTAAATTCACGTCCATATTTTGTATTATTTTCCCAGTATTATCACGTACTTATTTATCGCATAAATTCGATTTCAAGCCCTGCAAAGTTTAGAGCCGAATAATTTAGGGCAAAAGAACTATCTACCCTACATCTCCCCTGTAAAGAACCATTTACCCTGCTAACACTATTAATAGTAACGGAACTCACCGACACCGACACCACCAAAAGGTGAAGCTATTCACAGCTTCACCAGAATCACCACCCTCGCTGCCACCACTATGTCGCTCCTCAACCTGATCCGAATCCCAACGCATGGGCAGGTTTTCCTCGACATCGACTCTCTTCTCCATGCTCTCGACAACTGGGCGGTGAAAGAAAGGTTTTCTTTCTGGATCGAACGACGATCTTGGGGCTGCTACAGCTGGCGCTGCCTCAAAGACGGCTGCTACTGGCGGGTCTAAGCGACAACAGCGACAACGGCAAAGACAACAACGAGTATGACAAAGGGCACAACGAGGATAATGGCCCTTGGGGCTATTGTTGCAGTGGTTCCTGACCTAGCAGGAAACCACTGTAGAACCTGTGGTGAATAGGGTTATAATGCTCGTACATGCTGTAGGCCTCACCAGTAGATAGTCTCAATAGGTAGTTACAATTTGAAGCCTTGGGATTCAGGCGTTTACTGGGTAAATGGTTCTTTATTGATTTTACAGGGCATATGGTTCTTTACAGGGGAGATGTAGGGTGAATAGTTCTTTTACCCAATAATTTATCATGCATGCAATATAACCCACCTTCGCCGATCAACTCTGCGTTAATTTGTCTGCTGGGGAGTGTCGGAGCAGGCAGCACGCGGCTCGGGCTTCAACTGGTATGCTACATCCGCAAAAGCGAGCGATATCCAAGAGATATGCAAACTTTGCCATAATACAACAACAGTGGTAGGTAGTCGAAAATCGATAAGATGTGATACATTGTAATTTCATATATCAACAAATGTTATGTGCAAATTTCAGAATTTTCACAATAGATCTCGTTTGTGCTAGAAGTCTTTGAATGGCCATGATATTTTATTTCTGCCAACTGAATCGCGGGACGTGGCTAAGGGTTTTTATCAGATCCGCTTAATCATAATGTGCGTCTGCCGATGTCGGTCAGGTCGGGCAAATCGGAGTCGGAGCAGAAATTCTCGTATCACACATCGCTCAGGACTTGATCTCAGGAGAGTCTTTGCTCCGAATTCGAATCGCATCCTCCCTCATCATTCATTTCCATTCTCTGTGTGTTGTGGGGTTAAGTTCGCGTCCGCGGCGCTTGGCCCGTCTTGATGCTGTTGGCCGGGGGAAAAAATCAATCAGATAAGAATTTTTCCCTGCACGGTGGGTCAGACGTCCGCCAAGGGGAATTATCTGATCCAGCTTGTCGACGCTACAGTACTACTGTAGGGGAAGGTGATTGAGCTTGGGTCGGGCAAAATGCAACAGACTCTGGCTGGGAAGCTGGGCTTTTTGGCCGAGCTAGATGAAGATGTCGTTGGTATGAAGTGAATGGGCAAGTATGGCATCGTTCGAGAGCAGCACTTGGCATTATAAATAAGAGTCAGATGATCCGAGGCCTCGGTGTTTTGAACATCGTCCACGCACGGCATGGGTGGAGACTCCGACCAGAGACGACACGATTGGCTTGCGGTCCCAATCCACGAAGGGTATTTCATAACTCGGCCAAGCATTTCATATGTGCTACTTCATGAGAAGCATTCTCGGTGAGTAAGGTACGAGGCGGGTATCTCGATATCCACTAGGCATGGCCGTTGTTAAGCTCGGGTGGGAGGAGATCAAGAGTTGGTAAGTAGGGGAGCTGTAGTACTTGTGGAGCTGCCACGCTCATGAGCAGGATCAATTATGGAGAGAGGCAAATACACTTGAGTGAGAGAGTGATGGGGATGAGAAGGAGATATGGGTATGTGGACATGTGAGCCTTTCGGAATGGCTGAGGAAAAAAGTGTTTATGTACATAGTATGTATTCCTGATGACATGTTCCTAAACTGAAGTGATTCCTATGTACTGTGATACTTACGTGGTGTACATATGTAGGTAGTACTGTGTTGTACTGTATTGTACCTTTCTCATATCCATAATTCTTCATAAGCCTTCATAAGTGTTATTATTGTTATTATTAATAATAATAATAATAATAATAATAATATCATTCACGCTTCCACGGAGTGAGCAAGAGAGTTTACCAGTGCAACACTATTTACAGATCAACGCGGTTGCGGCACATCAAGTCGCAGCACTAAGAAAGCCAGCAGCAATTCCCATTTTATTACCACAGGCAAGGTATGTACTACTTAGGTAGGTAATTATGAACGTAGTACAGATGAATATTCTCAGAGTATCAACGCAACCTAACCCACTCTTGTCATTTATACCCTTAACAGGAAAAAGCTTACGCCGCATCGTCCAATCCAATTCACTTCATTTTAATGCATCTTCAACATGTGCATATCGTTACGCACACATGGCCATTACACTGCATTCACTCTACCTGCCTAGGTCATGACACAACTGATGAGGCTGACACATTTGGCTCATCAGGCTGTGGTATAGAGCTGCCGTCAACCAATATTTCGTTCTTGACGCCTTTCAGCGCAATCATTAGGTAGATAGGTAGGTAGCTACTACTTGTGCCTCCTTCATCGTTACCCTTCCCCTACAGTTGTATATAGCTTCTTCTGGTACCTCTTGTACACTCTTCTTCTCCTTCTTCTTCTATCACTGCTTGGTAACATTTTTATATACCTCTTTTGATGCGTGAGCAAATGATGTAAGTTCTCCAAACCTAATACTATTGATACCACAGCGTTAGAGAAAGCACCTCCACCCCACATACAATCATCGTCATCCACAACAATGGGAAACACATTGTCCACGAAAGACAGCAAAGAACAATCTGCACCACCATCGCCACCGCCATCACCTCCTCCACAGGAAGAACCAGAGCTTATAACTCAATCTTCTGCTTCGGACAATATCATTGCCACTTCACTTCCTCAGAATGGTCTATCCATCTTAAATGATCCCCCAACATTCCTTAAAGGCCCTCAATATCTCCATGATTTATTACAATGGACATCCGATCCATCAGCAATCGCCCTCGAATTCGATGATGGCACTCATCGCCACACATACAGCTATGAAAAGCTACAAAAACAAGTCCTTTATCTTGCATCCACAATATTAGAAACCCTCCCTAAGACACCAGACTCTGCCCAGCAAGTAATCCCAATATTGCTTCCTCAATCACCAGCTTTGTATGTTGCCGAATATGGCATTCTTCAAGCTGGTGCGGCTTTTTGCCCACTTGTCATGGGCTCGCCCCAAGAGCGGCTAAAGTTCGTCGTAAACGACGTTCAGGCAAGCCTGGTTATCACAACCACAGAATTTAAGGACATTCTGACCTGGGAAGGAGGCCCAGAACTTCTCATTCTCTCTGAAATCCCGGAAGCGCCACAGAGAGACGTCAAGCATGTGCGCGGGGATGTGAAGCCAGAGGAGCTGGCCTACGTGATGTACACTTCCGGGTCAAGTGGAACGCCAAAGGGCGTAGCGGTCTCACATCTCGCAGCCTCACAATCATTGCTTGCGCATGACAGGCATATTCCATCTTTCCAGCGCTTTCTGCAATTCGCGGCGTCATCCTTCGATGTATCTGTGTTTGAGATTTTCTTTCCTCTTTTTAGAGGGAAAACTTTGGTGGCGTGCAACCGCAGTCGACTGCTCAATGATCTCTGTGGTACGATAAATGCATTGGAGGTTGATGCTTGCGAACTGACTCCTACTGTTGCTGGTGCCCTTGTTCAAAAAAGAGACTCTGTACCAGGCTTGAGAACAATGTTGACTATTGGAGAGATGTTGACTCGCCCAGTGGTAGAAGAGTTTGGAGGCTCAGATGAGAAAACAAGCATTTTGTACGGGATGTACGGCCCTACAGAGGCGGCTATCCATTGTACTGTGCACGAGGCCATGTCGAGTAGCATCAATGCGGGAAATATTGGGATTCCATTCGATACTGTCACCACATATATCGCTGCTGCTCAGAGCTCAGAACCAAAGAACTACAATGTCATGGAAATTCTGCCAGTTGGTGAATGGGGAGAACTCGTTCTCGCTGGGCCCCAGGTCGCAAACGGCTATCTCAACCGTCCTGAACAGAATGCACAGGCTTTCATCACCTACAAAAATGCGAAAGCGTACAGAACAGGTGACAAAGCACGTATGTTGCCTGACGGGACGATAGAGATGGCAGGTCGTATGAGTTCTGGCCAGGTGAAACTCCGTGGCCAGCGAGTAGAATTGGGCGAGATTGAACAGGCGATTTACAAGCATTCTTCTGTCAAAGTCGCCTTCGTCACTGTACTGAACGGAATTCTAGTATCTTTCATTCAGGGTGGTGTCACCGTAGAAGATGTCAAGGAGACTTGCAGGAAATGGTTGCCTGAGTTCATGGTGCCTACACAAGTCGCTATCTTGGAGAACTTCCCGTATTTACCCTCAGGAAAAATTGACAGAAAGAGATTGGAGAAGGAGTTTTCGGAGAGATTGATGAATGCGGAGGAAGACGACGATCCGATGACCGAGCAGGAACAATCTGTTCGTGATACTCTCAAGGAAATCCTGGGCGCGAGTCTGAGCCGCACCTCTGCACTTGCAGCAGTAGGACTCGATTCGCTCCTTGCGATTCGTGTTGCTGGAAAGCTGAGAGGATTAGGATCCCAGCTTACACCGGTCGAGGTTCTAAGAGCAGAAACGCTAGAGGCCTTGACTAAAATGTGTACAAAGTCGATCTCCAAAGCACCCGTAGCTGTTTCAGAGGCGTCCCCTGACTACGAGAACATCAGTCTGGATGTTAAGAAGAGTCTGGGTACAGTCTTCGATTTCTCCACTGTTGAAGCCATTCTACCTTGTACTCCTATACAAATTGCAATGCTGGCGGAGACGATGGCAAGCTCAAAAGCTTACCGCAATTGGGCGGTCTTGGATTTGGCAACACATTGTCTATCTCTTGAGTCTGCAAAAGTAGTTTTCCAACAATTGGCGAAGAGGAACCCCATCTTGCGTACTCAGTTTGTGGAGTCTAGCGTTAGTGGCGGTTTTGCTCAACTTGTCTTCAAGGACTTGGCAGACTCCTGCTTCACAGGCGTATCTGAGTTCGACACAAATTCATTTCCCAAAGGTACACATCACCTAGTAAATCCGCTCTCAGTGCAGGTCATTGAGATTGGGGCCCGCGTCAGTCTGGGTGTCAACATCCATCATGCCTTGTATGATGCTTGGTCCTTAGAGCTTATGCTCGATGACCTCAATCAGCTACTCGTGGAATGGCAAGAAGCAGGAGAATTTTCTGCAGAAACATCGCCTCGACCTCTCTTTTCGAATTTGGTTGCCGCTTATCACAATGGTACCCTTACCACTCACAGCCAGGAGTCCAAGAATTACTGGGAAGCTCACCTCACAACCTTCGATCCTGTTCCCATTCCAAATTTTCACAGCAAGTCTGGGATCCTTCCCGGGTTGCAAGTAGCCGAGCTTGAAACAGACTTGTCTACTACAGAAGTAGAGTCTATTGCTCGAGGCCTTGGCGTTGCGCCCCAGGCAATCTTTCAAGCTGCTTATGCAGTAGTTCTCAGCTCCTATGTAGGAAATGCTGATGTTTGTTTCGGTACTGTCTTTTCCGGGCGTACGCTGCCTGTAGCTGGTATTGAAGACATGGTGGGACCTTGTCTATCTACCCTTCCAGTGCGCACAGAAATCTCACGTGCGGTGTCGGTGAGATCTCTCATTCAGGACTTGAACGCTATCAACAGAAGGCATCTTGAATTTACCACTCTCCCATTGCGAGACATCAAGAAGTGTGCAAACATCGATCCTGGAACTGCTTTGTTTGATTCTATTCTCGTCTGGCAGCAGACACTTCATGCCCAGGATTCGGGATCGAAGAGAGAGCGTGTCATTTTGTCGGACGAGGTTGACTTTTTGGAGTTCAATCTGACCCTGCAAATAACTCCTGCAGAGAAGTATATTCGTATGAAAGCCAATTATCAACAATCGTTATTACCTCAAAAGCAAGTTGAGCTCCTGCTCTGGCAAATTGAGGAACTCACTAAGGCCTTCATGAGAGGCCTTGATGCTACCGTGCTTGAGTCTCAGTTGACCATGACTGAAAGTCTCCTGTCGATCGAGAATCTATCCCCACAAGTTCATATCAGCTCCAACAGCCTTGCCACGGATGTTGAGAAATTTGCAGAATCTAACCCGGACGGCATTGCCATTGACTTTGCTGTTACCCTATCGGAGATAGACCAGGACATCCAAAGCATCTCGTACAAGGAACTCAATGAATCTGCGAACCGCATTGCGCATCATCTGATCGCAGAGAATGTGCTTCCCGATGACCCCGTCTGCATCTTCATGGAAAAGTCAGCGCATCTTTACACCAGTATATTGGCCGTGACAAAGAGTGGCGCTGGATATGTACCTGTTACTCCAGAGACGCCTCTTGAGCGGCTTCAGTACATCATTACAGAAGCAAATATTAAGATCCTCCTCACATCCAATTCTCTTCGTACGACACTTCAAAGTCTCACAGATATCAAAATTGTCTATATTGACGATCTGAGTGCTTCCTCTCTACCAATTATCAACCCAGACGTCAACAGAGACCCAGAAAACCTAGCTTACTGTATCTACACATCTGGAAGTACTGGGACGCCAAAAGGTGTCCAAATCAATCAAAGAAGTATGGTCGCGAACCTTGATATTTTACAAACTCTTTACCCCACCTATGAATCCAATCGACTTTTGCAGTCTTGCTCACAGGCGTTCGATGTATCTGTCTTTGAGATATTTTTCACATGGCGCATGGGCGGTACCCTCTGCTCCGCTACTAAAGATACTCTTTTCCGCGATATCGAGTATGCAATCCGAGTCTTGCGGATTTCACACTTGAGTCTGACGCCCACTGTTGCTGCACTCATCAATCCTGACAACGTACCAACGGTCAAATTCCTAGTATCTGCTGGAGAGGCCGTGACATCAAAGGTTTTCAATCTTTGGGCTGGACACGGCCTTTTTAACGGTTATGGTCCTTCAGAAGCTACCAACATCTGTTGTTTAATGCCAAACGTAGCAAAAGACAACTACCCCAACGTTATTGGCCCATCACTGAAGAACACAACCACGTTCGTTCTTCCTGTGGACGAATTCCTTCCACTACCGCACGGTGCTGAAGGCGAACTCTGTTTTGGAGGTGTACAGGTTTTCCGAGGCTATCTGGGCGAGAAGCAAAACGAGGGACGAATCATCTCACACGAAAAGTATGGCCGAGTTTACCGTTCTGGTGATTTCGGACGTATCTTACCCGATGGATGTATTGCATTCACTGGTCGTAAGGATGAGCAAGTCAAGATCAGAGGACAGCGAGTAGAATTGGGAGAGATCAATTCGGTCTTATTGAAGCAACCATCGATTAGAGATTGCGTTACTCTTGTTGTGGAGTCCAAGACAACTTCTGTGAAGCAGTTGATATGCTACTTTGTTACTACACAGGGTACCGTGGAAGGGGAAATTCCCGAGAAGGTAATTGAAGAGTCCTACACGACTTTGAAGGCTACATTGCCAGTTTACATGATACCCTCCGCTCTCATTCCTATTAAAGAGCTTCCAATCACTTCACAGGGCAAGATCGACAAGAGGGGACTTGTCAAGTACTACGAGGCTCTATCAGTTGACTTCCTCAACTCAATAAGCAATAAGCAACCATCAGCAGAGAACCATATCTGGACACCGCTCCAATTCATCATTGCTGTGGCTGTTGCGGAGATTTCTGGCTTGACGCCTGCAGAAGTTGGTCCCCACACAAACTTTTTCAGTATCGGAGTCGACTCTATTTCAGCTATTGCTCTTTCTAAAAAATTGAGAGATCAAGAAATTCGCATTGAGATTTCTGATATCTTGAAAAACCCAGAGACCGTCAGACTGTCTGAGCGGATTATCACTCTTCAGAAAGCGTCTCAAACTCGATTAGCAGCCAATTCTGGCTTCAAATTTGATGACTCCTTCATCGCCTCAACGAAATCCAGATTTCAGAATGAAGGTATGGCTGTCGAAAGGATCATGCCCTGCACTCCACTTCAAGAGGCCATGCTGTCTGCCTCCGAAGGGCATGGATCCTATGCCAACCGTGTCGTCTTACGCGTATGTGGTGATGTTGAGAGGCTTCAGAACTGTTTCCAGACTCTCACTCAAAGGCATGAGATTCTGCGTACTGGGTTCGTGCAGGCCGATGAGAAGGAGTTTGCATATGCTCAAGTCGTACTGAGAGAATATTCGCCAGTTGTTACTTTTACTCAAGGACAGTTGAGACCACCCTATTCGTTGAAGTTCGAGAAAAAGGAAGGAATGTTATATTTGGAATTGTGTATGCACCACGCGCTTTACGATGGTGCAGCTATGTCTCTCATCTATGCGGAAATTGAGAACCTTTACGCGGGCCGGGACCTTCCATTACCAGTATCCTTTCAGCCTTTCTTGGAATACATGAACGCACAAGATCTTGATGCTGCCGATGCATTCTGGGATGGAATAGTTGATGATTTCGTACCAGTATCATTCCCTAACACGACCCCAACAGCCAATAGCATCAAAACAAGCATGGCTTCGTCTATTTCTCTATCTTCTGTTGAAAATTTGGTCAAGAAAAACTCGACATCTTTGTTGTCAGTATGCCAAGCCGCATGGGCTGCTCTACTGTCAACTTATACTTCCACTCCTGACGTCTGCTTTGGAAATATCGTTTCAGGACGCGCTGTTCCTGTGCCCGGTGTTGAATTGCTCATCGCCCCTACGTTTAACACCTTACCTATTCGTCTTTCTTCTCTCAACCAAATCACTCATCTTGAAGCTTTCCGCAAGTTACAAGATATCAATGCTGAGAGCTTGGCCTACCAGCTCACACCTCTGAGAAGAATCCAAGGTCGCGCTGGAGGCAGACTCTTTGATACGTTATTTTTGATGCAACAAGAAGCACAAGAACTCAACTCAGAGCTATGGGAGCTTGTGGCGGATGAGGGTGATATGGACCTACCAGTCGTTCTCGAGGTCATTCCGGAGATGAAGACGGGTACCTTGAGATTTTGGCTGCATGTTCGTGGAATGAGTGAAGGGCAAGCGCAGACCATTCTCGAGACTTATGATGCTTTCTTGGCAAGATCATTAAAGAAGCCGTATGGACGTCTACTGGATCTTGAAACTATCAACAAGACTTTGACAGAGGCAATCCCTAAGTCGATAAAAGAAAACAGAAGCTCGGGTGCGGAGGGCGGCAAGGATGATTCTCGACCTTCCTCCGATGTTGAACTCAAGATCCGCGATGCGTATGCTGCCTTCAGCAATGGAGACCCCGGTAGCATCAGGTGCAGCACCAGTATCTACCGTCTTGGTATCGATAGTATCAGTGCTGTACAGGTCGCTTCTAGACTTCGAAAGGAGGGCTATGTTCTACTCGCCAGCGATGTTTTGCAGAACCCTAACATCTCTGAACTTGCCGATTTTATCTCCACTTCAAAATCTCCAGCAGCAGCCGCGTCTTTTGACTTCGCAGCATTTGAGAACCAGCACCGCCAGACAGTGTTGAGGAAGGTAGATGGTGATGTCAAAGCTATCAGGCCTTGTACTCCCGTTCAGTGCGGTATGATCGCCCAAAGCATTCATTCCGAGGGCAAGGAGTACTTCAACAGTCTTTCAATGAACCTTCCTTCGGATATCGATGTCACTAGGTTCAGAGATGCATGGGAAACCGTAGCAAAAAGGCATGAGATGCTGCGCACTGGTTTTGTTGCTGTTGATGATGCAACGTTCCCATTTGCCATGGTCACATACTCTGTTGAAGGATTCACCTTGCCTTGGTCTACCAGTGCAATCAAATACTCGGGTGTCACGAAATACTTGCAGTCTATTCCTTGGAGTCTGCAGCATTTGGAGGTTGATGGCAACAATGTTGTCAAGTTCGCCGCTCACCATGCAATCTATGATGCACACTCAGTCGGTTTGATTCTATCCGATGTTGCACGCGTCTATGCCAGTAAATCTCTTACATCTTATCAACCTATTGATTCACTGCTTGAGGGTATTCTACTCTCTAGTCAGACGAGCAGTGAGCAAGAGGAATTTTGGCAGAAAGAAGAGAACAAGCTCGTCGTTAGCAAGTTCCCAGATCTTACTCCTTTGCGTCTGACTCAGACTACAAGTCATGTTGAGGAACGAGTTTGCGCCGTTCCTCTTACCTTGCTTGAGAAGATGTGTAGGGACCAGGGCTTAACAATGCAGGCAGTTGGTGAAGCGGCCTGGGCAAAGCTCCTCTCAGCTTACTCGGGCGAGGTATCCGTCTCTTTCGGTGTCACTCTTTCTGGACGTTCTGTTATCCCAGAAGCAGATGTCATCACCTTTCCCAGTATTGTGACCGTACCGAGAAGATGTGATGTTGTTGGGTCCAATGCTGAACTCATCGGACGCACTATGAGTTTTAATGCTGCTACAGCTACATTTCAGTTCACTCCTTTGGCACAAATCCAACGCTGGTCTGGATTTCCAGAAGGAAAGGTCTTCGATACCTTGTTTGCGTACCAAAAGTCCTCTGCCGAGGAAATTGAAGTCCCATGGGAGGTGATAGATGAGGAAGCTAGTGTAGACTATGCCGTCTCTATCGAGTTGCAGCCAATCGAGGAGGGAATGCTACTCAGGCTGACCTCTAGGGAGCACATGGTGCCTGGTGAACAAGCAAACACTATTCTTCTGCAACTCGAGGCTCTGATATTGGATCTACTTCAAAACCCAGAAAGGTCCGCTGCTGGTGCACCGTTTGGTAGCAAGAACATCTTGTCTGTCACCCCTGCCAATGAGCCTATCATCCCTTGTGAAATTGAGTTACTTCACGATTTTGTCACAGTTCAAGCTCAGAAGACCCCAGACAAGATTGCTTTGGAGTTCGCAACTAACCTGCATGCTGGAGAGTTTACATCTCAGAGGTTCACATACACAGAGCT
This sequence comes from Xenosphaeropsis pyriputrescens, assembly GCA_022609375.1. NCBI lineage: Eukaryota > Fungi > Ascomycota > Leotiomycetes > Phacidiales > Phacidiaceae > Xenosphaeropsis > Xenosphaeropsis pyriputrescens. The sequence goes on from JAGKQE010000060.1 coordinate 41,000, forward strand.
AGAGAGAGAAAGCAACAGAGTTGCAAACATGCTGTTGCAGAAGGGCGTCCAAGCTGGTGGTTTAGTGGCCATTTGTTTCGACAAGTGTGCAGAGGCCTCCATCTCCATTGTAGGAATCATGAAGACGGGTTGTGCATATGTTGCGCTCGATCCAAACGCGCCTCCCGATAGATTGAACTACATCGTCAATGATTCTGGTGCAACGCTCGCTCTCTCTGCTGGCAAGCCTGCTGCAATTCTGAGAGAGAACGTCAATATCGAACTCATTTCAATGGATGGCCTTACCGCTCTGGAAGGAGCTTCAGATAAAACTCCATTGCCATCGAGGAAGATTGACCCTGAAGACGTTTCTTACTGCCTATACACCTCTGGGACAACCGGCACGCCAAAGGGCTGCAGTCTAACGCATTCCAATGCTGTGCAGGCAATGCTTGCCTTTCAACGTCTCTTTTCACCTCATTGGGACGACGATTCTAAGTGGCTTCAGTTTGCATCCTTCCACTTTGATGTTTCGGTCCTTGAACAGTTCTGGTCATGGAGTGTTGGAATATGCGTTGCATCTGCTCCTCGTGACCTGATTTTTGAAGATATCCCTGGCGCAATTCAACAGCTTGGTATCACCCATATCGACTTGACTCCTTCACTGGCAAGACTGTTGACACCAGAGGAAGTGCCAAATCTATGCAGGGGAGTGTTCATCACTGGAGGTGAGCAACTCAAGCAAGAGATTCTTGATACATGGGGGGAGAAAATGTGCATCTACAACGGTTACGGTCCAACCGAGGCCACTATTGGTGTCACCATGTATCCCAGAGTTCCGCGAAACGGTAAACCAGCGAACATTGGACCACAATTTGACAACGTTGGCTCCTATGTCTTGACTCCTGATACATTCGACCCTGTTATGAGAGGCGCTATTGGCGAGCTTTGTGTCTCTGGTGCCCTGGTGGGTAAAGGCTATTTGAACCGTCCTGAGCTTACGGCTGAGAAATTCCCATTTGTGGAAAGCTTTGGGGAAAGAATTTACAGAACCGGAGATCTGGTGAGAATTCTTCACGATGGAACATTTATCTTCCTTGGAAGAGCAGATGACCAGGTGAAGTTGAGAGGACAGAGATTGGAATTGAGTGAGATCAACGAGGTCGCGAAGAAGGTGGAGGGAGTGGAGGAAGTTGTGACGTTGGTGTTGAAACATCCTAAGCAAATGAAGGAACAACTTGTCATGTTCTTTGTCACTTCGAAGGATGGAAGAAAGTTGAAGCCAGAGTTCGTTGGAGGGGATAGAGCAAGAGACTTTGTCACTGCTGTCAAAGAGGCGTGCAAAGCTCATTTGCCAGGTTATATGGTCCCTACCCATTTCCTTTCTATGACGACTTTCCCGCTTAATCCAAATAACAAGAACGATGCTAAAAGGCTGGCTCAAATGTACTACGAGCTCTCTATTGAGGAACTTCAGAGTCTCAGTCGTGAGAGCGAGAACATGAAGGGCTTCAGCGACAAGGAAAAGAAGGTGGTTGAAGTACTTGCTAGCGTTTTTGACCTCGAAGCAGACTCTATGACTAGAGATATGAATATCTTCGAGCTTGGAATCGACTCTATCTCTGTCATTGGACTCTCACGAGCACTTGTCAATGCAGGATATGTCAACGCCAAGCTTGCTGTAGTTATGGGCAATCCTAACATTGGGCCTCTCGTTGGCAAATTACTGCAGGAAGATGGAGGCGATGTTCGTCAGCGTCAGGCGCAGCTCAGCGCTTCTCAAAAAATTGTGGCCTTTGCCCACAGGCATACTGGAAGTGTGCTGAAAGAACTTGGTATTGAAAGAAGCGCTATCGAGAGTGTGGCACCTGCAACTCCAATGCAAGAAGGCATGATATACCGCTTCCTGAACGCCCCGGATGCGCTTTACTTCTTGACTTTCGAGTTTGAATTGAGCGACGATGTTGACCTCGAGAGACTCAGAGCCGCTTGGGAGTCAGTTCACAATGGGGTACAAATCCTGAGAACAAAGTTCGTCATCACAGATGATGGATATGCCCAGGTGGCTTTCAAGGACCTTGCTATGCCCTGGGAGATTGTTGAAGAGGACAAATTCGATTATTCTAAGATCGAGAAGACCATAGCAATCAAAGAACCATATAGAATAACCATCGTCAAGTCAGCGGAGACATCAAATATGGTTCTTCGCCTCTTCCACGGTTTATATGATGGCAATAGTCTACCGTTGATACTCAGCCGTGTGACCGAACAATATCACGAACCAACGGTAACCGACTTTGGACCATCTTTCCAGTTTGCACTTCCATACGGACCACTTTTGTCACAAGATGGTGCCAAGGATTTCTGGCAGAAGAGCATTCCGGTCTCTCATTTCCAATCCATGCCATGTCTCTCCAAGCGACCGACATGTGTCGATATCGCTGTCTCTGGTAAGATCACTGCTATCAAGAACATCGAAGAGTTCCGACAACGTTTAAACACAACGTACCAGGCTATTCTTCAAGCAGCATGGGCGTCTGTCATTCAGGAGTATCTTTCTTCCAAAGTCACATTTGGTATGGTCAGTTCCGGTCGTTCTATCGATCTTGAGAATGCAGACAAAGTCATTGGGCCACTCTTCAACACCTTTCCATTCTTCGTTGACATCAAGTCGGGAATGACGTGGAAATCGTTGATCAAAGCTTGCCATGACTTTAATGTTGCGGTGTTGCCATACCAGCATACCCCTCTTAAGGATGTTCAGAAATGGTGCACTCCCGGAGCTGCTTCTAAGGATATGTTTGACACTCTCTTTGTGTTCCAAAGAGATAGTGAGGAGAGATTGGATCTCAAAACACTTTGGAAAGAAGTCGATGGTATCCAGGTTGCTGATTATCCGCTTGCCTTCGAAGCTCGGTTGACGGCTAATGGAGATTTTGAGATGATCATTGTTGCCCAAGGCCAGACAATTGATGAAGAAGCTGCGCAGATCTTGCTTGAAAAGATGGAAGCTGCAGTACATATGGCCGCTACTCAACCTGATTCATTCATCGAAGTCAACCAAGCAACATCACCAACATCGTCGGATGGTTTCGTTCTTGTCGATACTCCGCGCGCATCTCCCGAAGATGAGAAATTCTTTATCTGGACTGATCATGCCAAGAAAGTTCGATGGGAGCTGGCCTCATTAACGGCAATGGAAATTGAGGCCATTGGTGCTTACACTCCAATATTCGAGCTTGGCTTGGATAGTATTGATGTTATCAAGTTCTCCTCGCGCCTGAAGCGCCAGCATATTTTTGTTCCAGTCAGCGCAATTATTAAGGCTCAGACTATCGCCAAGATAGTGGAAGAATTTCAAGAATTTTCTGCGATTGATGATGGTGTGAGCAACGGAGCTAATCTGAAGGCCCTACAAGACAAACTCTTGGGACATCTTCGACAATCCAACAGACTGCCAGCTACAGTTGATAAGGTTCTACCAGCTACTCCATTGCAAGAAGCCATGGTGGCAGAAATGGTCAACTCCGGATACACTCGCTATTTCAACCACGAAGTTCTTGAGATCGATTCGTCCACAAATTTGAAGCAACTCCAGTCTGCTTGGGACTCGGTCATTCAAAACACTGACATTCTTCGTACAACTTTCATTGACATTGAAGATGCGGAGATTCCAGTCACCTTTGCGCAGCTGATTCATCGTGCTTCGACCGGCGGATGGGCTTATCGGGAACTTTCAGATACTTCTGACTTGGAAGTTGAGCTTAACCTCGCTTACCAACGAGCACGCAAATCTGCTGAGCTCGGCGGTCCGTTGTTGCAGCTTTCCTTGCTTCGACGTAGGAAACAACACTACCTTGTGCTCTCTATTTCGCATGCTCTCTACGATGGTTCTTCCATTCAGATGCTGCACGAAGATATACGCAGGGCATATGAAGGCGCCTTGATCATTCGCCCAGACCCAGAACTTGTTCTTCAAGATGTTATGGCGTCGAACGAGAAGGACGCTGCAGAGTTCTGGAAAACCACCTTGTCTGGCGCACCAGCAACAATATTTCCAACCAGTCGAGATGAGGAGAGTGATGTTGTGCACCGATCTGAACGCCACATGGCGACTTCGATGGATAAAATTCAGGCCTTCTGTCGTACTTCAGGTATCAGTTTGCAAACTCTTGGACAGACCTGCTGGGCACTTGTGCTTGCAAAATATGTCCAGCGTCTTGATGTCACTTTCGGGTGTGTACTATCTTGTCGTGATACTGAAGAGGCCCAGAAACTTTTGTACCCGTTGATGAACACTGTTGCTATTCGTGGTGTGCTTCATGGTACTGTCCTTGATCTTTTGCGATACATGCAGGATACTGGCAACGCAATGCGAAAGTATCAACACTTCCCTCTTCGTAGGGCGCAAGCCTTGGCTGATGCTGATGGCCGCTTGTTCAATACCTTGTTCATCCATCAAGGAAAGTCTATAGCCTCAGCTGACGTCAAGGCTCTTTACAAGGCCATTGAAGGCAGTTCGGCTGTTGAGTACCCGGTTTGTGTAGAGATGGAAATAGTGGATAAGGAACTGATTTGGAGAACGGCGTGCCAGGAATCTGCTCTCAATGCCGTTGGGGCTGAAGAACTGTTGAAGGAGATCGACGTTCTGCTTGCGAAGATTGTTGCATCCCCAGACATCAATGTCATCAACACAGACGTGAACGGAATCTCGATATGTGGACAAATACCATTCGCGGACGTGGCGTCTTCTAACAGGATTGTCGAAAGCTTTACCACGGATCCTAATAATGCAGCATGGTCTCAAACCGAAAGAAAGCTAAGGGAGGTATTTTCTTTGGTTTCGAAGATCCCAGAGGATGAAATTTCCCGAGAGCAATCAATCTACCATCTCGGTCTTGATTCAATCAGCGCCATCAAGGTGTCATCTCTTCTCAGAGCGAAGGGTATGAGGTTTACTGTCAATGAGATCTTGAAATTGAAGACCATTCGAAAGCTTGCCCAGAAGGCTAGCGAGACCGCCATCCCGGCCACGCGGCAGGCTTCGACCCTGCCTAAGGAAGATATTTCCAGCACTAGACCTTTCCCTGCTACTGCTGGTCAAGAGTATACAATCAAACGCTGGGCCCTGTCCGGTGGTACATTGTTCTGCTCTACTTTCGACCTTCAAATCTGTGGAGATATCGATCAAACAAGACTCGACACAGCCTGGCAGAGCTGCTTCAACAAACTTCCTATCCTTCAAACATCTTTCCAATTGGAGTGCGGCGGCATCTCCCAATCACACGATTCGACTTACCAGAATTCCTTGATGATCGGAAGCAAAAGTCATATAGTCTCGAAACTTAGCAAAGCTATTGCTGGGTCTCGTTTCTGGGGATCACATCCTGTCGCCTTGATTCTTGACACTACAGGAGATCAACAAAATTTGCATCTTTGGATTCACCACGCTCTGTATGATGGAGCAACTCTTCCACGTATCATCTCAACCATCAATACGCTGTATGTCCAGACTTCCAACGATACCCCTGCTCCATTATCAATTGAGTCATTTAAGGACTTTGCGAGATCATTGAAGTCTGATGTTGGTGAAAACGATATCCCTAGAGAGGAGTTCTGGTGTTCTCACTTCAAGGAAGATGGTCAAACGATCTTAAACCCCAAGAAGACTGAAGACAGCTCTGAGCTCAGAACGGAGCTTTTCTTACCCAGAGCAGCATCCTTAGAAAAGCAGTGGCTCAAGCGAAGAGCAAAGGCTGCTGGCGTCAGCGTTCAGGCACTCTTGATCGCTATTTTTGCACAGCTTTTGGGATCAACGTGCCAGCAAAAGGTTGTTGTCTTTGGTCTTTACATTGCCAACAGACAGTTGGACAATGACCAGGAGCTAGTATATGCTCCGACTGTCAACATCTTACCCATCCAAGTCGCACTTGAGAGCAGTCTAGACAATATGGCTGAGGCAGTCACAAACCATCTCGAGAACCTGCGGGATAAGCATATAGCTGGGAGCTCTCTAGCGGAGATTTACAAACTCACAGGACAACGTGTACAGTTTGTTCTAAACATCTTACAAGAGTTCCAGAACAATGAGGGCATACAGTCTGAGACTGAAATATCAGTCAAGCATACGGATACAAATAGCTTGGATGCGTTTGAGAATGTCGTCTCATCCGGACAACCCTTTGGTCATATCTTCAATGACGAGGCGATGGCTCCCTATATGGTAAGTATATTATCAACCTACTACGCCATAACTCTACTAATTGCTGCACAGAATGCTGTCGATGTCGAGATTGGCGAGAGACATGGAATGCTGGACATTGGTATCTTTGCACCCAATGAGATTATGGATATAGACAACGCCAAGGCCTTTGTCGAAAACTACAAATCTACACTGGAGAAGGCTAGAACCAGTTGAGTGCTTGTTGCTGTGCATTATGTATTTCTAAGCTTATAGAATGCTGATTTGGCACTAATTTCTCCTTGTGTATCTCAGAAGTTAGTTTTATATAGATTTTGTTATATGCGAATATCTCCCTAGTTAAATTATCATTTGCAATTGCTTCTTTAAGGGCTTTCTATTGCCGAAGTGATATGGATTGATGTATCAATCATCTTAGTATTGAAACTTGTTAATATCAGCATCTATTTCTGCTTCCTATTTCGTATTCACAGTCATGTTAGTAACATGTATTTCTCCTTGTGAGGTATACACTATCTATAAAACCCATAGCAATTCATCACCGCTCTACATAGGCACGAACGAGAACTCTAGGAGATACGGCGATGAAGCAAATCTCATTTTAACTGAAGAGATGAAGAAGTCCCCTATGGACTCAACACTAAACTCTCGGTTGGCTCAATCGGCCTTCCAACTTTCACACTAGCGGTGGGCTTCCCCTTCAACTCCATGACAATACTAAACAGTGTATCGGAGCCTTCAACTCCTTCAGGTGTACGTCTACAGATAGCGGCTCCATCCCCCTCAACTTCGTCCATCAAGATTTCTTGCACTTTCTCCCTGCTCAAACCCTCACTAACATTGCCAATCAGCTCTCGCACTCTTCTCAGCCTATATACAGTATCCGGCAACCAATATGGGCTCTCAACAACTTTGCTTCCGGCGGGGAAAGGCAAAATAAAGTGATTGGTATGTGTGACAATCCCTTTGTCCTGAACAACCTGTTGAATACTCTCAGTAGAGCACTCCAGACCTACAGCACCCTCTGGATCAGCGACAAGGATATGGCACGCGCTCGCCAAGCCTTCTTTATCTAGGATGTCGACCACAGAAGCTCTTGAAACACCCTCCAGCACAGTTCTGAGGGCCAGGTGGCAAGGCAACTTGCCAAAATCCGTCCCAGCCGCCTTCAAGGCATTGAGGGTACATCCCACACCGTTCGAATTCAAACCAATCTTCCCAATAATGCCCGCTTCGGTTATCATGCTAATCCTTGTGGCACCAAGATCGATGTTCAAGTTGATAAGATTGGGAATCTGAGTTTTGTTCCAGTCCCAGTTCTGGGCCAAAATGCCAATCTCACCCTCATGATAGGATATTGCCGTACATCCATCGGAGAATGCGCCGAAAGCAATCTCAGTACGGACGTTGAGGGCCAGGATGGACAGGAAATCGACGCCAGCACCCTTGGCCACACCCTCCATCTCTGACATGTATGAGGGCCAGCGGGAATTGAGGTAGGGAATGTACTTGGAGGCATAGCCGGTGACTTGATCCCAGTCCATCTTGGACTTCTTCAGGAAAAGATCTTTGTAAAAGGCTATGGAACCATAGATTTGGGTTGTGGCGGTATGGCCGTGATGATAGCCGATCTGAGATAATTAGCAAAGGTAGATTGATTAATTCATTTCTATTCACCTCTTCAGGAGTCCCTGAACAATACAATTGCAGCATGTTGCTTCCGGGGGGGGGGGGGTTTTCTTGTAATTTTTGATGAGGATTGATAATTTGCAGTAACTATCAGAAATTGAGATATGTCTGGGCCGGAGCAGATGCAGTTAGGTGTAACAGAAGATATGAAATCGGCGATTCGATGATGACTGTTTTCATGTATATTGGAGTACCGCGACCAACAAGGGTGATGCAGATGTTGGGGGTAATACTTGGAAGGATGATGCTGCGATGCTGTGGTGAAGTGGTGATCGCCGCCTCCCCCACTTCTGCTCACGACGACCTACTCCATCAACTCTCATTGTGCTGTAATTAGACGTACAAGTGCCAACATCTCCACGTGATTCGATCAACGACAGGGTATTTTCTCTGTAAGTGCATGGGATGCAGCCTAACGATACGGATAAGATGATCGGAGAGCACGACACTGCATGTCCCAACTCCGTTGTAGGGATGATTGGATCACGTGAACTTGACATCGCCGATGAACGTCCACGTCTTCGCAAACATCGCCGATGAGCATCTATGTCTTCGCAAGCATGGCCATATTTGTCTTGACCGTCTTTCAGCATGTTTCACAGAAAACCAAACAAGTGCGTTGGATATGTCATCGTTGATGTTATTTTGCCCTCGCCGGTATGCTTCATTCAAGACATCCACAGGAGAGTGGAGTATCAGCATGCCGAGTACTTGCCCGTGTTTTCCTCTGCGGAGTCCGGACAATTGTCGGCTGAGGATAGATATCAGTCTCGATACACGTGTAGTTAGTCAATACTCTGATACTCTCAGAATTCGTTCATACCGTGATGATGGCCCGATTGTGGAAGACCTGAGGAGTATTGAGTTGAAGTTGGTTGAGATCGGCGGCTTTCATTTGCCGAGGCGCATAACATTAGATGTACAAGTACAAGTACAGTAACTACTTTCCTTTCCGCCTCATCTTTCTCTATCGTTTCAGCATGCTCTATCGCCTCAATTCTCGCGCCTCATCTCGTCTTCTTCTTTGCTTCTTTGCATCTTGGTTCCAGCTGTGTTGGATCAGCATAACCTGGTTGATACTGAAAGCCACTTACCCCTTCATCAATTTCACGTGATGTCCACCATATGCCAGTGAACGCCCTCCGTTGACCCTCAAATGCACTCTTCGCGGATCGGCCCTCTCCCGATGAGGAGAACCAAAATATCAGAGCATCGTTGAGCCACCAGACAATGCGAACTAGCAAAATCAAACAACTTCCACCAACCCCACCTAGCATAACATGGCATGGCAGAGGTTCAGCAGACACAAGGCTCCGTCACCATCTGATCTGTCAAAATATAGTTCCCTGTTTCCCACGCGCTGGACGCGCTGGACGCCCTGAAATCCCCTGAATCCAGGGCCCATTACAGCATATCCATCGTCCGCGTAAAGCCAACTGCGCGCCCCCGACCGAAAAGCACGCTTTTTCATTCTCCTAATATAAAGCAATATCCAGTGAGAAATGAGAGTTCAAGGGCGGATGCCCTCCGCAGAGTGCATACCAAAGATAATCGTCATGTAAGGCACGGCATTCCTGCAGCAGTGGAAAAGAATGTGTTCTATCAGCAACCTGCGGGTGCATTGCCGTCGTACAAGATCGAAGTCATGATACGATATGATACCTTTTCAGCTGTCAAGTTCAGTGAGATGCTAGTTTGGGCTTGCATGCAGGGCTGTATGCTTACAACAAGCAATTTCGAATCTAGCGACCTGCATATCGTACAGATTTTCGCATGTTTGCTTGTTTTTCTTCTTTCTCAAACGGAAAACACAGTTCTTCAGAGAATTATCCTATAGGCTGGGGAAACACAGGTGCTCCTATCCGTCGAGTCTAGATTTGAACGACTTTACCAGGCACGGGTTTTAATTGTTTCGGGAGCATGGGGCCTATGCCTTGTCAAGAGAGAAAGAGAGAAAGAGAGAAAGAGAGAGACGAGGCGAAATATCCCAGGAGACATGCAGAACGATGCTGATGCTTTACAACATTAAGGCATTCTTTGAAGACCGTTCTGGATACCTTGCCTACCTCATACGCAGCCTTTCGGAAGACGCGAAGAAATATGGTAAGAGACAATATCGAGTTGTGAATGTCTGCTGAATCCGTACATAACTCTCGGAAATGGATCTGTAGATGGGAGAGCTGGCCTGCATGACTCTTATTGATTCTTTCTTTGATATAATGCATCCTGTGTAGATGTCTCGCCCTATAATTTCTTCAACAGTCGGCCATGTATCTCGGAGCACATCACAACTCGTATAACTCTAGTCATATAAGCACATCTATTCCACATCATGGCCGTGCCGTCAGAACATAAAGATCAACGCCTCATCGACGCAGCCGTTCGCAGTGGAGCCGGCCTCCCTTTCTGCGAGGAGTTCGAAAAGATGATATCCGGCATGCCGTAAGTACTTCGTTGTTCTCACATTCAGACGCGACTATCTGACTTCCATATAGCTTTCTTCCGCATACCTCGCCAGAGCTACAAGAGGCAAAGTTGCGGGTAAAGAAGCTGCTAATTAAGTACAACGACCCTGCGATAGGGGATGACGAAACTCTCGATGATATCAAGGCCAAGCGACGAGGACTTGCTCATAAAATCTTCCGAAGCTTCGGCAACTCGGGTTTTGAGGCACCTTTGTTCACATCCTACGGCTTCAATACCACTATCGGAGACAAGTGCTATGGAAATATGGGGTGAGTCAAGTGCGTTTCGAATGCACGTAGATTATACTGACTGAGGCTCAAAGCATTCAGATTTTCGATAGTGCGCCAGTAACCATTGGAGACTACGTCTGGATCGCCCCAAATGTCACGATCATTACGGACAATCACTCTGTTGACCCATGGGAGAGGCGCGAAAAATCAATCTTGTTCGCCAGACCAGTCACGATTGAGAGCGACTGCTGGATCGGATCCGGAGCTCAAATCATGCCTGGTGTTACTATTCACCGCGGATGCACAATCGGCGCGGGAGCAGTTGTCACGAAAGACATACCAGAATACAGCCTCGCTGTTGGTATTCCAGCAAAGGTCATTCGGAACCTGAGGAAGGAGAGGGTTGAGGGAGGAGATACTTCAGTGGAGCATCCTGGAGAAAGCGAGTCCGGTTTCAAGAAGCGACCATGAATCGCGTCCTCGAACTCCATCGATGCGTCCTAGAAAACGCCACCGAACTGATCTCCCTGGGAAAGGATAGAAAGTAAGGTAGGGCAACCAGGGCGGTAGCAATCACAAACTCTTCGGGCAGGGAGGGCATTGGCATGGTCCTTTGCGCATATGGAGTTCAAGGGACTTTTGGGGAATTGTTATAGGTCAATGGGTTGCGGAACTATCGGTTTCATTTTCAGCATTTGGATTATTTAGGAAGATGTTGCGTGAAAAGCTCAAGGTTCAATCTTAGAAACAATACACATGGTATTTCAATATTCCAATTGAGTGCGCAATGGCCACTTGAGTAGCATACAAAAAAATTTAAACCTTATAATTTTTCGGAGGTTGTGAAGCGAGGAAGTGAGTGACGATTTTAGTGATAAAAAAAGAACAAATGCTTGCTGCGGATCTGGAGATCCCCCAGCTAAGTTCGGCCAAGTTCAACTAAGCTCGAGACATTCGTTGGCGGAAGCAGAGGGTATGTGGGATGAGCTCAAGCATAAAGTGTAAATGCCAATATTGAGCTGCAGGTGAGACGTTTGGGTCATGATTGATACCTCACTCTTCTGTACATAGCACTTGATAGCTCCGGCTCCATGGAATTCCGAATTCCTGGTCGAAGCTGTGAGGGATGAGGCCTTCTCAATATCGAGATCTGATGAGGGAATGTTCCATCACCGGGAGGGGTTCCGACGGCGATAAGTAACAGGTCATAATGGGTCATGACAGGGCAAAAGCAGCTCATAGCAAGGCGAGCAGAGATCAAGTGGGAGACGGAAGGATCATGCGGTTTCGGCATGCAAGGCGGTATGAACAGTGTGAATAGTGTGAACAGTATAAACAGTATAAACAATATAAACAGTATGAACATCAACCGCCTATCAATATCCAATACATATGTAGTAGCTGGTTGTGTGCTACCGTACGCGTATGTGCATATGTACTACATATCGTGTAATATGTCTCTACGGTACCTGTTGAATCTTCACGCTGTGGGCCCGAAATACCAGGCATATATTATCACGTGCGTGGTATTCGAGGAAGAAGCGGTTACGGTCCGTAGTCGTGGATCATGAGGAAGGAACGGGAATCATCTCTGATTAAATATATGCGTTCGAGGGACACAATCCTCTTAGATTAAACATCGTCAGTTCAGTTCAGTTCGGTTCGGTTCAGTTCGAGAACCATACCCTTTCTTTCACCTTTGGTTTCTACGTGACAGCTCTTCAAGAAACCTGCTGGTGCTCTCAACATGTCAAGGGAACTCCGATTAGATAAGCAGCTTCCGGAGAATATATAATCCAGGTACCTATCTAAAGTTAGCCGCCATTCTAGGGCTCCCCCTCCGTAAGGCTGAAGGCTGCAACAAGCTGAGGTGGCAGAGCCACAGAGCCTTGGCTGCTGGTTGTGACCGTAGCTACCGCTTGGCCTCGATCCAGGAGGCCTTCAAGCAGAAGCGCCTCGATGTTTCTCGAAGCGCTTGTGTTTTGTCAGCAATTAAGTCTATAATCTTCTTCGCCCCTCGGACTTCTATACTCTCATCCCAGCGACTCCACAACGATCGATCAGTCAAAAACATAATTTACCCATCACCTCACTTTCATCTCGTCTTGTCTACAATATCGCCATCATGTCAGGCATCTCTACTCCAGATGGATCCTACACGACTTTGGATCAAGAAGACCCAACTCTCATAGGCACACATTGCCAGTACAGCGCCTGCAACCAGCTTGATTTCTTGCCTTTCCGCTGCGAATCATGTAGGCATACGTTTTGCCTCGAACATCGGATGGAAGAGAAACATCACTGTCTCAAGATGGGCGAATGGGCGGCCAGGAAACGAGAGGCAGATATTAATAAGACGAGTGTCACAGCGAATGAAAGGTTGCCAGGGAGGACCTTGTTGGACATACAGATGGAGGGACCATGTGCAGATCCGAAGTGCAAGACAATCATTGGGACGAGTTTGGTGCCAGGTGTACATTGTTCTACTTGCAGCCGGGAATACTGCTTGAAGCACAGGCTGAAGGAGGATCATAATTGTAATAATTTGGTGCCGGTTGGGGCGAAGGCTGACAACGGCACAAGTCAGGGGGATAAAGCCAAGGCTGCCATCGCGAAGCTGAGAGCTTGGGGAGTCGCACGCACTGCGTCTCTTGGTACATCACGGCTTCTTCCAAAAGCGAAGCCATCGAACGATTCTGCACTAAGAAAAGCTGCGTTACAATTCAAAGTCAGAGCAAAAGGCGATGATAAAATACCACTAAACAAAAGGGTATACCTCAAAGTCGAAGCTGAGAAAGCGACCACAACTAGCAAATCGGCAGAAGAATTCCACTGGTATTCGAGCGATTGGGTTGTTGGAAGAGTACTGGATTCGGCCGCGAGGAGTCTGCAAGTGGAAAATGTGAACAATCAGAGCCTGGATGAAGTTGACAAACTCAGGGTCTTTCACGTAGAAGGTGGAAGGATATTGGAGTTTAACGAGAAAGTCGGGAGTTGCCTGGCGAGCGGCAATACAATCGTCCTTTTGAGAGGCGTTGGACCTGCAATTCCAGACCTTATTGAGATTCCTTAGACCAAAATTCCAGATTTAGTAATAGCACGAGGCCCTTGATACGTTTATACCCAGGGAAATGGTTGCAAGAGGGGTAGGTTGGAAGGGTTCTCATGCATCTAGCTCTTGTATAAAACACTTAATCTAGTAAGTTGGTATATCCTCATCTATCCAGGCGCCGGGTATCCGCGGTTCAGGTTTTTCCACAAAGGCCCAAAACTCTCCAGCCCATTCATCGAAAGGATTCGATGTCCAGACTCCCCAGTCCCCAAAATTAGGTCCAATCTTAAGGCCAATGATGCGAATATATCGAAGTTCCTCCCGCACGTGCCCATCCAAGGAAACTGCTATTTCGCGGTCTACTAGCCCTGCTCGATGTAGTGCCATTTCACGTCTTCCGTAGGCCATTGTCTCGTTTTTGCTAAGCCCCCCTAGCTGTAAATAGTATATCCAAAATCTAATCACATCTCCAATCTGGAATAACATGGCAGGCGTCCACAGAGGCGGTCCTGAAATTCTATTCTGGTTCCATCGCCGGATGTGGTAGTACTCATATACGTAGCCTTTCAAAAGCTCTACCAAGGGAGTATTTCGGTTGTAATCAATATCCCATCCAAAAGTGATTGCACAGAGATCCGGTCCAGAGTGGATTGCTTCTTTGAAGAGTCGGCGACATTCTTTGACGACAAGCTGATTGTTGGGACAGTCGAAAGCTTCCAAGGAGCATTTCGCAATAGAATGCATCAGCGTCCTCCCATTTCCATCTCGAAGTCTAAATGCTTCTGGTTCGATGTCATCTGTTGCCATTCCTATACGTATACTCTCGATATTGGGCCAATCTTGAGTGACAGTGTAATCTAATCGCTTCTGGAGAGGCAAACCTGCATAAGGAGGATAAACGCAAGACTGAAGATAGCGCTGGACAGACGGTGCAAGATAAGTGGGTGCTGTGTATTGGAGCATGCCGAGTTCTTGCGCCGGCGACAGCACTTCAAGTGTATCAAAATCATCTCCTTGTAGCAAAGTTTTCAGCAATTCGAGAGCCAGCCTGTTGTCGGATGTCCTCCATACACCGGCCGATAGGAATATCACATGATGTACGGGAGATCTGTTTGTCAGTAAGATGAACGGAACATGATGTCGAGAGACTTACATGATTAAATCTACCCTAGCATTTGCATCTGCTCCATACTCCATAAGCAATCGAGATATTCCCAACTCAGATCTTTCCGTCGCATACTAGATTTGTTAGCGTGGTAGGGGAATGAGGCTTATGTCTTACATGGAGATAACTTGTGTTGTCGTCCATTACATCGAAAGGGCTTGCCTTCTTATTTTCGAAGAGCATTCGCAATCCCTCCACATCGCCATTTTTTATCAGTGCCCAAGCGGGTGCAGTTGCTGGTACAACGTTCTGTGATCGCAACTTGAAGTCCCAGCCAAATTGAGCCTGCTTCATGTGCACCTCCCACGATCGTTGAGAGAGCCAAGCTGGAACTCGCAGCCGTGCTCTGACTTCCTTTGGTTCTTCTAAGGATTTCTTTGTCTTCGGAAGTCCTTCGCGGTATTTTCGCTCATGCCTGTAGTACTCGAATGAACCAAACATGTAGTCGAACCAAGAGCTCGGAGTTGAAGTTTTGGGCACACAATCTACAACCAATTCAGACGAGTCCATTTCAGAATAATAGTTTCCATAGACAGTATCTTCGTAATCTTCTTCGAAGGAAAACGAGGACACAGAACTAGACGTTGAGAAACCTGGTTCATCGCCAGAAGTGAGTAACGATGGTCGTCGTGAAAACATCATCGAATCCTCGAGTTTACCTTGCGATGTTGGCATTAATAATTTGGGGCTCGCATCGGGTGAGAAATCCTGCTGATAAGATCCTGAGTCTTCAATTCGCACTCTCGGTGCTAAAGGTGCATTAAACCCATTTGCGAGCACTAGCTTGTTGATGACCGTCTGCTTTTCTGATAACGCTGTTATCATCGCTATGTTATGCCTGACGAGAGCACTGGAAGAGTATCATCAGCTGTTGCGAATCTCTTTATCCTTGATTGATATAAAGACAATGATATTTTTCAGAAGTGATACGAAAACACATAGATTTCTTGGAGTAAACAAACCTATTATAACTCATCTGTGCCTGTAATAAAAGATCATGGCCACCATTCAATCGATCTTGGAGCTTTTTCAACGAATCTTTCTTTAGGATGTATTTTCCACCTCGTCTCCATTTGCCACCAGTCTCCAGATCCTTGACAGCTTCCTTCAAATCTGTTCCCAAATCCTTACAGTACTCCACACACCTCATCGATATTGAGATGTTGATAGTAGAGATACCGTTTGAACTGTAGCTCTTGATTTCGTCCAAAATTTCCTGCTGCCGCTCAATTTTATTTAGCAAAAATGCCAGTTCCTCGGGGGCATCTTTCACATCATCCAAAAGCTGCTTGAGTTTCAGGGCACTGTCTGCAACTTGAACAGCAAACGATACTATTCCCATCCCAGCCGAGATGGTGCCCATGAGTTCTGCCATGACTCCAAGCGATTAAAAATGAATAAAGAAACAAAAAATGAAAAACGAAAGAGATTGCTCGTAACTCCATGATTGGCAATTGATACATATACATACAGCATTCCCAAGAGACAAAACAAACGATGTAACATCCTGCACGTTGTATCAGTCTCACCTGATGCATACTTCACCGCCGAGTCAATTCGCCTGAAATATCATGTGCAGGTTGAAGCGCTTAGCTGCATGAACAGGGGTCGAATGGCGACGAAGACAAGCGATTTAGGAGACGATCATCCTTGAAAAGCGTTTATCATTTCCGGAGCAATTTCAAAGCGCTTAACAACACGCGATGTTCTGAAGTTGGCATATTTTTGTGGATACATAACTTTGGGTCGAATGTGTGGGTCTTGATACCGAAAAATTCGCATGAGCATATGTCAAGGTACTTGTCGGGTAACAACCACCAAAGATAGGAGTTTCTCTAGAGAAGATGTGACATGGGCCTCATGAGGCATTGAGAGCACTTGCGGAGTGCTCATGCATGAGTTGTAATGGCTTCTTTGTCTGTGGAAACCCTTGTTCTCATTCCAGGCATCTGGCATCTGGCGGATGGAGGTTTGACTGACCCCAGGTATTTACATCATCGAATTGTGAGCTATTGCGGATATAGAGTCGAGATTGCCGATATTTGAAGGTGTTTAAATATATCTGGCTGTTTGTAAATCTGGCAAATCGAGTTTATCCCGCTTTCAAGAGACAGCCCGCAAGTGCTGATCATATTTTGAGGTTTGAGTAACGCAACATTCTGGAGTGTTGCAAGCGTACATGTTAGCAAATTAGAAGGGTAACTTTTGTACTTAGATACTAGATGCACTTTCAGGAAATGGAGAACTTTTTAGGAGAATAACATGGAAACGGTACCCAGGTACTTTTAAATTGGCCAGAGGAGGAATTGACTACCAAGAGCCCTCGGGCTTTTCTGGGCAGAGGTCAAAATGAAACTGGAAAGTTCAATCGCTTTTATATGAAGCTGCATACCTTTTTGTGACCGACAATTGCAAAGTGCTTTATTAAAGAGGAAAAGGGTGCGGTTTTAGCGAAGGAGTAAAACAGGGGACATAGAGAAAGAAAAGAAATAAAAGAAGGGGGAAAGATCCTGATTTTCTCGCAGGTCGACATGGGAGGAATCAGTCATGAAATGAATCCCTGTGTAAATTAATAAGTTAAGACCCAATCGCAGAGGTTATTTTGCTCGTCAGCTTTGACAAATTCTTAGTGTCTGAATGATGGCGTTTTCCTTGATAGCTATTGGACTGTCAATAATTACACAACCACAATAGCCACATTCGTCTCTCCCCGTGTGAATATTATGTTCTTGGGCAAGTAGATTAAGCAAACTATCCGCGGTAGATTATAAAAGCCACGTCTTCATGTTTACTTGACATTGTAAAATGCTCAATAGAGAAGCACACTCCAAACTAAGAGCTTAGAAGTATTTCAGTATTACCGGATATCATCGCTCCAGAACCCGATTGACCCATGATTGTGCCGAAGGTATCCTATTCTTTTGCATGTTCCCGTAATCTGATGATACTTCAATACAGTTGAGGTTGGCAATCTAGCCGTCGCGTTTTAGTGCAAGCGTTTTAGTGCCCGAACGCGGACTTTATTTCAACCACCAGCAGTCTCCGCACGCTTCAGAGCATACTGCGTAACGACATAAATAGCTCATGAACCTCATATTGATGAAAGAAGTATGATTAAGTATATGAACAGTCAAGATATCCTAGAATTTCCTTGTCACAGGCTCAAGATAAACAATCAAACATAAAGCCCAAGAATCTCTTTTTAAGAACTCCATTTTCAATATGAGCAACAGAGGAGCATGGACCACAGCATCGAGGACCCCTCTCGAAGTCTCGTCAGCACCTTACATTTCACCTGACCCAGATGAGGTGATAATCAAGAATGCCGCCGTGGGTATCACTATTGGTATGCATTTCTTCCCAATAAGCCTAGATGAAATCTAATCCTCCGCAGGTGAAACCGCTTTGCAAGATGCTGTAGCGACCGACTTCTACAAGCCCGGGAAGTACCCATGTGTAAGTTCAACCAAGCACACCTCGATCTCTTCTCTGACATCGCAGATCCTTGGATACAACGTGGCCGGCACAATCGAAGAAGTAGGCTCCGAGGTTCATAATGTCAAGAAGGGGCAGCGTGTGATTGGGTATGTTCCCTTCTCATCAATACACCTCAACATACTGACCAGCAGATATGCAAACTTCTACGCGGACTATGAAAGTCGCCATGGATCGTTCCAGAACTATGTGACGGTTGCTTCTCACATGCTATGCGTTATCCCCGATAACTTACCGTTCACACACGGAGCCGTTCTCCCTCTTTCCATCTCTACCGCTGCTCATGGCCTCTTCAGCAAGACCATATTGGGCCTTCGTTTCCCGCCCCATGCGCAAGATGAGAAGGTCCTTATCGTCTGGGGTGGCAGCTCGTCGGTTGGCAGCTCTGCAATCCAGTTGGCTGTTGCTGCTGGATATACGGTGCTGGCTACTGGGTCTGCCTCGAACCACGCTTATTTGAAGAGCCTTGGGGCGCAGTGGACGGTGGACTACTCCTCACAAACAGTTGAAGATGATATTGTGAAGTTGCTTGAAGGTAAAGAGGTCGTTGGGGCTTTCAATGCCATCGGCCTTGGAAAGATCACCAAGAGCCTCGCAGAGATTCTTGTCAAGCTTGGGGGAGGGATGATTGGTGCCACTTTGCCCTTCTTCGAAGAGTTACCCAAGGGCGTCAAGTGTCAAATGAGTAAGCAACCTGTTTCAATCCGAGCTTGCAATTAGTACTGACCATTATAGTGAACGCCTCTTTGGTCGCTGTAGAGTCTGAAATCGCCGAGGCAGTGTGGGGAAATCTAGTACCAAAGGGTCTGGCGAATGGAACGATTCTAGCAAAGCCAGACCCGTTGAACATGGGAGGAGGATTGGAGGGTCTCCAAGCTGGTATGGATCGCGTAAAAAAGGGAATGTCTGCTGCGGTCGTGGTTGTATCCTTTGAATAGTTTGTGAAAGGAATGGCATGCAATGAAAGGTAATTCGAACAAGGTCTTTCCATATACCTTTTCCAGCCAAATGCAACTTCGTCCACATATCAAGGCTTTTCATCAGATCAGTACAGTTTTTAAAAGTGGATAAAACTTTGGATGCAAATCTGAGATGAATCGATGACTCCGGTGGTAGAATATTTTCACCCTTAGACCCGTTCCTCAACAGACGAAGCCATACACACAGAGTGCAGATGTTAAATACCACAAGGCGTCTATTAGCCACTGCAAGATATACAAAGCCGCAATAGGGCCCAATCCGGTATTGAATATATCAATCAAGGTCATATGATGTAACCAAGAAACAAACCAGGAAGACAAGGGGATGGGGTCATGACAACGATAGAAACAAAACCAGAGGGAAACTGACATGTCTATTTGTGTAGAAGCAGTAGTATTGTATATTCACTAAAATCAACCAGTCTGGATATGCTCACCGAAGTCGGAGATCCAACACATTTGATAGTCACCCTTGGGTAACTCAAATGTTCCCTCTGTGGCTCTTCAATTAAATGTTCGTTTCTGCAAATTCGACAGTAGTCGATCCTCGGTATCGCTTGACTGCTCGGATGGCTGAAGGCGATTCATATCGTCACGCTGTCGAGTCAACAATCTCGCAGCACTGGTCCGGTACAGTCACATAATCGCTTTTCCGGTGTATCGTATCGAGGACTTCGTATTGATCACGTCTGTTCATGATATTGTTCCAACGACTGCCATTCGTCTAAATATACAGTAGTCGATCGCTATGCCGTGAATCTATCCATTCCCTCCATCGCGCAACACTTAGTGGGCAGCCTTCTCGTCCTTCTTTCCACCGTCGGCCTGGGCCAAGAAATCCCTGTTGAACAATTAGTTCTCTAAACACAATATCTCCATAGTTCTCCAGTCCAATGCCGATGGTTGGGGAAGCATACTTGATGAAGCTCTCCTCATCTGGGGAGGAAGCATTGATAGGAGGAGTCTGAGCGACGGCCTTGGCCTTGGAACCACCGACGGAGAGGAAGGTAGCACCAAAGACCGTTCCAAGAACACCCATGGCGAGCTGTGAGCACCGATGATTAGCAAAAATTCATCAATTCCCCTCAATCCCGATGGACAAAGGCGGTCGGAGAGGGGGAGCTCGAGGGCGCATAGTGCAATTGCAATTGAGGGTGGTGGGAGAGGGAGCGTACGTAGTGGGAGCCAATCTGGCGTCCAGCGATAGAGTAGTAGGCGACCATCTTGACGGTTTGAGTTGTTCGGGTGATGTGGGGGGTGGTTGAGATGCGTGTGTAGTCGCGATGTTCAATTCTCGCAGCTTGATCCGAAGGTGCTCTGATCTTGGCGTTCCACTCCGCTGTTGGATCTGGGTCGAAACAGTTCCGCTGCTCGGAGCGGGAATAGAGTCGCGGGCCTTGCGTGCAAAAGCATGGCGGAGCCTCATACCTAGCCTCGGACTTTCGTTGAAGCGGGCTGGCGGACGGAGCGGAAGCGGAGTCTGGGGAAAGGTCAGTGTGAGTGGAGCGGGGTGGAGTGGGAGTGGCATCGGATCATCGTCAGCACAAGCTTGGCTGGCAGGCTTCCCCAGGATTGCCGAGGGTTGCTACCGTCTGTCTACGATCTACCAGGTACGAATCCGTGATCATCCGCATACTCTCTCTCTCTTCATACAATTCCTAAATACAATAAATAGCACTCGACTCCTCTTTTCCTTCTTTCCTACAACTTTTCGGCCATTTAAATTCACTGCCAATCCATTGAAGACATCCGGCTAGCTATTACATCACCATGGGTTTCTTTGATAAAGCTGAGAAGAAGCCCAGCGAGGAGGAGCTGTTGCTTCAACGGAAAGCACTGCCACCGCGCGAGAAATTACCTCCAGCTCTTCAAAGCATCGTCGACAAAGCAGACAAAGATGAGAGTATCTACGACGAGCTCTGGGATGGAACGTAAGTACAAGCAACTCTGTCTCACGCCACCCTATCAATAACATCATCACAATCACGCGACGCTTCTCACACCACCACAGAGCTCCCGAATCCACCGATTCCAATATTCGTTACGCAGCATATGCGTCGCGACTTCGTACAGTGATGATGTCTGCGCACCGTTATGTAGCTTACACGTCCGACATTGGAGAATCATTCCGACCAGTTGCGCATCCAAACTGGGTGCGTGCTGCCTACGGGGTCTCATGGGCTTATCTCCTCGGTGACGTATCGCACGAAGGCTACAAAGCCTATTGCCGCAACCAACGTATTATGCATCCTGAGCTCCCTCGTGAAGCTTCCCAAGAGCGCTACAACAATGCCATCTCGATAGTTGACAAGACCGCTGCGGTACCGGAGACGGATCTGAAACCAGGCACCGTTCCTGCTCTGGAAGATTTCCGAACTGTTATGGTACAACGTGCACTCTTCCAGGGTCTTGCATCCATGGGATTGCCCGCTTTCACAATTCACAGTATCGTCAAATACTCGGGCAAAGCACTGAAGAACAATGCGAATGTCACTCTCAGAACGTATGCGCCTATTGGGTTGGGACTTGCTGCTGTTCCTGCTTTACCGTACATGTTCGATGAACCAGTCGAGAAGGTCGTGGAGTGGGTCTTCCATAAGAGTTTCAGGGCTATTGGGGGCCCAGATGCTGTAGGACATTCACCTGCTACCGGTAGAGAAGAGCTGTTGGACAAGGAGAATCAAATCGCGAAGAAGAAGGACCTATGAGGCAGGGCCATCATATTCCCTGAAAATTGTGCGTTAGGCGTTGGCGAAACTTCCACTTCACTTTTTGAGGGACTTTCTCGGGGCTGAAAGTCCATTTGTATGGGTAGACCATCTCATATTCTTGATTGGGTTTTACCTATGCACATGTTCCATGACGAGCCCAGTTATGGCTGTTTGATTACGAATGAATGTATATCTAACAGTGTACCGGCTCCGTATAACCGTTTTGTCATAAGGATTTGCGAACATCGTGGCCCTAGTGAGCTGTGTAGCTCTTGATGATTGTATGACTAGTAATTCCGTAAGTTCATAATTGCGAGTCCCCATAACGATTTATTTTTGTCCATGTGGCTTTCAAGAGTTGCATCACTTTCAAAAAATATCATGCATCACTTATGCTCCATAGCTTCTCAGTACGCAGTCTTTTCATTCTTTTTTATTCTATTGTGTTATGAAATATTAACTCAAGGATAGCATAACAAGACACCATCCGTCCAAATTACCAAGATTACCAAGATTGCCAAAATTCTCAACAGTCCATCATATCAGATACACACATAAAAGACCAAGTACTTTATTCCATTCTCTAAGTATCAAGGAAAACCCACGCCTAACGTTACAAGTGCCCATTCGCAATCATCTATCTTTACCCATACCCATAACTCATACCCCAGATCCCAAAAAATACAGACGAGACTCCAGATGACCACGCCGCGTAGCACCTATGTATATTCCACACCGACGAAATTTCATATACCCCGCCCACATTTTGGTTTTCTCCATCGGCACCAGAACAAGCAAACAGTCGAACGAACGATTAGGCAGGCAAACAGACAGGCATACAGAAAAACAGGCGAGCGGGCAAACACGCGTCTACTCATGCCATCTTGCCCGCCTCAACCACGGTGCCCCCGTCCTCATGGCTGTGAACCAGCGCCTTGGGCCCCACGTAGCGGCCGCGCTTCACGAACCACCAGGCGCCGACGAAGATGCTCACGCCGCCGGTGATGAGGCAGGAGTAGTTCATGTTGCCGGCGTTGACGGGCATGCTGAAGGGGAAGAAGTAGATGACGATGAAGACGACGATGTAGAGGCAGCTGGCGACGTTGACGACGTAACCGAGGCGATGGCCCATGCGGAAGGGGCCGGGCCGCATGGCGTTGCCGGTGGCGGCGAGCGGGTTGGAGAAGCGGCGCGTCAGCACGAACGGCAGGATGGCCGCCAGGTAGGACAGCGTCGACAGCACGGCGAAGGAGCCCACGAAGGCGTTGAAGGCCGTCGACGACCCCACGTAGATGCAGCCCAGCACGGTCGAGAAGCAGCCGCACGCCAGCGTGGCGTTGAAGGGGTTCTTGAAGCGTGGCGAGATGGTGCCCAGCGTCGAGGCGAAGGGCGTGGCGTCGTCGCGCGCGAGCGTCCAGAGCGTGCGCCCGGCCGTGATGTATGTGCCTGCCGTCGTACAGAGCACCGGGAGGAAGATGATGAGGAGGAGGCCGATGGTGCCGGCGCGAGAGGACGTGGCCTGGCGGTAGATCTCGGCGAGCGGGAGCGTCGTGACGCTGCTGTTCAGTACCGAGTCCAGGCTGCTGATTGCGTAGAAGATGGCGATCATGTAGGCCATGGCGGTTGTGAAGCCGATGATCATCTGCGCCGCCATGGCGAGCGGGACGTTGCGGCGCGGATTGGGGATCTCCTCGGCCAAGTGTGAGACGCAGTCTGGTGTGCCGACGGCGAAGGCGCCGTTGAGCATGCCGGCGAGGAAGACGAAACCTTGACTGGAGTAGCCCGTCTGGTTCTGCCATTCGCTCCATACGAAGGCTGAGCTCGCGTGGCCGCTGCCGGTTGTTGAGGGCATGATGGCGCACACGAGGATGGTCACGAAGACGCCGCACAGGATGAAGATGAGGCCGAGGTTGTTCAGAGCTGGCAGACCACGGTTGAAGAACAGAACGGTGCAGCAACAGAGCCAAGTGCCAATCAGGTAGGCTACGAATACATGCCATTTTTGGGCAACGAATTCTGGGTGCATGACGGACCACATCGCTACTGCGACGTTGCCAATGATGGATGACATGGAAGCTGTTGAAGTAAGTATCTATGTTTATCAGGAGAGCATAACTGATACTCACCTGATGCAAAACTCCAAGCCAAAAAGTTCCACCAGCCCGCGAACCATCCGCATACTCGTCCATATTTGGGACCTGGCGTGATAGATGCCCAATGATAGACTCCGGCACTGGATGGCATTGAGGATGCCAACTCTGCCAAAGAGGCTGCTATAAGCCAGTAAAACATTGAGACGGCAATAAACTCGTAGATGACTCCTGGTGGTCCTCCATTGCTATGGAGTGTTAATTGCAAAGAGATCGGATGATATATTCATGGTAGATGGATGATACATACTAGATGGCAATAGCAATTGAACCCCCAAGAGCGGCCCATGTGTTTCCAGTGACAATGCCCACGGAACAGATGGACAAGAGACTGAAGTTCCTCTCGACTTCTTGAGCGTGGCCTGATTCATTGATGTCCATTAGATGAGAGTCGCGCAGCGAGTTGGTGCCCTTTTCCGAATCCGACGACGGAGGGAAGTCGATCTTATCTGCCATGGACAAATCCGGCTCCATAATTCGATGTCGATGTATGCGATATATGCGATATATGCGATATATGACGCGTAGAAAGTTTCAAGGGTCTTTCGACGTTGAAAGTCTTTTGTTGTGAGGTGAAGCGTGGTAGCGGGATAATATGATGATAATAGAGGGGGGAGGAGGAGGGTGATAAGAAGGAGGAGGAGGAGGAGGAAGAGGAAGACGATGATAAGGGCAAAGTTTGATTACGTCGAACAGATGATTGTGCGACACTGGTAGATGAAGTAAGGAAGTAAGGGCGAACCTCTTTTAAACATAAATAACAATTGAGGGCTCCCTTTTTATGATATGTTGAAGGATGTCTGATGGATGATGAATGATGGATGATGAGATCAGTACCAGTACCAGTGGAGAATGGAAAGGCTCTCTGATTGAAGTACATGCAGGGGGGCTGCATGCAATCTACTCTGACCTCACAAAATGCTTCATTCAATATGCCGCGAGGACGGTAGGGAGTGCTCGTATATTTGTACTTTTCTTATTGTGTCTCCCTTTCCTCCTTTTGCCTTCCCTCTCGCTCTTCTCTATTCTTTTTTCCCTTGCCAGTCTGATGTGTGAAGGGGGGCCGGATATGTGAGATGAGGATGTGAGGATGTATTACTTTGTCATGAAAAGTATGAATACCTACCATGAATGCCATAACGCCATGGAAGAGGGCGCCGAGACTGGGGTGGCTATCGACAGAAGACATGGATTTGGATATGGATATGGATATGGATAGAGAGGCCATGTACTTTTGTTCTGGAGAGGTTTAGTAGTGCATTAGCAGAGTATTCTGGTGGTTGAGGGCGTAGATGCAGTGTGCAAGAGGTGCAGTAGTGCAGTAGTGCAGTAGTGTTCATGTCGGATGAGCAATGAATGGGATTATGGGAGGGAGATGCTGCGGATAGCCGATAAGAGAGAGATGCTTTGAGATGTGAGTATGTGTAATCTACATGGACGAGGGAGATGGCTGGACATGGAGCTATTCGGGGATTTTGAAAGTGGGAGAAAGGATGAATGAGCGAGGGGTAAATGGAGGGATAGATGATGGCCGTGGAGATGAATATTTATTATTGTTTTATTTTGTTTTGTTTTGTTGCTGTTATTGTTTTTATAATTATAATTATAATTATTGTTATTATTATTATTATTATTATTATTATTATTCATTTCACGATATACAAGTAAAGGACTTTATATCAAACTATAAACATCTGAAGAATAACCATTTGTAGTAAAGGGACCCTGGTGGCCATCTTTCGACTATACCTCTACATGTACGTGTACATACATAATATATAATTAGGTACGTACAAATGAAGTATTGATAGTCTCTCTTCCTACTTTATACACAGTAGATATACACGGTAGATTGTATTATTGTTTGTTCTTTTTCTTTTTCCTGTTCTTATTCTTATTCTTATTCTTGTTATTCTCATTCTTATTTAACCTCTCGGCTTGGATACAATAGTCTTATGATCCACACTAAAGGGTCTAAAAAGATATTGACATAATACTTGTACATACTTGTACACACTTGCACACATGCATACGCACTAGAGTGCCATGTACATCTACATTACTTGATGCATCATGTATGAGCGTTGAATGTTATGTTATTACCTACTTATGCTGTGTTATGTTATGTGATGCTGGTGATATGCTGGTGATATGTCTACTTGCTTAGGTATCTATGTAAGGAAGACTTCCGCTTCGTTCAAATTTGAAGATAAAACCCATTTTACACCTTTCCTACTTGAACACCTGAACTCATATAAATGCAAGAATGACACAAATACTGGTGATGATGATGACGATGATGATGATGATTATTATTATCATTATTATTACTTCCTATCCACCTACACTACACCCGACTCTAACCCACCTGTACGTACATATGTACATAGGTAATACATAATACATACTGTCTGTACATATCTGATAACAAGAGATCGCCTGAGCTGGAATTGAAACCCTTTACCCACATGTCCTGCGCAGATATGTCTTTCTCAGGCGTGAAGTACATATGTAGTGCCGTTTTACTATTCCTTTTCCACACTCTATATTCTCATTATCGGGCATCTTGTTGTCAATTATGCTTGCTTCCAAGCGGGATGAAAGTCAATATCCATATCTGAGTATGGCCGCTTGTTGCTTGCTCTGTTGAGGTTCAGGTGAGACTTTGAGAGAGTGATAATTGATAATCTCTCCAATTACATAATATCAATTGATTACTCGACAACTCCTCAGGGACCATTCATTCCACTCTTGGTATTGCACAGAGAGAATGGCATCATGTCATCATGTCGGGGTGATTGAGAGGGGGGAGTCAGTTGGTTGTTTTTATTTATTTACTTATTCATTTGTTTTATTTTTATTATTTTTATTATTTTTATTATTCATCGTCGCACAATACAAGAGCATGTCAGGTACGCGCAAAATATCCACCCTCCACCCACAACGCACCTTATTCCTTACCCGATACCCACACTACTACACCACACAACATGGCAAATCCACAACGAAACCCTCGATTCTCATGACATGTCACTTCACTTTGACTTCTTCCATGCTTCTAGCATCATCAACAACATCAACAACAGCAACATCAGCCTTAGCTGAGTCGCCCTCCTCAATCTCCTCTCAAACTATATTCCTATCAACCTCGGTCTCCTCCATTCTTCCACTCAAAAAATCATGCAACATTCCAATTCGCACGCCATCTACAGTGCAGAAATTTACCAAAGGGGCCTTCCCAAGCTTTCCATTCCGTCACATCACATCCATACGAATATGATAGATATTCATCCACCCTGTTTGCGCAGAAGTCCTGCGGCAATCCGGCTCGAATAGATTGCATCGTTTCTATTACTGGAGAAGCCGACACGGGTCAGGTGATGAAGCGTGTCTTCTGGGAAGGAAATTGCTTGGTCCTTCCATTCGAAAAACTTCAGGAGTGCATATGTTGTGCGCAAAGGGCATTTTTCACACATGGGCTTGAAGCACAAACATGCGTGAGATGCTGGTGCTCTACTCCTTGGCATCAAATGCATCAGGCTCCATGGACCATGACTCCACATCATCGAGCAGAAGTCTGAAGTCTGAAGTCTGAAGTTTGAAGTCTGAACTGCACTGCACTGCACTGCACTGCCGGGCGAAAACAATCTGCACTTGTTCTGATGTCTGATGCTTCTTGGCATCAGAATGACTCTTCATACTTGATGTACGATGAGCTGGCTGAAGTGCTATGTAAGGGATATAGACTCTTCCGGAGGCATCTGTAAGGGAGTGCGGACTTCCTCACTGAGACAGCATCGCCCTCCAACGCCAGCCAGACACTGCCATTTGCGAAAAGGGACGGCATGGAAGCTTTTCTCATCGCCACCTGTTTGTCGCCTGCTGCTACATATTCATCGAGCCTGCCACGTCGAAGCGTTCGCTGACTCCGAGAACTGACAGGACGCAAACTTCCTCCAAGCACTACATTACTCATATTATACCTCGTATGGTAAATAGAATCATTCCCGCAAAATCCCCGAAGTTTGCTGCCCAACAAAATCTCACCATCAGCAGTTAATGCCATGTTGACCCGACCCGATTTGTGTGCATGTGCTATAGGGAAACGGACTTCGTCACATCGTATGGTGTTTGCTTCCCTCCAATGACCAACCTAACACGTTCCACCATACCCGTGACACGAACCCGAGGAAGCCATCTCCACATGGCAACTGAAGTGATCTGCAGGAATGCAAGTGACACACAGCTTGACCTTTTAAGCGCTCTCAACAACAGATGGGCGAGCCTCCGAGATCTCCTTGCCATGTGGAGGATCTAAGCGAATGTTCGAGATGCATGTATGTCTCTGATCCTGATGGGCTGCAGCGATCAGGTCGCTTGTGTCTTAGATTGACAATGATGTTTGCTTTTTCCCATCACATCGGTATGTAAGGTGACTCGCTCCGGCTTGGTTCCTCACTTTAGAAATGGAAGTTAACGCTCTGTTGACAGGTGTTGAACTCGAGTCATAAAATGACACAGGTTTTGACATGTCTCACGAAGGAAGCATGGGGAATGAAAGGTATAGCCGATGGAAGCATGTCTACTTCCGCGGGACCGAGGTTTCTCCCTGTCCGAAATCCTCTGCCGGTTAGCACAAGAAACTTGGAAGTTACAAGCGCAAGACGGGGCTCCGAAGAATATCATATTTCGAAATGGATACCGTCATACGAAGATATCGACTAGACAAAACCACCGCCTTTCACCTTCGAGGACTCTGTGAATCTAACTTTTGAATTTCGATAGCTCCATTAAGCCTCAGCCTTCAATGTCTCATCTGATCAATGGTGGCTGACCTGACCCCCGGATATTTGAAATAATTCAAGCCCAAAGTGCGCGCTGATGAGGCCCAGGGCATATATCGCGAAGTCCTGCACGCCTCACTCATCTCGAAGATCCTCAGCTTTCAACACACTGCATCATCTTCAGCTTCATCACTTTCGATTTCCGAGCGCGCGTATGCACGATTTGCTCCCGCCTCATCAGCCAAAGAAGAAAAAACAGCTGCAGCTGCAGGTGAGATCCATCCCGCTTCATCTATCAACATGACCTGGACCTCGGATACGATCTGGTGAGATTCGATATATCATTGGAAATGGAGCTAATTGGAGCATAAATGAAGATATTGAAGAATATTTCTCCGGAGTTTGAGATCAACAGGCACGTTATACCCGAAAGTGTTCAAGGAACGGGTCGAGGAGACGGATAGCTGCATATATGGAAGGAATAAGAAATGAGGAGCGCATGCGAGGTCGTTTTCGTATTGCTGTTTGTTGTGTTCTAATTGCATGGGAGACTGAAGCTGAGCTTCGTGAAGGCCGAGAGAGAAGTCTGGGAGATCGCTCTTGCTTTTCCTCGGCGTTGGTTGTACTAGATCCACGAATTTGCTTCCACGGAAACTCGCATGTGCGGCAGTGCACAGTAAGCATAAATGCTTGGCGCTCTCGATGCTCTCCTGCAAAATGATGACCTTGTGTTACGAGACAGAGCGGTCATTAAAATGCGTAATGGATTTTGGGATCGATGGAAACCAGCTATCGTTCTCCCGAATTCAGGGGTATGAGTAGCTCCGCTCTGTAGTCTAAGGTAAGTTACAACCAAGACTTGAGCATATGTAAGTATTACCTAGACTGTATATATTTCACGAAGTCGTTTTACCTTCAGTTTGATACAGTAATTGTAGAAGTTAGTTATACCTGATATCTTAGGCTGGAATCAATTAACACCAAAAAATGCATGACGTACAATCGCGTCTCAGATCGCGTCGTCCCAAAATATTAGTTCATGAAAGGCAATCAAAATCTCAAAACCACTCTTTTGCCTTCGAATACTCTCTCTCTCTCCAATGCACTGAATCCCAGAATCCAGTCGCCGCGCGACAAAATCCACTATCATGCCTCCATTCCTCCCCAAGAAACGCATCCGCTCACCGTCCCCGGCGCCACCCCCCACACACAAAGATCCAACCAGCCAATCCTCAACCCCAAAGGGTAAACTCATCGCCCCGCCGCGCAAGAAGGGCCTCTTCGACGCCCTGGACGCTCAGAATGCGCCCAGCACCTCTACGCTCCTGCACGCCCTGCGAACCTCCTCCACCGACTCGCTCTCCTCGCTCTCCTCCTCCTCATCCTCATCCTCGCCCGACCCTGACTTCGAAGACGTCACGCCCCTGAAACCCACATCTGACGATGAGGACAGCGACGACATTGAGTTCGAGGATGTCGAGGCCAGGCCTACCGAGCGGAAGGCGGGCCCCGCGCCCTCGGGCGATCTCGAGCTCACGTTGAGCAAGGGCGCGGCGGCGGTTAGTCTTTCGAATCCGCATGGCACGAAGAAGGGGCCTACGGGTATTGAGCGCGGGATTCGGGTCGTGACGCATCGGATGCATGTATTCTTTCTGCTGTGGCATAATGCGGTCAGGAATGCGTGGTGCTGTGATGAGGGTGTGCGGGAGATTTTGGTGGAGCAGTTTGCGGAGTGGAAGGGGGCGGAGATTGCGGTTGAGAAGTGGAGGAGGAAATCGGGGTTGCTTTCTCCTGAGCAGAAAGGTAAGGATGAGAAGGGAGGGAAGGGGGAGGGGAAGAACACACCCAGAGGAGGGAGAACGGGTCCTAGCCAGAAGGCGACAACGACAAAGAACGAAGATGCGAGGAAACATAGGGATTGGGGTGCTCCGGCTGAAGTAGTTGATAAGAAGGCTATCGATATGAGTGCTGGAGATCCACTGTACTTCCTCCTAGAAACATTGTCACGATACTGGCGTGCAACCTTTCGGATTACGGCTCCTGGAATTCGGAAGACGGGATATATGTCATTGCAGAGACTCGAAGAAGAAATGAAAAGTTTCCGTAGTGGAGAGCATGACCCTGAACTACATGGTGAACGAATTAGAAATCTCAAGCAGTTCAGAGAATGTGCCAGGAAGCGGGAAGGTAGTAGAGATGTTGCTGAGCAACTTTTTACTGCTTTACTCAGGGGCTTGGGCATTGAGGCGAGAATGGTTGCCAGTTTACAGCCTGTTGGGTTTGGTTTTCTTTCGAAAGCTAATGAAGAGGCTGGCCCAAGGAAGAAGAAGAGCACCACTACTACTTCCAAGCCTCCGACAGAAGACAGCTCGGATCCTTTCAGTAGCGGCTCGGACGAGGATGAGTTAGCAAAGACACTTTCAAAGCCAAAAATACCTGCCAAGTCTTCAAAATCTGCTCCGAAATCAAAGAAAACAACTACCCTAGCCAGATCATCTGTTCGAAGGAGTGGTCGAGGTATCAAGGAACAGCCAATTGATTTGTCCTCGGACTCAGACTTGTCTTCAGTGTCAAGTAAAAACGATAGTGACGATGACTCGATCGTAGATATTACCCCAGCTTCCCAACGACGAGCTGCATCCAAACCATTTGATCAGGACCTTGTTGTACCGCACTATTGGACCGAAGCTCTCTCGCCGGTGACCAACAAATACATGCCAGTTGATCCTATCACACTAAAGAAGATCTTCGCCAAGGATACAGATATCGACATGTTCGCACCTCGTGGACCGAAAGCGAAGAAATCTGTTATGGCCTATATTGTTGGTTATTCATCTGATGGATCCGCAAAGGATGTTACGGTACGATATCTCAAAAACAAGACATGGCCAGGAGTCACCAAGGACTATCGTCTTGGGCCTCAGAAAATTGCAGTGCACGATCACCGAGGCAAGCGTACCCACTGGAAGGAATATGATTTCTTCAAGTCTTTCATGTCCTGCTACGTACGAGATGGAAAACGCTGCCCACGCACAGATGTCGATGACTATGAAGATCTCAAGGAACTCACACCCGCGAAGCCGAAAGAGCGAGAAGTGAAAGAAGGGCCGGAGACCCTCGCCTCTCTCAAAAAGTCAAAAGAATTTGTGCTGGCCCGCGATTTAAAGCGTGAAGAAGCTCTTCTTCCCACCGCTAAACATGTGCGCATGTTCACGGTCAAAGGCAAGGGAGATGCCCCTTCCACCGAAGAAAAGGTGTTCCTGCGCAAGGACATCGTTCTTTGTAAGACAGTTGAGACTTGGCACAAGGCAGGTCGGGCTCCTAAGTTTGGAGAGGAACCACGGAAACATGCCCCGTGGAGAGCTGCTACTACGAATCGAAGACGAGAGTTGGCGGAGGCTGCTGCTGCTGCTGGGGGGGTTGAGCCGTTGCAACCACTTTACAGTGAAGATCAGACAGACTGGATTATTCCTGATCCCATCGTTGATGGTGTGATCCCCAAAAATTCCTTTGGAAACATGGACGCTTATGTCCCTACTATGATTCCTCGTGGTGCGGTACACATTCCATATCGAGGTACAAAATCGGTGTGCAAGAAGCTTGGTATAGATTTCGCAGAAGCCGTTACGGGCTTTGAGTTTGGTGGGCGGATGGCTGTCCCTGTCATCACTGGCGTTGTGGTGGCAGAAGAGAACGAGGAGATGGTGATTGAGCAATGGCGCGTTGATGAACTCGAAAGGGAGAGAAAAGAAGATGAGAAGAGAACCCAAGCGGCCATTGGCAACTGGAGGAAGCTCATGAAGGGTCTCATTATCGGCGAGCGTATCAGAGAGGAGTACGGCGAGCTCGAGGGCGGCGAGGCCGATATCGTCAACCCATGGACGAATCGTAAGAAGAGTGTTGCACATCATACTGATGCCAAGGTCATGCAGCGTAACGAAGAGGAGATGGGCGGTGGCTTCTTTCCTGAGGGTCATGATGAGGAAGAACCTGCTGGGGGATTCTTCCCACATGCGCATGACGATGACAATCATGCTGGTGGAGGATTCTTCTTGACGCATGACGATCATGATGATGATGAGCACATGGTTGTCGACGATGGCAGCAATTCCAAATCTACGCCGGCATACCCCACTCCTATTTCTCTGGAATCCAAGATCAGAGACCGAACCTCACCTATACCGTCCGCTGATGATGACGATGATGACGATGATGGTAGCGAAGATGATGATCTCCCCCCTCCAAACCCGACCGCATCAAAGCCAAAAGCGAAACCCGCACCTAAAGCTACACACAAGCGAAAAGCTGCTGCGAAGAAAACCATCATCAACGATTCAGAAGAAGACGACGACAATGATTTTGATGAAGAAGATGAGGAACCGGCACCCAAATCCACAAAGGGGAAGAGAGTTGCCAGAGCTACCCCGAAACGCAAGCCTGCGAAGCGGAAGGCGTCTGGTGAGAGCGTCGATGAGCCGCCGAAGAAGGTGAGGGCGCCGACTAGGGCTACGCCAAGGAGGAGGGCAGCTACTGCGGTTAAGAGTCCGTATTTTGAGGGGGGTGATGATGATGATGATGATGATTATGAATGAGGTATTGGTGGGGAAGGGGGTAGGGAAGGGAGTAGGGTTTGGATGGGTTAGGTACGATGGGGCTTTGAGGCTGTGATTGGGGATACCTGGTAGAATAGTTTTGATTGCTGTTGTGTGTTGATTGATTGTATTAAGTTTCCGTACAGTAGCACATTTACACCAAAAATGGCACTTTATAACTATTTATAACTCAGAATATTTATATGATACCTATGTTATAAAACTCGGAGTTATAAAGAGATCAATTAGATTTATCTTCTATCCAGTTATATCATTTTAAAATAGTGGTTTTTGTCACAAATACAGGTATTAACTAGACACACAGTATGTTAGTGGTAGTAGTGATTGATGTGATTGATATGAGAAAAGGAAGTAGGATCTCTACTCTACAGATATATATATCCATGATGTGGTGCTATGTGCAGTTCCTATTCAGGGAGAGCCTGAATGTGAGTGCTTCTCACGTTTATACATTTGTATGGTTGGGTATTGACCTCACTTCTTGACAGTTTTACACCAAAATTCACTCCTATATAGACTGTTGAAGCGTCACTGGATCAGCAGAAACGCGCCTGTAAACAAAATTAATTTAGACTACCACTACTACCAATACAATAGTAACTTCAATAGCTGCAATGGAAACGCCGTCAACAAAATCACTAAGAAAACGAAGCAAGCTCTACCACGCAGCTAGTCGAAAACATGATTGTATGCCATTAGAAAACCCGTTGCCTATTTCAGAAATGTGCGATAACAAAACGGTGTCCACAGGTTTAGTCTAAGATTATTAGAATCGGCATAGGCCTTGTCTCCCACTCGCTAGTGATATACTCCCTATGGTGGGATTTTGTGTTCATTCTGCTAAATTCATCCAATCTCTTGGATATCACACCTCTCCAACGCATAGTTGTGATAGGATCTTCATCAGTTGGAAGCTGATATACAACTAAGATCCCATGGTCTCCAAGCGGAAATTTCACACCCTTCTGAAGATCTCTTGTACTCCAGACCTGATGTTTATGTTCGGGGTTTCTGATCCGCCGCAATCTCACTTGGGAGGGGTCGTCGCTGATGATGGCTCCGTTCGCAAGTAAAGAGGTCTGCAGCACAGGACTTCCGAGCAATTCGCTACATCCAGTTCTGCCCTCCATCAACTGGATACGTTGACAGCGTCGACCATGTTTGCCGTTACGTGCATTATGATCTGTTGCTGTTAGGCAAGTAGAGGTGATGGTAGTCAGAGGAAGAGTTTCTGGGGAGTCTCGAAGGAAGCCGTTCCATCTGCAGTTAGAGCTGGGGACTTTTACGAGCCATTTTTCCACTTTCTTGAAAGGCTTGCTTGCTTCGATGGATCTTGTAGTCGTTTCTTGCTTATTAGGGGGGTTCAGTGCAGCTTTCATCATATTGTCAGCCATGTTATTGAAAGGTTTGTCGTATGTTCTCCCCTCAAATTCTTATATCCATTATGAGTAGAGATCACCCTTCTTCGTGACACCGGTCGTTTGAAGCACATGCAGGTATTCTGACACGGCTCTTTTGAACATATCTTTCGTTTTGTCGTTGGCTCTGTTCCAGAAGCACCTGAAACTCCTCCGGCTTTTTAGTGCCTCGAAGTACTGGGAGCTGAAGTCATGCTCAGTTTCGGGCCAAGAAAAAGATATCGAGTGTAGATAGTTTTGCACGCTATCTGAGCGAAGAACTTCGAGTAGTCGAACTCGTCTCGCATTGAAAGTGCATATAGACACTTCTAAGCCACCAAAGTCTTCAAGTGGCGTAGGATCACCGTTACCGTTACGCCAGCTCTCTGCCAGTGCGTCCTTGAAATTAAAAACCTGTTGCCTTTTATATACGAAGGCTTGCGAATGACTTCCAACAAACGGAATATTTATTGCAGCCTGGTATGAGTGAGAGTCCTGAGTTCTTCCGGAATAGGAGGTGTTGGGTATTGTGAGGTCTTCGCTGTCCTGTAGGCGTATTTCCTTCCACATAAGGGTTTTTTTTTGGAGGTCTCACAGGAAGTATCAACGGATAGGCCAGCGCCAATAAGAAACTTGGAATCCTCAGAAGGAAACCTTTTCTTCTAGGCCTTCTTGAGCTTTCTCAACCGCAGTTCTGTCCCAAAGCTTGGTGGAGATCCAGTGGGCATATCTTTCCTTGCCATAAATTACGGACTTTGTTAAAAGATTGCTCTCTACTTGAGGGCAAGCCCAAGGTAATATGCATCCGTTTCAAATTTCCAGGCTTTGAACCTTGCCAGGTTCGAGATTTGAGTATAACCTCCAACAAGGCCCCCACAGATCATTCAGCTCCTCGATGCTTGTTGAGAGCCATAACCGCTCGGTTCGAAGGAGTGATCCTCTATCATCAAGAACCCAGACTTCACTCTTTCCGAGAAACTCGTCCATACACTTGAGGTGTCGCCGAGTCAGGGACATTGGTGTTCTAGGCAGGCTCTGTGAGAAGGGAATATTTTCACGTGATGCAATTCGAGCTGAAATTTCGACTGGAATTTCGACTGGAAACTCAAACTGCGCTATACCCTCCTTATTATACGTTGTGTCAAAACGTTCAATGTGTGTCCCTGAGTAGGACACAATTGTCAAATCCAGTAATTGCAGAGTAGCCCTAGTGAGCAAAAGGGGAAGGGCATATGAAAGCACTTCATTTCGATAAAGCAGCAGACTTAGAGAGCACCAACTTGCATATATTTACAGTCCCATGGCGGAGAGAAACTGTTTGCATGATTCCAATAAAACTCTCCCATCTCTTTGACTTGTGATACTTTGAGCATATTCCATGCCCGTCTCACACTCTCTTGCAGATCCAATATCCACTGGAATTGGATCTTTTTAGGTTCGTGACCTCAACTCTGTCTTCATCCATTGTGATAACTGTTATGTAATCTCCACAGAAGCCAGCATTTCTAAGTCGCTCTATGTTGGCAGAGCATCTTGCGATCGTTTCGTTGCACATCTTTATCCTTTCAATGACCAATTTTAGGTCAGATGAGGCTTATGTGTCAATTTTGGGTGCCGTCTTGGCTTGCTGATTGGTCCAAGTGCGAGGTGCTTCGTTCTCCCTCGAAGCGTAATGTTCTAATCCTGAATTCTGGATGACTTCGTTTTCGAGGTTTCGCAAATTTTGGAAGTATTTCTCAGGGTCAATGAATCTTTTCTCACCTCTTTAGCTATTCAAGTTATAGTCTTCAAGTGTTAAATGACTGTCACCATCGGAAGAGTATAAATCGTCGTCGGAGTATGCTTCATCGTAATCACAGCTCCTTTCATGTATGTCTGGCTCCTGGATCCTGGGCCCTGGAGATCTCAAGAGGAACACAGGGCTAAGATCGTTGATTTCATCGCCCGCTCTGCCTTTGAACCCGTGAAGAATGCCACAGCCAACATCGAATGCATAATGGCCTGCATCTTGCTCCAACCCTGTATCAAAGCTTCCACCATCTCCAAATTCGATCCTCAATCTTCCACAGCGCGTGCCTCGTTCGTTTTCCCAGAGTGTCATATGCTCAACCGCCTTGTCGCGAAATTCGCATATCTGACCTCCCCTACTGTTTGTCCAAATAAGGGTGACGAGTTGCTATCTGTGTAGAAGATCTTGATGCCGGAAATATTGCCGTCTCTTTTCCAGATATGAACTTGGTTGACTGTGGTATCACCGTCACCAAGAGGAGTGAACGGCTCTCCACCCAGGCCACCTATCAGGGGATTTTCTGTGACTTCTGCCATCGCGAAGTGTATCGATGGAATGTGTTGTATGAAGCGTCTCGGTTGTTGAATACAAGAAGATGAATCGAGATGTGTTGACGATAGCAATCTCAGTGTCATCTAAAAGACTAAGTCCCAGCCTGATCCTAACATATCATGATATCAGGTGTGATGAGTTGGCAGCTGGCAGGTTTAATGAACGTGATGTGACTTACTGCTCCCTGCCCGCAGTAACCATGCAATATATGCACTCAGCATTGCATTCAGCCTTCCTATTTCAAAACGGCATACTCATCTTTCCATAATTTTATAAGCTGTATGGGTTATGTATCACCACTTGAATAATCGTTCAGAACTTGGAATATAAACTTGGTTTGGTATCGAGTTCAAGTGACACTTGGTTAGGTTCTCAGGGGATCTCAGCCGCCATACTAAATCGGTCTTGCCTCGTGCTGTGATGCATTCTAGGTACCAATCAGCGAAGGATCTGTGTACAGTCGAACTGATCTTGGGTAGGATACAATGACAACTCCATGATGATTGATTGTTTATATATTGATAATACGTTTCACTGAAGCATTCCAGTCTTTCAGCGCTGATTTACTTCAGAAGACTGATATTTCAGGTTTATAGTAGTACGGTTTGTCAGTTCACGCTATCTTCGGTTGCTCTTGTAAATACTCTAAGGTAGCTTCGATCTCTAGAACTATTCAATAATAAGTGACATCCTAATTTTAAATGGTGGTGATGATAACTCACGGACATTCATTAGCCTTTGGCTCTCTAATTACATAGTAGACTCTTCGTAAGGCTGAGGTGGATATGGAAGGATGACTTTTTCATCAGATTACTGCTGCACCCCCTTAAAAAAAAAGTATTTTCGACATTGAGAACGGGAGAGGAAAGCTGTCTCTCTAAGGACATATATTCCTGCACAAGCACTAGTCAAATGTCTGTGCTGACTGTACTTCAGAAGAACAACCTAGAGCGATGAATTTTTATGAAGTTGCATTTCTTCAAGTTGTACTCCAACAACCCGAAGTTTCCGAACAGGAATCAAAGCAGATCCCGTTCATTATCGAGGATAAAGTTCTCTTGCCAACGAGGATCGTGGGGTTGGTGTTGTTGCATAAAGCTTCCATCGGAGACCGGAGATCCGGCACGGCGTTCGTACAGCGATTCTTCCCTGTTGTCGATCAGATAATTTTCAACTGTCGTGCTGTATTATGTACATTATTTTCCCTTGGAATGAGGAGAAACTAAGTTTTCCACATCTGCTCGATTTAGGAGAGGCGTGATGATCATTTGTGAGTAAATACCTATGATGTTACGTAGGAAAGCATTTCAAGAGGGAGAATCTTCGACGGCTCGTCATGCGCTTTGGGCAGCTGAACCTCATGTAAGCAGGTGAGGTATTCCAGAGAGTAGGTTATCATGGCGGTATTTACCCCGTAAATACGTATGCTCATACTCTGTGCCTACCCAGTACTGTACACGGAGTACAATTTGGCAGATATGAAGAGCAGAGCCCAATTCATTTTGATGATACTCACGATGATGATAGATCCTGGTCTGACCGCTTTCAGTCCGAGGAGTCTTGCATGATCAACAGGCACAGGCACAGGGACTTCTCTTCTCCACTCTCTCATGCGTAGACCCGAGGGAAGCATCCGCAAATGCCAAGGATGATGGTCTGCAGATGAGGCAGAGAATGATGCTTTATTCCGTATCTGACAGTGTGATCTTGGGTCCCTTGCAGACAGTCAGGTGAAGTTCGGCTAAGGTCCAAATTAATCGGGGAATTGCAGGAGTCGATCAGAACACGCAAACCGGTGAAAGAGAAACCGAAGTCGAAAAAGAGGTGAACGATGCTGTGGCCGGCCATGTGGAGCCGATGTCGATGACTGGATGAATAATGATGTCAAGGTCAAGCCAGCTCTGTCAGCGTCAGCGTCAGCGTCTCCGTCTCAGTCTCAGCACTCAGCACTCAGCACCGACTCAAAAGGACTATTGTTTCCGTCCGAGGCGCGAACAACCATCACAGACGGGGCATTACTTCTCCGTGCGGTCCCCGAGAAAGAGAAAGACGAGCCTTCTTGACCCTGTCATATCGCCGCAAAAAGAACAAACAAAAGCAACGCATTCCTCGCCCTCAGCTTCTCTTTTGTCTTCCCTCTGTTCTTCTTCTTTTCATAGTCAAGAAACAGGAAGTCCAAATATTCCGCTTGTGGATTTGTGCCGCTATTACGACACTCTCGCGCATACCTGTTGCGCATAGCTCCCGCCCCAATTTGTTTCGCGAGCATCCTGTGTCGGTGATTCACAGAGTGGGAAATCATGTCTGCCGGCCCAGCGCATCGTGTACAGTCGGCCGTGGTGGAATACGGCTATCCTCAAGGCCATCTGGGACATTTAAATGAGCAGGAGGAAGCTGCGCTGAAGAACTTCAAGGTCTTGTGTGCTACAAAGGGCTTGTATACGCCCGCTGAAGGGGATCAACCCTCTAGCCACGAAGATGCCACTTTACTGTGAGTCCTGGAGAGAGAGAAAAAAACACCGAATTCCGAATTTGCCTTTGCCTTTGCGAAAATTGTACAGTGTTAATTTCCAGCAGGAGATTTTTAAGAGCCAGAAGATTCATTGTCAACGATGCATTCAAGCAATTGGAAGAGACAGAGGCATGGAGAAAAGCCAATGAGATCGATAAGTTGTATGAGACCATCGATCTTCAGCAGTACGACGATACCAGACGCCTTGTATGTTCCCTGCGAAAAGCTATGAATTTATCTAACATCAATAGTATCCACAATGGACTGGACGACGAGATCGCCGTGGTATTCCCGTCTACGTCTTCGAAGTCAAGCACCTGAACAGCAAAACAATGGCTGCATACGAGAAATCTGCCACCAAGACCATTACCGAAGCCAAATCCGACGGCAAGACTGCCCCAAAGCTTCTCCGCCTATTCGCATTATACGAGAACCTTACGAGATTTGTGATGCCATTGTGTACGGCTCAGACCGATCGTGAACATCCTCGCACACCTATCACTCAAAGTAACAACATTGTGGATATTTCCGGAGTGGGCTTGAAGCAGTTCTGGAATTTAAGATCGCATATGCAGGATGCCAGTACACTCGCTACGGCGCATTATCCCGAGACTCTGG
This sequence comes from Xenosphaeropsis pyriputrescens, assembly GCA_022609375.1. Taxonomy (NCBI): domain Eukaryota; kingdom Fungi; phylum Ascomycota; class Leotiomycetes; order Phacidiales; family Phacidiaceae; genus Xenosphaeropsis; species Xenosphaeropsis pyriputrescens. The sequence goes on from JAGKQE010000060.1 coordinate 81,384, forward strand.
ATCGTATCTTCGTATGTTTCCTAATTGTCCGAAATATATCAACAGCCCGTACTGACTACGTAATAGATTATTGGAGCACCATCTTTCTTCCCAACCGTATGGGGATGGATTAAAAAATGGTTCGACCCGATTACAACGTCTAAGATCTTCATTCTCTCTGCTCATGATACCACATCCACCCTCGAATCGTTTATCGACCCTGTCAACATCCCTAAGAAGTATGGAGGTCAGCTTGATTTCGAGTGGGGTGGTCTTCCAATCCTTGACCCAGCCTTGAAGGAAGTCTTGAATTTCGAGAATGGACGAACAGATTTCCCAGCTGGACCAGCATTCTGGATCCATGGCGAGGATGGACAGATGGCCAACATTGCGGTAGGAAGTGAGGGTGGCAAGAACAGACGGGAAAAGGTCTGTGTTGTGCGGACAAAGAATACCGAGGGAGGCCTAGCCACTCTTGAGGACCCGAAGAAGCCTATAGGAAATGGAACTGCAGAGACAAAAGGAGGCCTCCTGGCTGTGCCAGGAACAGGTGTCACTGCTGCTGCCGTCGACGCTCCAAGCGAAGTCAATGCTGCGGTAGAAAAGAACGAGGAGGCACAGCTCAACCAAGAGAACAGCGACGCGCAAGTCCACGTTGAGAACGGGGAGATAGTACCACCCACACGACCTGATCCAGTCAACTTCGTCACCGCCACTGAGGGCATTGAAACACTCAAAATCTCCGATAATGATACCCTTGTTCCAGTCGTGGCTGCCGCAGCCACTCCCGCCCCCCTAGCAACCGAGGCTCCCGTCACCGCAACCCCGGGACAAACCCAATCCTCTTCCCGGCCGACATCCTCTTCGGCCACTGCAAACGGTGGATACAAAACCGCCGCGGCAGCCATCCTAGACCCGAACTCACCAACTTCTGCAGGCGTGACTCCAGCACCGACCGAAGATGTGCACAAGCACCACACCGAGGCTGATGCGTCACCTGCAGTGGGAGGAGCTGGTGAGCAGGCGGATCATGCCCATGGACATTCGAAGAAGGACTCGAAGTCCAGCTTGAAGGGGAAGCTGTTGCATGTTGTGCGAAAATAAATGTGGGGCGATTGGGAGTAATTTTTAATTTCGGGGGCTTGCATGCGATGAGCGGATTACCAGATTGAGGATGGGGATGAACGTGTATATACGTGTACGGTATGATTATGGAATAGATTTATGACGATTGATGGATTGTCGGTGCTTGTGACTGAGTATTGGGAATTTCGTGTGGCTAGGGAGGGGTCTTGCTTCGTTGTAGAGACCGTGGCTATTTCCTGCCTTTCGAACAGTAGAAGTGGGTGAAGTGAGCGTTTCGAGTGGACTTGCTCATTCTTCGCATTCGTCCTCGAGCTACAATCCCCCACACCCTCAAACTACTTACATACTCCCTCACAACCAACGTTCTCACCCTTTTCTTCCAAATCCTACATCCTCCCTAACGAACCCAATTCAAAGTCAGCAGCTCCTTGCCTTCGTCGGAACTGGAATCGGATCAACCAACGTAAGTTTAAATACCTCGAGATCTAACACCAATTGACCGAGTAACAGCTTTATCCAACCGACTGAGAAACAAGGTGCCCACCACACTGGAAACCGCTGCCGCTCTGCTGTAATCGTCATTCTCTCCGTCGCTCTTTCGCTTCTCGTCATCATTTCGCCCTTGTCGTTGCCACGAATGGGTCTGGCACCACGAGCCCCGCCGTCATTGGCTTTGGTGCTGCCTCGATCGTGCAGTCCTGCATTTGGCGGTGCGTGTGTCAAATTAATGGGGGAAGCGGACGAGCCTTGGACAGCGTAAGTTCTGTGATCTCTCTGCTTCTGTCGGCTTTCTCCTTCAACGTGTCAAGCTGGTTTCCTCTGTTGACTCGGTGGAATGTTCGATAGTCCTGCTCGACATTGGAATCGATATGAAAGTGTTGGTGACATCGAGGATTCTTGTCGTGGTAGTTGTATCGAAAGAAGGGAGGGGGATGAGAGAGCATTGATGGACGGCTGGCTGTATTTGCCTTTACTGGGTTGTGTATGGGTATGTTCATCACATACTTTCATGCCAAGCTGCCGACAGGACGAAATAGCATGCAACTATACGGGATTCTTTCCACGTCCTTTGGTGGTATATCTTCGCGTGAACAGCAAGAAATCGGAAGCTCCCTCTTCATAATGGAGCCAAGTTCAAGAAAGATGATCATGATTTGAAGGGTTGAAGTGGTGACTCAATGGGACTGAAGAACTTCTCTTTGAAGACGAGGATGGCCGCAGTGCTTCGCGCAGATGGTTAAGTACTTTCGGGGCAAGGCAATGGATCATGAAGAGCGAGTCCGGGTACAGGGGAATGGAGATTGAGGGTGATGATTTGTGAGCTTAGGGTGAGGAATTGTGGATGTAGTATGTCGTGCTTGCTGAATTTATGAGCTATTCGGTTCCTATGTCTTCATCTTTTTGGAATGGTGAATCGTGAAGTGTGAACTCTTGCCGATTCATCCGCTGTTTATCTGCTGTTTATTCATGGCAGTAGGAAGCCTTGGTATGCAGCTACAAATGTTTATCTACGACGTCGATTTTCAACTCCATGCTACCTCGTACCCAATGACTGCACCACCGCAACGCTGAGGCTATTCCCTCATCCTCCGACTGCAGCATTTTTGAATGCCAGAGACGAAGGTTCTGGAGAATCAAAATCTAACTCTGATCTTACATGCGATCATGGATATTACAGTAAGGTTTCGAGATGGGTGCGAGGTACGAAGAGCGAGGTGCGAGATGCGAAGAGCGAGTTTGCGAGTGGATTTTCCATACAGAGTGCGGCGTGCGGAGTACAACGTACAGAATACTAATGATGCACATAACTGCACGATACACATACCCCTTTTCAGAATGGAGGTTATATAAATTCTCTTGTCATCATCTTCATTTCTATTCTACAAGAACACCGCTGATATTTACACAGTCTCGGTCTCGAAACATAAATGATGAGGCATGCAAGAGAGATGAAACCCCGACATCCAAATTCTGCAACCCTAGCTCACTACTCTACGTAGTTATCACATTTATGTCACTCTGCAGACTGAACTGATGATTCGTTCACCAGTTGGGTCTGTTGAGTTTGTTGAGTCTCATCTCATCCCATCTCATCTCATCCCATCTCATCTCATCTCATCCCATCTCATACTTTCACTCGTCCACATATCGAGTCCATCCGACTCCCGTCTGCACCCCTCCCGCCTCCACGGTCTCATAACCCTTTTCTGTTTATTGTGTAACCTTTTCTCTTATTTCTCTTCCTCTCCACACTTTATCAATACGTCTCTTTTCATACTTCCATAGCACGTGGGAGTGGCGCGGGCTAATCATGTCTATCATGTCTATCAAGGTGTTCTGGAATAAGAGTAGGGGTGGCAAGCAACCTTTACCAATGGAATAGAATAGAATATGCATTTGGGTGGCGTCGATTGAGTTTTCAGAATATTGTTTCCTTATGAATAGTAATAATAATAACAATAATAATATGAATATGAATAATCTGCTGCGCTTCTTGGTTTGACTTGAGTTAGAATATAGGGAGAGAACGTGTTGGCAATTTTTATTGTTTTTATTTATTTATTATTTCTTTTTATCGTCTTTTATCATCTTTTATCAATTATTATCCCACCTCTTTCCCTCACTACTTTCTAGTCGAGAATACATCAATCATCACATCTCATCTCATCTCTTCTTGTCTTAACATCACCCTTATCCTACTTGATTCTCTGTCTTCATCTTCCTCCTCCTCCTCCTCCTCCTCCTCCTCTTCCCTTTGTTCCTTACCATGAATACCCAAGTAAGTAGAATACGCTCCGCGTTTGTCTTTCATTCCAATCCCTGCACTCTAAACGCATGCCAAGACAATAGTTCTGGAAATTCTGAGAGCGTTTGAGCCTTTCCCCTTAACATCTCAATCCCTTCACTTGCACCAACATCCGCGAGAACTGTGGTAATACTTGATAGGTACTTGCTGGGCTGTGCAAATCCAACGACCACTCATGACGCGTAACTTGCCTGTATAGATACCAACGTTGAACTACATTGAAATAGGAATAGATACGGGACACTTGAGTAGATAGAGTGATAGAGTGATAGAGTGATAGAGTGATAGAGTAATAGAGTAATAGAGTAATAGAGTAATAGGGTGATAGAGTAATAGAGTGATAAAGTACAATAGAGTACAACAGAGTATATTTCAACAGCATCATCCCAAGTGTCGCAATTCTGATCTGAATATCCATACTCTCGCCCACTTTAAACTTATGTCCTCCACAAAATAACCCAAGGAGATGATTGTATCCATACACACTCCCTTCGATATCCATCCCAATGAACAGTCAATCCTTGGCATTGCTTCTACCTTTAAGGTTGATTGCATCCTTCTCCCCCTCCCTTTTCCCTCCCCCGACCACTTCCACTTTCACCTCCTCCTCAAATCCCCGTACAGAGAAATGGTGTGAAAGATCCTCGTCGTCTGTTTGCCATTGTTGCTACTAGAATATCATATCGTCGTCGCCGTCCTTATTCTTGCCTTCTTCTTCATCCTCATCCTCGTCCTCATCCTTATCCTCGCTACATGTTCTGTCCAACTTGACATGAGGTTCTCTATTTTCGCGGCAACAATTCTGCCAGTCGTGGTCGATGCCCTCAACTTCAATACCTTCGACCTCGGCTTCCAGGGCATCTACCCAGTCCAGAAATATGTCTCGACCGACTTCCAATCACCGACCGTGAAAATCGACCAGTGGGATGAGCGATGCGACAATGGCGATTTTGTCATGGTCGCTCCGCGTGGTGACTATGTCAAGCAGCCCGGACCAGTGATGTTGGATCCCAAGGGAAATTTGGTCTGGACCGAGACGAGATGGGGGAGCACGACGAATTTTCGCGTACAGAGATACAAAGGAGAGGACTATTTGACCTTCTGGTCGGGGACGAGTGAGACTGGTGGCGAGCACTCTTACGGTGTGTATTACATGGTATGTCTCAATTGTTCCATTCACGCGCAATTGACCAATTCTGATTGTTGCAGCTCAATTCCACCTACGACCAAGTCTACGAAGTCCACGCCGTCAATCAAAAGGGCGACCAGCACGAATTCAAAATCACAAAGGACGATACCGTGCTCATCACCGTCTACCAGACCACTGAGCTCGACTGCACTGCTCTGGGCATCAAGGGAAAATGCTGGATCAACGACTCCCTCTTTCAAGAAGTCGAAATCGACACGGGCAAACTCCTCTTCGAATGGCGCGCCTCGGACCACGTCCCGTACGCCGACTCTTATAAAGACCGCCACGGCGACGGTCACATCGAGACCAAGTCTTGGGATTGGTTTCACATGAACAGCGTCGACAAAGATGACGACGGAAACTACATCATCTCATCACGCTACACCCACTCCATCCTCTGCCTCTCCTCAACAACAGGCGACGTCCTCTGGACCGTCGGCGGCAAGCACAGCAACTTCACAGACCTGAGCGACGGCCGCGCCACCGATTTCGCATGGCAGCACCACGCGACGTGGCACTCGAACAATACGATCTCGATCTTCGATAACAATGGCAACAACGTGTTCCACGCGCGCGACGAATACAGCCGCGGCATGGTTGTGACGCTCGACATGGAGGCCATGACAGTCTCGCTGGTCGCCGAATACGTACACCCAGACTCGATCCTGGCCATCTCGCAGGGCTCGACGCAGATCCTGCCCGACACGGGCAACGTCTTCGTGGGCTGGGGCAACGCGCCAACGTACACCGAGTTCTCGGCGGCCGGCGAGGTGCTCTGCTCCGCGCACTTCAGCGGCACCATCTGGTTCGAGGTCTTGGATGCCGGGCTCGTCAAGTCCTACCGCACGTTCAAGGACCGCTGGGTCGGCAGACCGGCGGCTCCGCCCGACGTCAAGATCAAGAACCGCAAGGCTTATGTGTCGTGGAATGGGGCTACGGAGATTGCGAGCTGGAAATTCCAGAGCGCGCCGGATGAGAGCGCTGCCGCGAGTGACTTTGTCGATGTCGAGGAGCGTGCCAAGGATGGCTTTGAGGCTGCTTTTAATCTGCCTGCGGGGACTACGCGCGAGACGTACTTCCGTGTCGCTGCGTTGGATGGGCAGGGGAAGGTGCTAGGATACACGGCGGTTGTGCGCGACGAGGAATCGTATGTCTCGTTCTTGCAGCTCTTTGTCTCTGGCGCGGCGTTTGTGCTCGCTGCTGTGTTGGCTCATCGCTACTGGGGCTTCTTGAGAAGATCGTGGGATGTGGGCAAGAGAAGGGTTATGCGGAAGGTTCATTGGTCCAAGAGGCAGAAGGTGCAGCTTTATGATCTTATTGAGAATAGGGAGCGGGAGGAGGAGTTACTTGGGCATCGGGAGAGGGAGAGGGAGAGGGATGGGGATTCGGATTAGGAGTTTAGATGTTTATATGGGATTATATAAGTTTAATTTTGGCTGTGTGGTCATTGATGTGGTTGAGATGTATACTTCGAGAGCTATAGAGCCGTTCTACTCAGGAGCACACATTTATTGAGAGCTGTCCATGTACAAGTGTGTTTATAGAGTTGTTAACAATCAGACTGTATTTACGGACTCGTCATAGAATTATCAACAGCCACAATATGTGTGCTTTCGGATTCATCACGGAACATATGGGCGACTATCACAGACTGTACTCATATTGTTTCAAGTGCCATGCTCCGTACTAAATTAGCTGTTGGGGATCTCAAGAGCATACGTTCTAGATGTGTCAGAAAACTTATCTTTATCTTTGGAACAAAGAGCAGTCAAAGTTATTTAGGAGGATGATAATGTATCGAATAGAAGCTTTGCAGTCATGGACATTGGACTAGAACCGTATTAAAAACGGCCGCTTCTTCAGGCTGTGCTCTGTACAAAGGGACCAAGTACCACTCGATAAATCACTGAATCATTGGCCCTTGAAAACTACATTGTCAAACAAAAGGACTGAAAGTCTCCCCACAAGTCAATTTATTAAAATCATACTATATAATAATTTCAATGGACTTTGGAGAAAACTGACACATAAAGAGCGTAATTTACTATACGAATGTAGATGTGTTCCTGACTAACAATCTTTTTATTCACCTGCCAGTATCGTAGGCTGACATCATTCACAAGGCCACGCTTATCCTTATCGCTCACCCAAGCATAGATACTCGAAATCCTCGAGACTGACCGAAGTCATGGCAACTCAAGACATTGACAACTTAGAACAACAAACAAGCCCGATATCCACAAGATCTATAAGAATCACCAGATCTACAATATCTGCAAAGCCTAGAACAACCACAGGGCCTGCAAGAATCACTCGATCGAAGAAACGCAAAACAAACCCCACCAACACCGCCACCATGGTCCGCAAACTCACCAAAACAACCACTCACCCGGACCTCCCCCTCCCCAGCACCCTAACAGACGGCCTCCCGCTTCCAAAGCTCATCGTCTTCGACCTGGACTACACGCTGTGGCCCTTCTGGGTGGACACGCACGTCTCGCCCCCGCTGAAGCCGACATCAAACCACGACGCCTGCAGAGACCGCACGGGCGAGTCCTTCGCCTTCTTTGCAGACGTGCCATCGATCCTGTGCGCGCTGCGCGCCAAACCCATCCTCACGGCCGTGGCATCGCGCACCTGCACGCCCGACCTGGCGCGCGAGCTGCTGCGCGCCATCCAGCTGAGCGAGAGCGGCGCGGGTAATGACCGCGGCGGCAAGGTGCGCAAGGCCGTCGATTGCTTCGATCAGATGGAGATATATCCCGGGAACAAGATTGCGCATTTCCGGAAGCTGAATAAGGGGACTGGCGTCGAGTATAAGGACATGTTGTTCTTCGATGATGAGGCGAGGAATCGAAATACGGAGGAGCTGGGCGTTACGATGTACTTGGTTGCTGATGGGGTTAGTAGGAAGAGCTTTGATGAGGGCGTCAGGGAGTGGAGGAAACGTAGGGGGTTCGTGAAGGAAGAGGGGAAGGCTGTTTTTGAGATGGAGTAGTGAGATTATGTGCGGATGTGCTTGAATGCAAGGCAAGTTGGAATTTCGGCGTTGGTGGCTAGATTTATAGATAGTCGTGGTATTGTTTTTACTAGGCTTTTTGTTGAGCTCAGCTTGAATTATACGCTTTTTTTCTTATTATTCTTCTTCTTCTTCTTCTTCATGAGATACATTGCTGGGTTTGGTGCGAAAGACTGACGGATATATATTAAGAATATCAAAAGTTTCCATAAGTACTAAACGATATTGACTCGAATGTAGTGCTGAGATGAGGTAAGTGTCCTCCTTTCCTACTCAAGATAAAGGTGATAAGTGTTCCATTGCCCGTAAATTCAAAAGAAGCAATTCCAAAAGCGTCAAGCCTGAAAACATGCGATATCTGCGGAGGACAATTGTTGCGCTCATGAGGAAAAAGAGGGACAAAATGTCGACACGACATGGCATAACAAAAGTAAGCAGCAAAGGTGAACTCAGCACGCGCGATCATCTGCAGAACTTCCTCCACTTGATAGCTGCGTGCAGTCAGAAGGACCAGTTTCAATGAGAGGTAGTGTGCTTGAAGGGCCTGCCTGGGTATCTTTGACAGATCTGCTGGGCAGTTTCAGACATTCTTGCTTTCCGATACACTCCCTCCAGCATAGTAAAAACGCAAAGGTCGGATTGAGACTTTCCCTCCCAGCCTTAGAGCTCACCATTGCTGCCAGTCTCGTTGCGAGTCGTTGATGCTGTGCTCCTCTGATTGGAGGTAAGGATACGTCTGCGTCTTCTTCTTCGATACTCTTTCCAACTTGCAAGAATTCCTGTAGGCATGGCTGTTGGATTGACTGGCAAGCTGCCGGAACCTGGAACTCTCTCATCACTCATTGGAGCGGCACGTGTAGCTGCGTCGGCGAGGTTATTCTCAGGAGACGTGGGTTCCTCTCTGCTCCTATTTGAGGTGAAGTCTCTTGACCTCATTTGCCTCGGTACACGAGTATCCTGCGTTTCGCGTTCTGAGGAGGGAGTACTGCGATCATTGGCGATAGGGTTTGATGCTCCGGATGGATTGCCATCTGGAGCTACAGGTAATGCGCCGCTCATCATGGTTTCTGCTGCCAATGTATATGCGCTTGGGCTTCTCGGGGCGCTTTGTGGTGGGGTTTCCAGATCCTCCGATCTTTGACTGCTCGATTGCAGGATGTCCATAGTTCTGCCTCTCGAACTGCTCTGTGGTGGAGTATCCATATTCGTACTTCTTGAGATACCCATTGGCCCAGTATTGGTGTTTTGTCTGCCCCTCGAGTTCTGTTCCCGAGATATGTTGGTATTCATGCTTGCGCCATTCGCATTTCTACGCGTATCATTCTCTGAATATGGCGGTGGACCATCCAGATAAATTGGAATGATCGTATTTAAAGAGCCATTGTGAACTGGAATTTCCGGTGTCATAGTAGGATATGATCCCGGTGAAGTTGAGATAGTGCTCCAGTCTACTTCATCAGAGTAGACCGGTAGTGCCCTTCCCTCTATGACTTCCAGATTAGAATAATCGAGTCCATCGTCCCGCATATTGGAGAATTTTGATTGATAATTAAGAACACTGGCTATCAGTGTACTCAAGTTTTTGATTTTGATTTTGATTTTGATTTTGATTTTGATTTTGATTTTGATTTTGATTTTGATTTTGATGTCGATGTTTGATGATGAAGCGTTGATGATGGAAGGAGACCATGGCGATTTGTGCTTCAAAACTTGGGGGGAGGGACTTGGATGAAAAAAGATAACAGATTTCATGTCCGTACCTAATATGGTCTAAGGCTTTGATATCTTCATTGATGTTATGATTTGGGGTCGTCGTCGCCAGAAATAATCTAGTCTGCTTCAAGAGCCGTTGGTAGACTCGGCACGGTAGCGAGAAATCAACCACACTTGAAGTCGCACATGAATAATCTAGAAATCTCAAAGTATGTTTCCTCACCGCTTCGGATTTATATAGAATGAAGCACCAGATATTGTGAATTTGAAAGCAACCTCAGTTTTCCTTCTTTTTCCTTCAATCTCTTTAGATTTCGGAATGATTGACAGCCAATTACCAGTCATGACTGATATCATCCATAACGTCGATATCAAAGGATGACCGAGCCAGCAGGTACTCAGAAATCTCTAGATCAAAAAAGTTCCTTGTCTTCAGTTTCGTGTGAAACATGTGTGTCTCGAGCGCAGGTATTCGTTAAAAAACTCCGAGAAAGATCGCAAAGGGGGTTCTTTTGAGAATGTCTCACAACAAAACACGTTCTCTCGAGGCTCACAAAAGAATGGCCATAACAAAATATCTACGGTTTGAGGGTAGATCTTATGGTTTACTTGCACATGGGCAATCAAAGGAAGCTGAATACAATGCTTTGTATTCTTTCTGGCAGAGTCCTTTCTTCTTCACTCTATCCAGATCAAATCATTCAGACTTCACCTTCAATTGCATTCTTATCACTCTTCCTCAAATCTAACAATACTCCTATCATTAAACTTCCATCTACCAACAATATTACTATTCATCAAGATGAGCAGCTTGAGTGAAGAACAATGGAAAGCACTTGAGAGTAAGAACTTCTCCCCTTTGGATATTGCTTATGGCCGCTTGTACTAAGATCTATCGAAGAGAGCAAGAAGGAAGTTCCTCAATTCCTTTTCCGTGCATATGGAGATGGTTCTGGGGGTGGTGGTGCCGAGCTCAATTCGACCCGAGGAATCATCCCTATGGCATTTGCAGGAGGACAGGGACACAGCAGTGTTCGCCAGATACCAAACTTGACGGAGATAGTTTCCAAGCATCTTAAAGGCCGCCGCACAATCACCGAATTCTCCTCTTGGGCAGCATCACTTCCATTAGTACTGAAATACGCGTTCGGAAAGACTAATGGCCACGTCTGTGTCATTGACAGGGCGTTACTTCCGCGAGTCACAGTTTACCACAGTCTTGCGTTGTCTAAAGCCTGCTCATTAGATTACACCGGCGATTATTTCTATCCTCACGAATATCTTGCACATGGAAGAATTGAAGGCTGCGGACTGAAGGTAGTATCGGTACGAAGGCTTTCATCCCTGAGAACCTACAGTCAAATTCCGGATATTATTAATTTGAGATGGTGGACGCCCATGAGCTCCGCGACCTGGAACAGCAGACCGATCAAGCCTCTGAGGCAAGAGGAGGTACGCTCGATGAGAACCATCGCAAAAGAATTTGGACCCCGTTTCACTGTTGTTGTAACCGCAGCTCTTGTAGCTATTGCACGTCGCCATCGATTGCAAACCGGCGAACTGTGCCAGGAAGATGTAGTGGCATTCCGAGGAGTAATGCACACGCTGCATTTATACTCACATATCTATTTCATCTCAGGCGTATATGTAAAGGGGTATCAAACTGTCGCACAGATGATAGATCTATTGTACAGCTTGGACCAAATGTAGCTCTAGCTCTAGCTCTATCTCTAGTCAAGTATAATCAACAGTTTGAGTGAAGTACTGAGACTTTTATATTGAGGGAAAGATGCTGGCCATCTAGTCTGTACTTAGATACACACACACACATATATATATCTACGTCTAAATACATACATAAAATCAATAAACTCGTGAGTGGTTTCACAATAGTGACCGACTCCCTACAGACGAAACAAAATTCCCAAATACATTCATATCAGTAACACCAATCCCTTAGGCAACGTATATGCCACAACAAAAGAAACCAAGATCGTGGAGATCAAGTGCCCAACAAAAGAAAAGGTCATCAGAAAGATCGTCTTAAACAAGTGGCAAACTTCAGATCCCAAAAGCAACCATGACGAGAATCATCCTTGTCCCACCACTCTTTCCCTATCAACTAAATTCCCCGCATTCTTCAAGCGACCCCTCCACCCATCCACAAATAGCAGAGCGCTCTTGAGTTCCTGTTTTCCTAGCATCGTCTCATCCTTGATACTAATGCTTCTTTCCAAGGCAAGCCTGCCTCCTTGTTCAAGTCCCAACCGAGGAACCGCATCCTGATTCTTAAAACTATAACTCCTTCCCATATCCTTCTCTATACTCCGTGTCCGAACGTAATCAGTATTCCCTTTTCCAGGGGATGGCAGTGTTGAGATGTCCGAGTGTGGTCAATGGCCGGACAATAGAGAAGAATTCTCATCAAAGACATCTGACTTGCCTGTAAGAGGCCCATTGTCGATGTTCTGCGTATTTGGAGAAACGTTGCGGAATGGCCTATAGCTAGAGGTGGAGTCCGGTGGGTGATGAGCCAGAGGATTGATGGGCTCCTCAGCAGGAGTTGATGTCCATCCGCCAGGTAACTTGGGTGAGGAAGCTATACGGTGTGGTGGCGAAGGTGGGCGATTATCGCCGTCTAAATTTCGTATCATCAGCTCACCGTCTTCGTTTTCGTCGTAGTCATCGTTCCCATTACGGGCTACAGATCTGGAGAGAGACATACTGCTTGGTCGAGATCGAATAGAAGGTGATGGAGAGGCCTTTGGCGTCGTTTTGGTGGCTCCCTCAAAAATCGACCGCGCTCGTGCAAATATGGACCCACCACTCGTACTCGTGACTGAGGGGGAGTTAGATGGAGTACGGGCATGAGATATCCCAGAAAAGCCTTGGTAAGCTGTATCGTCGGATTCGGTGGCGTCGTTCACCGATGATGTACTTAACCGAGGGACCTTGGATGGGCTGGGTGTGGATTCAGAAGAATCTCCTTTTCTTGAAAGCAGTGAACTTGGTGATTCATGGCTTTGGTAGGGGCTTGGGGCCACTGTCTCCGAAGAAGTCTTTCTCTGGGATGACGAACCGAAAGCTTGGGATGATGACAATGAGCGTAAACTGCTGTATGAGGTTGATGGGAGATTAAGACTTCGTTCATGTGGTCTCGAAATTTCCGGGCCATCAAATTTGACCTTGCTGTAAGAGGCAGATGCCGGTCTGTTCACTTCATGATCATAGTTCTCAGGGGCATAAGGATCAAACTCATCGAGCTGAGGACTTGGAGTAAATGTACGCACGGCTTGATCTTCGGATGGAATTGAAGCCTCGTCATGGTGCTCGGCTATAGGTGTCTCTTGGGTGATAGCGACAGAAGGTGTTGCTTCTGGACTCGTCTCAATCTGGCTCAAATTTTTGGCATCAGCAGACCTACTTTCTTCTGGTGATTCATCATCAGTCGAAAGCTCCTGTCTGGAAATCACCTCGAGTAGGGACTGTTGGTGCTCATGACCATTTCCAAGCTTTTTCTGATGCTCAGGTTGGGCCCCTTCAGCTCCTATGGTGTTCACGACATCAACTGGGTCCTCGGGAGCAGCAGACTCTGATTCCTTAGAGACTTGTTCATCGTCGTTTTCTGGAATAACAGGCTGAATCTGGCTCTCAGGAGTAGTATCTTCGACACCAGAATCTGAAACCGCTGACTTTTCTGTCTCAGGCTGAACAGTGTTGGCTTCAACACCTTTATCTACCTCTGACACTACTGGCTGAGCGTCACTCTCGGGTTGGGAGATCTCGGGACTAGCTTCTGGAACTTCTGGCTGATCTCCCTCGTGAGAAATTTCGGCTTCAGGGACCAGGATCTTCGACACATCCTCAGTCTCAGGTATGTTCTCAGGTAGAGTCTCAGGGATCGCTGGTTGATTGGTTTCAAGCTGATGCTCATCAGCATCAAGTACCGGAGCATCTTGTTTCTCATCAATATCTGGAAGATCGATCTCAGGTGTATTCTCTGTGATATTGCTTTCACTCTGTCCTTCGTCCTGCACAGGTAACGGGACTTCGTTAGCGTCCAGAGTCACATCTTCTGGCTGCTCAAGATATTGGAAGACATCGTATTCTTTTTTGACAGGCAGAGAAGGCTGGTCCTCAGCCATTGGGGTTTCAGGAAGTTCAACGCTTGCTGGCTCTGGCTTCAACACGGTGCTGTCATCCGCTTTGGGCGCATCAAGCGGTGCATCTCCAGACTTTTCGACAAATAGCTCTGGGGCTTCGATATGCTCGATTGCAGGAATGTCTTCGGGCTCTCGTGCAAGTGCTGCTTCCTCTTTGTGGCTTGGCAAGTCGGAATTGGCGGTGTTGATGGGATCAGATTGAGCTTCGTTGCTCTGCTCAGACAAAATTTCCTGGTGGAACTCGGGTACATTCGTCGATACAATCTGGGGGTCTTCAGCCACATTTTCATCTTTCTCGATGGTTGGTGTATCAAGTAATTCGACGGTTGCCGGATCCCTTTCGATCTCAGGAATAGCCTCGGACTCCATAGCTCCATTAGTGGGCGCAACATCGTCATCAGCCGGCGCTTCATCAACAAAAGCAGCACTTATGGCTTCATGATGCTCAATTGTTGGAGACTCTGCATCGTTATCTGCTCCTTTTTCTTCATTGTCTGCCACAAGCACTTCTGGTATCTCGTCGCCAGCAAGTGTAGGCTTGAGCTCTGCATCTTCAAGTGGAGGAATCTCTCTATCGCAGTGTTCGTCCACACGATCATCAGTTGGTCGTGGGTGCAAAGTCTCATAGTGATCAATCAGCTCTTCGATGGGTGTTCGGGGAGGTTCTGGAAAATCGCGAGGAGTAGTGGGTGTCTTGAGGATAGGGGTCTTGAGGCTTAAGTCCTCTTCGCTAGGTTGCTCAAGATATTGGAAGACATCGTATTGCTTTATGACAGGGTTGGCGTTATTTCTGATTGGCAATCCTCGTGCAAATGGTTCTTGCGGGTCGACTTCAGTCCTGACGTAAGGGAGATCAAGATTTCTCGCAGGCTCACACTCATCGCCTTCTTGAACGGCTGGAGTTCCAGTTGCTGAATCAACAACGGGCGGAGTGTATACTGTAGGAGTCAAAATCTCTTCTCCTTCCTCGTTCAAACTTCTGATTGAGCTTTTCCTATCCATTTCCTTGAAAGATAAGGCTTCTGAAGTGCGTCTATCAGGGTCGAAACTGCCTGTATACACTGATATGCTGCTGGGTTCAGGGCGCGTTGCTGGTTGCACATCGACAGGACTGTTCATGGGACTGATCGAATGTTCCCCAAAAGAACTGTCGTTACCGTCATCAGAGGTCGCAGAGTGAGATTCAGGAATTTCTTCAGGGAGTTGCTTTGGTGAAAGTTTCAAATCCGAAGTTGGTGGTTCCTCGACGGGTACAGATTTCTCAACAGGAAGGGCTGATTCATCATGGCTGATCTCTTCCGGCTGGTGAATTTGAACTTCAGGATCTGTTTCAAACAGGGGAAGACCAGGCTCTTCAGTATCAACGTCAAGAGGATTGTCAACGCTGTTAATAGGATCTCCTTTCTCCACAAACGGTGTGTCTTCTGGAAGCGCTATGTTCCTAGGATCATGTTCTTCATCACTTTCTTCGATCGTATGAAGCGTATGAGGATGGTATACCTCTTCATCTTCTTCCTCGTTCTCGTCCTCGTCCTCAGATTCATCCTCCTCGTCGTCGTCGTCATCAGAGTCCTCACTATCATATTCATCATCGTCGTCATTATCATCGTCATCTTCGTCTTCTTCCTCCTCGCTGGAATCTTCAGATCCGACTTCTGTGTCATCAGAGCTTAAATTACCTTCGTTGTCTTGGGATGCGATGATACCGCCGATGATTGGCACACTGGCAAGTACTCCAATAGCCGCGGGTAAAAAGGGCGGTTTGCTTTCTCCAAGGTTTTTGGGCTTTTGGTGCTTCTCGATCTCGACAGGCTCGACCTCCCTGGTCGATTCATGGGATATCTCATGCTCAGAAGGAGGAGGAACATCATCCTTCTGGATTTCATTAACATCAGAAGGCGGAGATCTCTCAACAATTGGCCCCTCTACGTCGGTACTCACGACAGGCTGATCAGCAGGAATCAATGCGAGATCTTTTCGCGGACTAGGCTGCCACCAGACATCTGCAAAGTCCTTCCGTGGAGAGAGAAGTGCATTTTTGGGTGTTTCTTTATCATGAGCCGGCATTTCAAGAACGGTTTCTTGTACATCATTTGGAGCCGTGACAGCTTCCTGTTGTGGCTCAACATCACTGGAAGTTGGAGCACTGTCGATTTCCGGGCTCACTTTTGGCTCCTCTGCCAACTGCGTCTGGATACTGGGAGAGTCCTTTGATTCGGTATTCTCGGCCAAATCAGGGTTCTCGATCGGTTGAACATACTTGGTCTCGGAGGGATTTTCGAGGACTGACTCTGGCTTCAGGTCTTCCACCACGTGTGAATCCTGCACAACTGGATCTGATACGGGATCCTTGACTGGCTGAGAATCTCCCACTACAGGAATGTGTGACTTGACATCCTTGGTAGTTGTAGTTGCCTCAGCCGCTGGAAGATCGTCCATGTTCTTCATCATCTGAGAAATATGGGGAAATATCGAGATGGGCTTTTGATCAGCCTCAATCACTGGCTCCTCGATCTGTTGTATGCCCTTAAAATCTTCAATGACTGGTTCCGCGGTCGTAGCTTCTTCAGGTTCCGTCTTTTCCAGCGCCGGTTCGTTATTTAGAGACTCTTCCGGGATTTCTCTAGAGCTTTCCATTATTGGTTCATGAAGATTGGGATGTTCAATGCTTGGACTTCCCGCCTTTGATTCGTCCGCAGGGTCTTGGATAGTAGGCTGCTCACTTGTCGATTCTTCGGAGTTTGAGTCTTGCACTAAATCCTCAATTCTTCTGGTACCGATCTCGGGGTTCACAGGCTTAGATTCGACAGGCTCGACACTCTTCTCCTCAGGTAGTACATCCTCCAGGATCTGTTTCGCTGGCTCATGAGCTTCCTCAGAGGCCGTTGGTGAGATATCCTTGTCCCTGTTATCATCGTCTGTGTTCACTGGGAGCGATTTCAGCTCACCAGCATTCCCACTCTTCCTCGCCGGTATCTTTGGAATCTCCATAGAGCGTTCGAGCTCGGCGTCGATCTGATCATTGATAGCCTGATTTGAGGACAAATTAGCATCAAGCAAAATCCAATTGGTAATCTCCAGTAACTGTGAGCTGTTTGGATTATATACCTTTCTCTTGGCCTGTAATTCTGCCAAGGCACTCTGGTGCTCTTCAAATCGTCGAGCAGCTTCTTCTTCGAGCCTACTCATCTCACCATCAATCTTCCCATGGAATTCCGAATGTTTGCCGTCCCTGTCTTTCCTTCTCTCTTCGTCCTCCTCGGCCCGCTTCCTTGCGATTTCCTCGTCCTCTTTGTCATGCTGTGCTTTGTTTTCCTCGATCCATTTCTGGCGCTGTTGCTCGAGGACACTCATGGCCTCATCATGACTTGATGTGTCAGTCAGATTTTTAATGACGCTGTGAATAGCGGTGATGTTGTCCTGCATCTGCTCAAAAAGCGCAGCGACGCCCTTCATGGCATCCATTGTGGCTGCGGATTTGGTGTTCTACTGATATTCGTCTCGGATTGTCGACAAGTCGCTGACAGTCGCAAGCAATATCCTTTCTCTCGACGAATACTCGTGATTGTGTGGTAGTTTTAGACAGGCAAAGGAAGAGAGCAGAAGGAACAGATGAACTTTACAAGAAATATAAAGGACACTGAAAGAAACAGACCTAGGTCACTTTAGCCTTACCAGCGCACAGCAAACATACATGACGCACGAGCAGCTCCCAATCCGAGCCCTACCTACCTTTCGTCGCAAGTAGGAAGTAGTACCTTACCACGGCCATGACAATAATGCTGGGTAATTAATCAATCCATGGCAGAACCCACCAGTGGTGAAGTGCCAGGTACAGCTCAACACTCGACACACGCAACTCGGGCCGCAAGGTGCGACTTGGAGATGCTTGTGCGGGAGGATTATCATGCGTGCGGAACACAGTCGACGTTTCACCATATGAGTGGACGGAGAGCTAACCATGGAGCAATTAGCAAGGTCGGACGGGTAGTTACTGCATCCGGAATCTCTTCCGGGTAAACTGGAGGGCGCAATTGAAAGGCCGAGGTAGATGTAAGATATTGAGGGTATATGTGAAGGGATGTCGATGATGCTGTCGGGTGAGATGTATGAGGGTTGGGTAGCTTTGCGCCGTGAGAATCGAGGTGAGGTGAGGCAAGATGAGGTGGTGGTTGGATACACGTGTAGGAGAAGCACGAGAAGGTGTTGTGTGCTCATCCAGTCCATAGAGTGAGGCTGGCCGCTGGCTTGGCCGTTGGCTGATGCACCGACGTCCCCCGGCCCTGGAGATCAAACTCGCAAGCGAGCGGAACAGTGCGTTTGGGATGACCCCCTGTTGTGTTTCTATTTCCAAGTTGATCCTTAGCTGAGTAGCATAGCATGACGAATAGCGATCCCTTAACAATATCAAATCATTAAAGGATTCAAAAGGTGCTCGATAGGGCTGTGTATGCTCTCGTGGTCGTTTATTTTGGGATTTACCTAAATCCTTCTTCACTTCGTCATCGATGCTTTATGCATTGTGCTCGGGAGGATTTTCCCCACCAAAAGACTAGAAGGACCTGTTGATTGATAACTTGAAAGGAAAAATAAATGATAGAAAGCATTGCATATTTCAAATAAGGTGGGACTTCTCACGTATCGTATTGAGTATCTACATTGAGGTGTTGCAAGCATGCCAACTTTATTAGCATTTACCTGCATGAACAACCATGCACTTGTATATATTCCATATGTTTCGTTTATCAACCATTTATGGGGGTACCAGACCTCATCAAAAACCAGAGAACCGCTTGAAGAGCGTAGTTGAGTTCTGTGTTTGTTACAATGCAACTCTGAGCTGATTACTTAGCCAAGTCTTTTCTCAAATCTTCTTCGTAGTTTCGATAATAGATAATGAGAACTATGACTTGAGTTTGTTCTACAACTCTGTCTCCAAATCATTAACGGATGAAGTGAGAATTATAAGGTTGTTGAAAGCTAAAGGGTAGACTTGTTGCTAAAATCTATATAAACTTTGAAATGTGTACCGTTATTAATATTCATGGAATTATTCTAAGCCCTACAAATATTATGTTATAGGTGATTGCTTAGAGCTACACCAAGCCTAAAGAATGGCACATTGAGATCATTTCACACCTATCAAAATTCCAAAGCCGACATTAAATTCTAAGTTTCCAGCGGACTCTCCCTTCTATAGGCAATCAATCAAGAGACTAAAGCCAACTCTCCATTTAAGCTTGCATACACAGCCAATCAAAATAACCTACCAAGATTGAAGTTGATGCCTTTGGGACATTTTTTACATAAAAAGCCTTCGGGCACGCCTTCAAAGGGGCCAGGAGGAAAGCAAGTGTATAGTAACATTTCTCTTCTTATCAGGAATATTCCTACTAAAGACATGCCCAAATATGGGTTGCAGCACATTGCTAGATGATAACAAGATACACTAGCAGACTTTGAGATGCCTGAATCCGCTCACTGGAAACTAACTGAGGTATATAAGTAGACAGAGCAGACTCACTTAAAGATATGGGCCTTTATACAAGCTTAAAGAAATTAGGAAACAAATAGGGGTAAGAACCAAAGAAGAGGGCCTACGAATGATATCAGTTAGTAAGAAGAAGATTAAGAATTATCAACAGGCCGAGCAATGAAATGATAGCGTTGGAATTCGTTTTTATGCAATCCCTAAATTTTATAAGAGTTGAGTTGTAATATATAGTGAAGTGATATATATCTCTCTTCTACCCGAATTACTACACAATATTCAAGCATAGGAAGATCTGGACCCCCTTAGCATTCGATTATAGCGAGTTGCCATGAACGATAACAATTCTTGTCAACAAACAAACATCCTGTTGAAATCACTCCCTATATACAATGTTACCTCCAAACATTTTGCTCTAGTCCCTATTTGTGAATGCAAACTAAGCAAGCAAGCTCTTGCTATATGTGGGCACGAAACCCACCAAAACATCTTGAAGTCTATCAAAA
Source organism: Xenosphaeropsis pyriputrescens (assembly GCA_022609375.1). NCBI lineage: Eukaryota > Fungi > Ascomycota > Leotiomycetes > Phacidiales > Phacidiaceae > Xenosphaeropsis > Xenosphaeropsis pyriputrescens. The sequence continues at coordinate 101,336 of JAGKQE010000060.1, forward strand.
ATATAAGGACTGGCGATAGGACGTTAAAAAGTCATGAGGGTAGAACACTAGCAAATAACCTTGGGTCTTTAGCCTTCAACCCTTCCATTCAAAAATCAGAAAACAACTAGAGTTTCCAAGAACAATCTATGTCCTCGTTATTCTTTCTATTCGCAGCAGTTGAGTCATCTCAGGGCAACGAATGCCATTCAAACTTTGGATTCTGTAAGCTGGACGTTAAAGTTGCTCAACTGACCTGATAAGGAGTACCTGAAGTAAGTCAAGAAAGAATAAGACGCGAAGTGAGTAAGACCACAAAAAGCATGGGCTTGGATGGGCTTTGTGTCAGTATATGTCATACCTGTAATTGGCTGCGATTTCCTGCATGCTATCTGGTGAATCACTTGAACAAGTCTATAACGATAATGAAATACTCTACAACGAGATTAATGCAAGACTGTAGATGATTACAAAGCTTAAAACAAAGAACTATGCAAAACAAGTATACAATTCTGAATAACTGTATATATCACAATAAATAAATAGGAGTATAAAAGGATTCTACAGCTAAAAACTCCCTCAAGGAGCTCTCCATGTGTCACATGCACCACAGCCCAGCTTCTATAGCACAACCTCATTCCAAAATAAAAATCATTAAGCATTCCCCATTCCCATTCCCATTCCCCATTCCTCATATCCTCTAAATAAAGCTCTGATTCCCCTTGGCAGCCCTCATACTGCGACTCCTAAATTGCTTGCGGAAATTGATCCTACCTAATGTGCCGTACCCAATAGCAGAAATGAACAAGATAGCCCAGACACCGGTGATGATTCCGCCGATGGGGATGATGAGTAACCTGGTGCCGGGGAGGACAAAGACATTGCTGGGCGTGGAGGTACTAGCCACAGCTTTAGTGGCGAGCTTTCCAGTGATAAACTCTGCAGGGTCTGCGGGGAGGATGGTGCTGATAGTGGTTCCGTTGGCGGCTTTGGTAGAGAGCGTTACGGCAGGGCTGAGGACGTTGCGCATTGCCTGGCTGATGAGAGTTAATATGTGATTCATGGAGAGGGGTGAGGGGATACATACAGATCCATATATGCTACCATTTTGTCGTTGTTGATCTTTCCGACAAAACCATATGATTGAGCAAGTGTGATATCAGACGTAGCCCGTTTAGCCACGCCGTCGCTGCGGATTGAAGGCCAGGAAATCAGAGAATAACCCTCCTCGCGTCTTTGAAGGGTTGATGTATTAACGGGGGAAACAGTCGCGTCTGGATAGGATAGTGCAACCTCCACGTTGGCGGCAGAGATATTGGCAAAATCTCCAGTCGGTTCACTGACCTTGTAGATGCGCAGATCGGCTTCAAAGACTCCGGTAGTATTATCAAGAGAGACGATGTTGTAACACACGGCCATTCCAGAAGCACTCATTGAAGACGTTGGCAGGTCGGTGAGAGCTGATGTACATGCGACACTTGTTGTGTTATCCCAGCTGGTGGTATTGAGTGCGGTAGTGTTGGCAGCTGTTTCGCGCTTCTCGAGGTCATCGGTGGTATCAACTAGACGCTCTACAAGACGCCGGGCAATTCGTTCAGTCATATCATCTCGCCGGATGCTAGAGGTGATATCCAACACGCTGCTGCAGGAGACCTGACCAGCCAGTAGCAATGAGGCTGTCAAAGCTACAGGCCACTTCATGATGGCGACGTGTTCTCTTCCTTCAATTTTCTCTTTTGTGAATAGTCGGCTGGATCGAACGAGTGTCCTCAAGACGTAAAGTATTGTAGTATCGGTAATTAAGTAGAAGCAATCCGTCCGGCGGCGTTCATCAATAGGATTAAGTGAATGTGATGGTTGTTCCTTCGTTCCTCCTCCTCTTCTCAAAACCTTCCAAACAACCAGATAGGGAAAAAGTCGATGAAAGAATTGAATGAGGGACCTGCCCAAAAGGAAAGCGAGAGGGTGTGGAAGATGATTACTACCTGCGTTTTCGCCGCATGAAAAAGAGAGAGAGGAGGGGAGATAGAAAGAAACGGAGGGATGCAAGATTAGAAGAGGATGACAGGGAGAAGAGATAGCAAGTGAAAGAGAAAGGTAAGGGAGAATTAATCAGAGGCTTGTGTATGATGCACAGCTAGGCATAACGTGTCCCCTCATGCTCCCATGATTTGTATGTGCTTATTCGGGCGATACCTGCGACAAGACACCCAAAAGTGGTCTGAATACAGTTCTCGAAGAGGAAATCGGTAAGATCACCAGTATCAAGACTCAGCTGTCGAGTGCTAGTGGCAGAGATACTCGGTACAGTGATTGTCGGAGAAAAGCGCCCACGCACGGCAAAGAAGCATGAATGAAACAGGGATCCGAAGCAAGAGCTTAGAGAGTAAGTACATATACTTTGCCGTAAGAATCGTAAGTCTTCCCAGGCAAGTGAAGAAAAGTGTCGACAGTCATGTCATACCTTAGGCTCGACACCCCGGGGTGCTTGATCTTCCGCTTGGGTTCGTGCGGTCTGTGTCTATGTTCAGCACTTAATACTACAGTAACGAATAAGAGTTGTAGGTACCTAAGCTTTTGGGCGCCGGCACCCCACGATCGGATCATATTGTAGATACCTAGATATCCATAGACTGCTCTATGGCGCTATTGTAGCCACAATGCACACGGTCTTCCAGATCCGGAGGTCATGCCAAACAGTTGGTGCTTCCGACCTGTCTTGAGTTTGACATGATACACTACGCATGGATGAGAGTGCTGTTGATGGGGGATCTTGTAAGGACGTGCGCACCGGTGATGGTTGGAATCGCAGCGTCCCCTGCATCTCGTGGGTGCACGAGAATAGAGAACTGAGGTTGAGAAGTCAGCCGGCAATGGTGGATGTGAGGACAAGGTGAGGGCAGAGGCGAAGTTGTGAAGTCGTGAGAGAGATCGTGTTGTGCTGTCGGCGTCGATGATACTTTTCTGAGGCATCGCTGGTGTCAGCGCGTTCCGCAGTGGTGTGCCGAGTGCAGTACGAAACGACAGCCAAGCATCGCTCAGGTGAAGCTCTCACAACATCACCATCACCATCACCATCACCATCACTCCTCACACTACCATAACATCATGGTCGACCACCAGGAAATGCTGAGAAATTCTACTTCATCCGACAATTGTCCACATCGAAAGTATCATTGTACACATGTGGTTGTCCACGACGACCGATACGTCGACCCGAAAGAGTGCGCAGTTGAATACATACCTATCTCAGCGCGTACCTCCCAGAGCACAAGAATCGAGCATCACAGTCCACCGCCAGATCTAGCCCAGGACCAAGTACAGCGGATGAAGCATTTCATCCCCTCCAGGGGCCCAGCTCACCGTCACACCCGCCCGATGTAGCCCTATAGACCGCAGCTTAAGGTGTACAGTGAGGCTGAGATGAGATAAATCGATGCAAGATTTCGTATTTCAAGCATGTTCGTCCCCAGTTCACTGTCTTCTACAGCCAGTCTTCGTCGTCGCTTATCTTGCGAAACGCCCCTGAACGAGGGTTCGACCGGCAGCGAAACACCTCATGATTCAGAAGGGAAGCTTGGCTGTCCATAGCTGATCGCTTTGATGCCTGTTTTTTTTAACCAATTCCATTAAGCTTGATGATCTTTTTAATTGCGGCGTACAGAAGCGCTGGTGGCCGTTGTATTCCCCTGACAGGCGCATCACGTGTTGTAGACCTCATGCCATGATCAAGGCACAATAATAGCATCATACATGTACCATCAGTTTCATCAATTTTCACAAGTTCGTGTGCACCTTGATTGGTGGATATCTCTATTGTATTTAATTTCTCTCGTCACTCTTTTTTATCTCGCGCCATCTTCACTCTTCAAAACCACTTCTGAAGCAGATAGCCCTCAGATTCCACAGGGCCAGGAAATAAATGCCCCCTCCACCAAAGAAAATTATCATGCCATCGTTACTCCATTGAATGGGTCGGAACACCCACGTCATCACTTAGTAAGATCGACCAAACATGCAGAAGGACTCGGCGAATGCACCACACTCTGGGTTCAAGCACTTCGTCTCACCCTTAACGAGTCCCTCAGGCTGCTCGAAAGGAATGCACAAACTCTTCATGCCCATGCTTGGAACCTTCTTAGCCTCATCGCCACCCTCCTCAGCCTTACCAGTAGTGAGCTCCTTTATTTTGTCCTCGCACTTCTCGGCTAAGCAAGATGGAATGAGAACGACATTCTTGGCATCAAGAGCTGGGATAACTTCCTCCCATTTGGTGATCTTGACACGGTGCTCATCGAATGATGCCTTGGCTTTGTTGTACATGTCTGACTGAATGGTTTCAAGAAGCTTTGGAATAGCCGTCTCGAGCTCATGGATGGAGACAGTACCCTTCTCTCCAGTGTCGCGTCTTGCGTAACTGACGACCTCCTTCTCCGCATCCTTTGGTCCAAACTCAAGTCTCAATGGAACACCCTTGAGTTCCCAGTCGTTGAATTTCCAAGCTGGAGTGTAGCCGTCTCTTACATCGTAATCGGATCGGACACCAGCCTTCTTCAACTGCTTCTTGAAAGAGTCGATCTGATCGTAGTGCTTTGCCTTTTCTTCTGAGGTTGTCTTCTTGTTGATTCCGACTGGAATGATGATAGCCTGGATCTTTGAAATTCTTGGTGGGAGGACAAGACCTTTATCGTCACCGTGGATCATGACCATAACACCAATGACACGAGTAGAAAGACCCCAAGAGTTTTGCCAGACGTGCACGTGCTTTGCCTTCTCACCGTCCTTTGGAGATGGGTCTTCAACAGTGATGTCGAACATCTTACTGAAGTTCTGACCAAGACAATGAGAGGTAGCTCCCTGAATACCACGTCCATTGGATGGAATATAACCCTCAACAGTAGTAGTGTAGTAACCTCCGGCAAACTTCTCCTTCTCCGTCTTCTTACCACGAACAACCGGAACAGCGAGCAACTCCTCGTAGACACCAGCGTACAGTTCCAGGATCTGCAAAACCTCCTCACCTGCCAAGGCCTCGGTCAAGTGGGCGGTATGACCCTCCTGCCACAGAAACTCTCTTGCACGCAAGAATGGAGTGGTCTGCTTAGCCTCCCACCTTACGACAGAGTTCCATTGGTTGAGTCTGAGAGGAAGATCGCGATGGGATCGAATCCACTTGGAGTAGTATGGGTACATAACGGCCTCGGAGGTTGGACGGACAGCAACTGGAACTTCAAGATCCTTGTCACCACTATGCATATATGTCAGTAGTCATACATGTGCAAGTGCGCGAACTACATACGCCTTTGTAACCCAAGCAAGCTCAGGAGCAAAACCTTCAACATGGTCCTTCTCCTTCTCCAATGACTTTGAAGACAAGAACATTGGGAAACTGGCCTCCTCAACATCCATTGCCTCAATGCGCTCCTGGAACCATTTTCGGATGACATTCCAGATGTACATGGAGGAAGGACGAAGAATGAAGAAACCAGAAATCTCATTGTAGTATTCAATCATCTCCGCCTTGAGGACAACCTCTTGGTACCAGGATGGGAAATCTCCAGCCTTGCTAGAGGTAATACCGATGATATCCTTATCGTCTGACTTCTTTCCGCCAACAACTGGGAGAGAGGCTTTTGCGGCCTTTGCAGCCTTGTCTGCGGCCATCTTTGCTTGCTTCTCGGCCTTCTTGAGCGCGCTCTTGGATGGCTCGGCCACAGCGTTCTGCTGGGCAGCAGGATCGTTTGTTGGAGTTTCGGAAGCCATATTTGGAGGATTTCGCGCGATATATGCGACTGAAGCGACCTGGATATCCTAGAAAATTTCTCAAACTGCGAGAGAATCTATGTCCTCGGTCTTCGAGTCGTGAGTCAACAATCCGTGTATCGTAGGTAGAAATTGGGACACCCCACCAAAGGGCCAATTAGTGCGGGCGCGAAGCGATTCCTTGCATCTGCGAGAGCTGTGAGTGCTTGCCTCGTGCACGAGGCTGGAAGTTGATGACTGACATACAAGGCGTGTATATTCCATGTTGCCTTAGCGTAGCATCAGCAGCCGCGTCTCTTTGGATTTTCGCGATTGATAGAAAGTTGAGAGAGCAACTCAGCAATACAATCCCCACATACACCCAATACAACATCATGGGTTCTCTCTTCGAACAGCCGCGCAATGCCGGAACTTTGTGTAAGCATACTCCAAAGCTTTTTTGCAGTAAAGCAAGCTGACCTGAAATAGTCCTTGGTGGTCAAAAGATCAGCGGCGCAGATATTAGAGACCAGAATGGTAAGCTCCTTAACAAGCTATGTAGGAGCTCTAGAAGCTGACAACACAACAAGTTCTTGCTACACAGGCTATCGCCAATGTCGTCAAGAGCTCTTTTGGTCCAAGTGGTCTCGACAAGATGATGGTGGACGATATAGGAGTGAGCATCCCCAGCTTTCCAAGACCTTCCATGGTCAGCTAACCATCAGCAGGATGTCACAGTTACAAATGACGGTGCTACTATTCTCAGTTTACTCGATGTCGAACATCCAGCTGGAAAGATCTTGGTTGAGCTCGCGCATCAACAGGACAAGGAGGTCGGAGATGGAACAACATCAGTGGTTATTATCGCATCAGAGCTCCTCCGAAGAGGAAACGAACTTATGAAGAACCGAATACACCCAACTACCATTATCACTGGATACCGTCTCGCCCTCCGAGAGGCTGTCAAGTACATGAACGAGAATATCAGCATCAAGGTCGATCACCTCGGCCGCGAGTCCTTAATCAGCATTGCGAAGACTTCAATGTCCAGCAAGATTATCGGTTCGGATTCGGATTTCTTTGCCAACATGGTCGTTGATGCCATCACAGCTGTGAAGTCTACAAACCTCCGCGGTGAAGTCAAGTACCCAGTCAAGGCAGTGAATATTCTCAAGGCACACGGAAAGGGGGCTTTGGAATCGATTCTCGTCAAGGGTTACGCATTGAACTGCACGGTCGCATCGCAGGCGATGAACACCAGAATCACTGATGCCAAGATTGCAATCCTTGACATGAATTTGCAAAAGGAGAGAATGAAGCTCGGAGTACACATCACGATTGACGACCCACAACAACTGGAGCAAATCAGACAGCGTGAGGCTGGTATGGTTATGGACCGTGTTGAGATGATTCTGAAGGCCGGTGCCAATGTTGTCATGACTACGAAGGGTATTGATGATATGGTACTCAAGCTTTTTATTGAGAAGGGAGCTATGGCCGTCAGAAGATGTAAGAAGGAGGACTTGCGAAGAATCGCCAAGGCCACTGGAGCTACCCTTATCTCCTCGTTATCTGACTTGAATGGTGATGAGAAGTTTGATGCTTCTTCCCTTGGGCACGCTGAGGAAGTTGTCCAGGAGAGAATCTCTGACGATGAGTGTATTTTGGTCAAGGGTACCAAGGTCCACAGCTCGTCATCTATCATTCTTCGTGGACCAAACGACTACCAGCTCGATGAAATGGAACGTTCCGTTCACGATTCTCTTTGCGCTGTCAAGCGTACCCTCGAGAGTGGCAGCATTGTTCCAGGTGGTGGAGCTTGCGAGACTGCACTTCACATCTATCTTGAGGAGTTTGCCGGTACGGTTGGTTCCCGTGAGCAGCTTGCCATTGGTGAATTCGCTCAGGCACTTCTTGTTATTCCAAAGACTTTGGCTGTGAACGCCGCTAAGGATTCTTCTGAGCTCGTTGCTCAACTCCGTTCCCGCCACGCCCTGTCACAGCGTACCCAGGACGGTGATGCCAACGAGGATGAGAAGACGATTGCAAAGAAGAAGAACTACAAGAACTACGGTTTGGACTTGACCAAGGGAAAGGTTGTGGATGAGATCAAAGCTGGTGTTTTGGAGCCAAGTATGAGTAAGATTAGGCAGTTGAAGAGTGCGGTAGAGGCTTGTATCAGTATTATGAGAATCGATACTCTGATCAAGTTGGATCCAGAGCAGAGAGGAGAGGATGATGGCCATGGTCATTAGATTGTTAGTGGCTGTAATTATATGAATGGCAGATCATGATCCATAGAACTTTGATACTGTCGATATGTGTACTTCTTGTCATTGTTTATTAGCTGTGGTATCTACTCCAGAACTTCTATGATGAACCACAATTTAGGGCCCTGAACATATGACTGGCTCACCCAGGACGGCCTGACCGAGTAGAATCTTACGCACACGACAGCCAGTGTTAACTTGCACCAAACTCCGCTAAGTCCCCTTTCTCCGAATAAATTTTGGCTTTGAGGGCTATCACACTGATCAATATTGAATTGTAGCAACTTTGAAAATACTGCTGATGACGCCTTAGCAGCACTTTCCATGAATCACTTGGTACCCTCTCTAAAAAGGTCTTGACAGCTTGAGTTTTACTGTTGCCTCGACATGAGATGGATCTGTATATACGGTCTAGGCTTACGAATGTACAAATGTACAAATGTCTTGGCAATGACTTCTTCAGACAAGATCAGGCTGTGGGTTGTGAGCACCTCTTTGTTAAGAGAACTTGATGAGCCGTTGGAAACATCACCGAATTTATGGTAGCAAAGGCCGAGCTTTGGATCAAGATTGACAGATATGCAAATGGGTTCGTTGGTCAAAGAAGTAAGGTTATTGTTCCATAAAAAACCAATTAATTGGTGAAGACTGACTTGAAGTTGCTGCCCAACGAATTGTGAAGCAAATAAATTAAATTGACTAATCATTTGATAGAAAGCTTGCTTAACATGAATCCATGGTGGTACATAGATGCTAACATGCTTCATACACGGTGCAAGGTTCTCGCCAAGCACATTTTGAAGTTTCTTGTAAGACAGCCTTTGCCCGCTTGGTGTAGTATACAAAATGCCACAAATCCTCAAGACTTGATAACCCTCGCGGCCTCCCCCCCGTACCGAGAGGTTGTCATGGAGTAGAATGTGTTGCCAGCAATCAAAGCCAGGATCGAGTCAACGTATCTCCACTCCTCGATTGACAAGTCCTCTTCGGCTTTCAACCGCTCAAGTTCCACTCGGATTTGCTCTTCGTTACAAAGTTGCAGGGCATAAGCCGTCGTCTTTGCGTCCGGAATGCTCAACCCACAAGACTTACACACTACATAGACCAAATTGATGATGACAACCGTCTTCCCAGACTCGAATGCGCGAAGCTCCTTGTCAAAGGAAGCTAGGTCATTGACTATTGAGATGTGATCGCCTGCAAGTCGGAGAAAGGGTGCCAACTTGGGATTTGCTAAGTCAATGTCGGACTCTATCGAGAACTTAGAGCATGCGAAAAGCCAGCTATGGTGTATAAGCTTTTATGCCCCTATGGGTGTGGATATTCACTTACGCATTCCCAGCATCATCCCATCGATAGTCCAAATATTCCCGCACGTTGTCGAATTGTTTTTCTGGTTGGCTGTGTAAAATCCAGTCCAGCATTGTGTTGATAACGTCCTTGCCTCCATCGCCAGCGATATTATCTGCATTGTATATCCTTTCAGTGATATTGTCTATGCGGGCTTGAAGAGGAGTTTCTCCTCTCGGCGTCACTGATCGGTCTGGTTTCAATCGAGCAACGAAATCGTCCTGGACTCTTTGCAGCTATAAATCGTTAGCTTTTCCCGCCCAACACATTCTGCTTACTTACAGCCTCTCCTGGTGCTTCCTCCCAAGAATCTGGACGAATGTCAGTGTTATTTTCATTAGGATGTTCATAGATAATACATACCATCAAAAAGAACAACAAACATTATACATGCGGCTATCAACTGCATGCGCTCTTCATTCGCATATGGCCAGAGATTGATGGCGAATTTAATAAATCGCTCCCCTTCGGGTTTCTTCAACTCTCGCGCCGCAATGCTTGCCAAAGTACCGCCGCTAGATAGTCTAGCATTGTTGAAGCTCTCATCATTTGCAAGTAATTCGCAAAGTTCAGATGAAGACTTCAACGCTGCCTTCCAAAATTTGTTGTGGCGGGTAGTTGTCAAGCCGGTGTGGAATGGAAGATGAGCGTCTTTAGGCTGTATAGGAAAGGAGTTGCTGTAAGTCCTATCAGATTGCCACTGGTCGGCGATGGGGATTTCGAAATTCCAGTCATGAGTAACAATGAAGTCGGGAAGTTCGGGTAGGTAATTCCATGAGAATATCACCGGGGTCACCGATGCTTCGTACTCGGGACCGGCTAATTTATCCAATCGAAGATCATCAAAGCTCGAATTCCGCATTATGAAGGTATTTGGGTCGTTATAAATCTGTGAATTGTGATATCTATTCGGGTTCCATCACCCAAACCTGGCCGTCTATCTATATGGCATGTCATGAGGCTGTCTTTATTATCATCACATGGTGAGGGAGGATTGAGCTATCCGGGAACGCCGTCTACAGTAAAGTAAATGAGGGCCGGCCCGAGTACAAGGAACTTTATCTCATAGTTTGTACCTGAGTTAGAGTTGGAGGATGTTCCTTCGCCTTATCAGGAGCCGCGATCTTGATCCAGATCAAAACTCGGATACTCCACACTTTTAAAAGTATCAAGGCCCTGCATAAAAGAAATAAGGGGAACACAAAAAGTGGCCTGTTTCTCAACTCCGTCCGATCAATAAGAACCTTATTGTGATAGAGTTTCCTGACGTGGCGATTAAATGGTTCGTAATTCATACTCTGTACCGCAATGGCCTTGATTCACGACATGACATGCTTAACGGAGATTCATCCGATATGCCATGAGAAACAGACTGAACAGATTGATGCCTAATGGCAACTCTTCCGGTTTAATAACATGAAATACAGTACTCTTGATGAGGTGATTTTCATAAGTCTGCGGTTTGGAGTATCCCCATGGTTATAATTCTTGAGTAGTTCGGGGAATAGGCCCTGCATCCACGCCAAGTCGATTCCTAACCATGTAGATATGTCAGTCTTCCCTTTTGCATTAGAGAGGAGACGTAATCTAAGTACTTACACTTTCTCCTGTTTCAGTGAATCAATCTGGAACGGTCAAGGCATTCTTGAACAGCGAGAATAATGCCTTTTGAGGTCTTGGATGGGATACTACCTCGGTTAATTGATGTATGTCGTTCAAGAGACACTTTGTGGCCAAACAGCAAGTTGTTTGAACTTCCTCAGCCACGATGCAAAACACAGATAGATGGGTAAAGACCGAACTGAAGCTTACGTTATGAAAGGCCGGTCTGTCGTTACTGTTAATTGTGCATAGTATGTGTTCTTACGTAACAAGTCATTAGAGCATGCTGTTATACTTCTCAGCTGTTAGCACGATACAGACAGATGTCCGGACTTCCAAGACAGATAAGGCTCATTTGGTCAAACTGGTTTTTTGGAGATGCAGGCTATGTTGGATAAAATATTGGAAGGGCAAAGTTTGGGCAAAGTTTGGAGGTTTGGAATTCCCCATAAGAGCTTTGATTTCTTCTTGAGAATCTTCAAACCAGTTGAAACAAACCACCGCCAAGATGGCAAGCAAGAAGATTCGCACCATCATTTTCGATATAGGAGACGTGCTCTGTGCATGGTCTCCTAATACCACCACTGCAGTTGCTCCAAAGCTCCTCAAAGAATTTCGCTCCTCCTTAATCTGGTATGATTACAATCGGGGCCTCATAGGAGAGGAAGAATGCTATGCCCAGCTGGCATCCAAGTTCTCGATTCCAGTATCAGACATTGCTAAAGCATTTTCTCAGGCCCGAGATTCTCAATCTGCAAATGAGGAAATGATATCCTTCATAAGAGGTCTCAGAGCAGCACACAAAGACTCTTTGCGCATCTATGCTATGTCCAACATCTCAAGACCTGACTGGGAGATATTAAAGAGCAAAGCTTTTGATTGGAATGTCTTCGATCATGTCTTTACTTCAAGTGAAGTGGGCATGTGCAAGCCAGAGCTTCGTTTCTACAACCACGTTCTTGCGGAAATTCAAGCCTCTCCAGATACAGTCATCTTCATAGATGATAAGGCCGAGAATGTCTTAGCTGCTCGTTCTCTTGGGATCTGTAGTTTCGAGTTTGACAATAGTGCCAATGTCTCTTGCCAACTCACAAACCTCCTAAAGGATCCCCTAAGTCGTGCAACCGACTTTTTATGGCGCAATGCTGGCCAGCTCAACTCGGTCACGAGCACCGGTCATGAGATCCGTGATAACTTCGCCCAGCTCCTCATTTTGGAGTGTACTGGAGAACTGTAAGTCTGATGGTTGTTGCCCTTAGACGGGTATGTTGCTGATCATTCAATCATAGTGACCAAATCAAACTCGAGCATCATGAAAAAACATGGAACTATTTTATTGGTATGTGTATACTACCAGCAAGAAAATACCCAAGCTGATTTGATATAGGAAGTCCATTTGGGACGACGGCACAGTATCCTGATGATGTAGATACAACATCAATCGCGTTAATGATGCTACCCATCGACAAAGACGTAGCAAACTCAGTGATGGACGAGATGTTGATGATCAGAAGCGTAGACAACATCGTAATGGCAAGTGAAACCTCTCATCCAGCCACAGCCACGCTAACGACAGCTTCTCAACAGACATACTTCGACAGCAAGCGCTTCCGCACCGACCCAATAGTCTGCATCAACGTCGTGCGCCTCTTCTACCACTACGGCCGCGGCAACCAGCCAGAGCTCCAAGCCACCAAGGACTGGATCTTCAACGTGCTCTTCCACGGGGCCTACTTAGCCGGCACGCGCTACTACTCGTCGCCAGACGTGTTCCTGTTCTTCTTCTCGCGGCTGCTCGAGGACAACGCGTCGTCGGACATGTACATGAAGGCGGCAGCGCTGCTGCGCGAGCGCCTGCAAGAGCGCATCAACATGCCGGGCGATGCGATGGAGCTTGCCATGCGCATTCTGGCGTGCCACTCGCTGGGCATCCGCAACATGGGCGATTTGGGCAGGATGATGGCCTTGCAGCAGGAGGATGGGGGCTGGGAGATTGGGTGGCTTTGTCATTACGGGAAGACGAAGATGAAGCTCGGGAATCGTGGGCTTACGACGGCGTTGGCTGTTAATGCTGTGCAGGCTTTGAGGATTCCGTCGGCGATGAGGCCGAGGGCTTGGTCGGATGAGGCTATCTCGGTGACTTCGAGAGAATCATCGCCTGTTGAGTTATCTAGTTGAGATACCCATGTTTGTCGCGTTATTGCTTGGTTGTTTATCGTTCGAGTCTGAGACTCATAGCTCTTATATTTGTTTTATGTCTATTCAATTCTGTACCTACAGATCTTTCATGATGGCTCACTTGAAAATGCAGCTACTCTTTAGATCATCAGAAAAGTCTGTGTAGATAGACTATACTTGTCAGCTGCATGGCTTCAGATAAATGAACATCTTAAGATAAAGATACAGCTATATTTAATTACACTGTCCAAGAAGGATATTTAACTCTCAACAGCTACTCGATCCCAAGACGAATGTCTCGTGATCAAAGAGAGCAATGGAACGATAAAAAAAACAAATTGCCAAACTCCAAAATGCTATAAACACATGCTTCAACCCACCCAAAACAGGATATCCATGGTATAATAATACTCCAACTCCAACACCAAACACCACGCAATGCAATGCAACAAATACCAAACCAAAGGAAAGGAGAAGCCTTCAATCACTAAAACATGTTAACCATGCCCGATCGTGGAACAATCCACGACCCACTCCTCGTCCTCTGAGGCAAAGCACCCGCACTATTCGACTCCCCAAACCTAGGCGCGCGCGTAGCCTTCCTAACCCTCTCAACCTCGCTCGACTCCTCCCTCCACGCACCAGCCTCATTATTCGGCACAGGCGTATATCTTTTCGGGCTGTTGGCAATGCTGATAGCCTCTCTGATGGGTGGAGGATAGTTATCGAAGGTGGTATTTATAGGCGTAATTTTGGCACGCATTTCCTCGTGAGACAGCCCGGTCGCTGCCCTAGTGGGCAGTTGCTGCTGCGAGGGGATTGTTGTTGGCGGTTTCGGGAAGGCGGAGTAGGGGAAGGGGATAGGGGCTGGGGAGTTGCTATGGGAATTAGAGGGGGGTGGGAAAACGGGTGGTTGATGGGCTGCAGGTGATGTTGGAGAAGTTATGTCATCTGGGGAGTATGGATAATTGAAGGCGATGTAGAAGGAGTCGTCGGATCTTGCTGGTCGCATAGGGGTTGTCTCGCCTGTAGTCCCTCTCTCTTGCTGTTGGCGACGACGCCGCAAGAAGAATAACGCGATACCAACAATTCCAAGTACCAGAGCACCGCCGATACCTATTGTTGTGCCGACGATGATGTTTCTTTTGTTGTTGGGTAGAGACTGGGTGGTTGTAGGTTTGGCCCCGTCTGGCGTTGTACTGGTGCTTGCTGCTTGTGCCTGAGCTTCAGAAGATTTGCTGGCAGAGACAGAAGATGAAGTTGCTGTTGGGAATACGCCAATGAGATCAACGTTGAGGTCTGCAGATGAGGAAGTCGATGAAATCGATGAAGTTGTTGATGTTGAAAACCTTGAAGGTGCCGTGACAGTAGGAAAGAGTGAAAGCGGATCGCTATTGGTTCGAATAGCTGAGGTGACAGAAGAGACAGTATTACTCTGACTGCTGCTGCTGCTGGGTGTTATAAGGCTAGCAACGCTAACACTACTATCACTGCTGGATAAAGTAGTTGAAGTTGCATGGCTGCTACCGCTATCTCCAGGAGAGTCCACACTTGTGGTAGACGTTATGGATGTAGAGGTATTTGCGAAAGGCAAAAACGAGGACATCGATGCCGTGATTGGGGTAGAAGTGATGGCAGAGTCGCCTGAGCTGACTTGTGCAACTATTGTCGTCAATATCGATTCAATTTCGCTGATTAGAGTGCTCAACTCCTCTGTATCAGGGGGCGCAGTTGTCGTCGAAGTCAATGATGAGGAAGTGGTGCTAGCCGTCACAAGACTGGTAGAGACAACCCAGACTTCTATACTTGCAGGCTGTCCGGTGAATGTTGTTTCAACATTTGTTGCCAACCCCGATGAAGATCCACAGCCGTATTGACGGTAGCCACCAGGATAACTGTTCTGGTAGCATACTGACTCTCCGGCACTGCACGAATCAGCATGGTTTTTTTATACCAGTCGAAATCATCACTTACCAAGTGAATATAGCGGGATCATCAACAGTCTGTGAAGGACTGTTCCGATCAGCACACCCGGTATAGACACCAACAGTACAAGGCCCATCAACGGGACAGCACCCAACCACCGAGTTCACAGCATCCCACACACAGCTCGAGCTTTCCGAGCACAAAGCCGGCTCCTCCGGTCTTCCACCAACGAACCCACATACATTCTGAGGAAAGAAATCTTTTCGGACATTTTGAGGTTGAGGGGACGTCGTTGGCACAGGAGTCCAGTCGGCGGCATCATAAGCGATTGTAGGCAAAGCGCCTGACCAAGGAAGAGCAGAGGAGATATGGAAGAAGGAAACGAGGTAGAACGACAGTGACGATGGCATCGTGAAGTAGCGGGCCATCATGAACATGTGAGCACGAAAGAAATGCAAGCCGGGACTGAAATCAAGACGATGAAGACAAGCACGAAGGGATAGAGAAGAAGTACGTAAAATCGAAGGAGAGGTAGGATTGGTAGAGATTATATGAAGGTTACGATACCTTCGAGGCGTCCTGGCTGCGAGGCCTTGTTGTGCATGCGTACCTGCGCATCCCATAATAATATGCTGCATGCGAGGTGCATGATGGCAGTGATACAACCGTAGATATGCTCCTGATCCTAGAGGATGCCATCGATATGAACAGTGCAGGCTTACTGTCGCCGCAAATCAAGGCGTCCTGGTAGTATATGTTGTTGCAGAGAGGCTGAGGGTTGGGATGAGGTGTGAGTTTTGTGAGTTTTGTGAGTTTTGTGAGCTTCGCCACGGCGATGAGTGGAGGTGTGGTGCAATGCAGGCACCGCGATATTCTTGGAGTTGGATTGGATGGAGATGCCATCGATGCCTTTTCCTGGACAATGCTTATTATGAAGCTGATGATACTGGGGATTGATAGGTGGCCTCGATGGTGGGAGGTTATTCTGTGCGTGCTGATGCCCATTTCTTCTTATGCGTGGCTCTGGTGAGAGATGCAGATGCAAATGCAGGTGCAGTATGGTCGGATTGATCGTGGGTTACAACCGATGAACCTATTTTGAGGCCATTTTGGGGGCCATCTCTCATCAGCTGCCACACTTCAACCACAACGCCATAAATATTCTTATGCTCATGGTCATGGTCATGGTCATGGTTATGGTTATGGTTATGCTGAAGTATGCTTAGTCGACTGCTCTGTTTCAGGATCAAAAACTTCATCGGATGAGTCGAGTTATTGGGAATGAAAAAGGTCCTTTGACTGAGCTTTGTTAGCGATTGTAGGAGAAGAAGCTCGATGGTACAGTATGTACTTATTACTTACAATTGCAGAAATATCTGGCATTGGGTCTCGTGACTTGTTGCGTGATTCATTTTGTGACTCCATCGTTTGAGGTCACACTAGAAGAAAAGACGAACTTCACTCTAGGACCACATTCTCCAAGGCGAAGTATATAAGTTCTAACCTAGGTTGCGCCAAGACTACGAATCACAAACAACAAAGTTTTCAAGACCAGGCTGAGGGAAGAGTCTCAAATCGTGCTTCTTTGAAATACGTTGGATAACGTGGAAATTGACGATCATGTATAGAATAATGATAGAAGTGTTGGCAATGACGAGAAAATTAACAACGATAAAGTCAAGAATGACGATAAAGTTAATAAATGGCGAGATCTAAAATGCTAACATTAGGATATCAAGAATGACGTTAAAGTTAACAATGGCGACAACGTCAATAACGACGAGACCCAAAACACTGTCAACGAATCGAAAAGGGCCAAGTCAGACACACGCACTTGTCGACCTTCATCAAAATGGAAATGATCGTAGAGAAAAAAGAAGCTATCAAAGACAAGCAACTTTATCCCTTTTTAAACACGTCGAGCGACTTGCTATTATTAATAGCAACAAGATCTAAAACACTATTGATAAATTGTAAAGAGCGAAGTCAGACATATATACTTATCGACCTTTATCGAAACAGAAATGATTGTGGAGAAAAAAGAAGCCACTAAAGACAAGCAATTTTATCCCTTTTAAATATGTCGACCAACTTGTCATTGTTAACAACAAGATCCAAAACACTATTGATGAATTGTAAAGAGCCAAGTCAGATATATATACTTATCGACGTTTATTGAAATATTTGTGGAGAAAAAAGAAGCTATCGAAGACAAACAACAACAATATCCAAAACACTATTAGTGAATTGTAAAGAGCCAAGTCAGACACATACACTTGTTAACCTTCATTGAAATGTTTGTGTAGAAAAAGGAGGCCATTGAAGACAAGCGGCTTTATCCCTTTTGAACAAGTCCACCGACTTATTATTAACAATGACCACCATCGATCAATTATAAAGAGCCAACTAAGTCAGACACACACAATGCCACTTGTTGACCTTTAAATTATTTGGCGAGGGGGAAAAAGGGGGGGGCATTGAAGACAATCAGCTTTAACAATGACAAATCGCTGGACGTGTTTGAAAGGATAACAACGACAAGATTCAATCCACTATTGATGATTTGCAAAGAGCCAAGCCAGACACACAACATCGCCTGTCGACATTTATCAAAATGTTCTCGAAGAAAGAAAGCCATTGAAGAAAAGTAGCTTTGTCCCCTATAAATATGTCCAGCGACTTACTTGTACTTGTAGACTCTAGCTGGCGACCAGCCACTCCTATATTCCCGACCCACCTGGACCTTTCTAATTTGCAACCCATTATGGTATAGCAAAGCCAGATAAGGCACAGAGGGGTAGAATTTTAGAGAGCTGAGTTAGACTCACACAAGAAAGCTTGATAAATATAAATAGCTTTCCTGAGTTTCGAATACAGATCCCTTGGATTCATACCACAATTCGTTGATTGTACTCAGAGCTCTTGCCTTCTTGGCCCATCTGGATTTGCCTGATTTGCAGCATATTATAAGAAGAAAATGAAATGAAATGAGAAAAGGAAGAAACTCCCTACCTTCTGTACATACCATGAAGCAAAAACCCCCACATTCTGCTACACAGACCTCAGTCTTCCAATCTCAGCAGCTAGGATAAGCTGACGAGTTCCACCTTCCCACGACTCCACCACTACCACATCTGCACGTCTATAAAGCAGACAGTTCCCAGATATCAACCATGGCAATTCAATCCCACTTACAGCTCTACCAGTCCCAGCCAAGCACGTTCACAAACCACACTTAACCAGCAACCCAACACATTTGCCGAGGATAGCGACAGCAAAGAGATGTTCGACGAAAGCGTGTACAAAGTCAAGTATGCGCTCCCGAGCCCACATCTCTTATCACAGCCCCTTTTCCAGTAACCGCATCAAAAGCGCGTAAGGTACCGAGACAGCTATTTAGAATGGCTTGAGCCAACCCTCCAGCCTCATTCCGAGTCGGTTGGTGCCGCAATGATTGCAGCAGCTGCGACGCTTAGATTCACTCAATCGAGACATCGATTGGGAGTGTAGACGCTGATTTGGAGATAGGAATTCGGTAACCGAACTTGTGGAATATATCACCCATCCCATTCGAAGTCGTTGTTCACAGTCATAAAGATGGCGAATCCGATTGAGCACACCTAGAGATCCTTCAGGAAAATGTGTTGTGCTGATACTTCATCAGCATTGATCCCACGGAATAAAGTGTCGCACATGTTTCATGAGGGGCAGCGTGGGTTATATTTAAGCTTGAAAGTTGAGGGCCCTCATTCCTCTAGGATCTCACAACCCCCTTATCCCCAAGACGAGGTTGAATCTGATCGGTTCCAGGATTTGACGTGAGTTGAGTTGAGTTGAGATGATAAGTGGCAAATATTCGGCTGTCGGCTGAAGCAATGGTTGAGAAAGTACGAAGAGCAAAGGATGTATTGAAGCCAAGGGTCTCGAAGGGGGAGGATTCCTCTGCAGTCAGCGATCCGTGTTTCATCTGAATCCTCCTCCCTTCTTTCTTCTCTTCTCTTTCATTCTTCGCTTTCTTCTCCATTTTTTTCTTTCCGCTCTAAAGAAAACCTTGGAGTGAAAAAGAGAAGAAAAATTCTTCAGCCAGATTCGGCCCGGCATAAAGAATACCCTCCCAACACACTAAATATATTACTGACATCAAATTGACGTCAAAACCCTCGCGATCACCAACGCACAACTATTCAGCCCAGGCTATGTATAATACTAAGATACGAACTGTGCACGCATGCACTACATATCCGCATACGGCCTCGCATCTCGCACAGCACAATTCCACAACCCCACAAAGTCAGCGGCGTGCCAAGTACATAGTCCAATCCTCATACGACACAAAGTCAAAGAAGCTTGATGATCAATTGCTTCGTGGGTGCATCAACCGTCTGTGTCCCCGTGACCTTGTTGTTATGCTGTGCCCTCGTGCGCTCTCTCTTGGCGTAGGTTGATATGTTAGGTAGTTATGAAGTACTGATGGGCATCGTATTCAGCCGTGCTGACGCCAAGACGCGAGCTGTAGCTTTGGCCAAGGAGAAGTTGCTGGGCTTCTTAATATGTTTATTTGCATGAATAAGCATGTCTGTGCTCTATTTTCTATGCTCTGGTGCTCTGCTCAAGAGCTTTGTACTGTACGTGTGTACTCATCGAAATGGAGAGAATAACTCATTATATGTGCAGTACCTAGAACATTAGTCAATTAATCAATCAATGGATCAAAGAAAGAGTACCTATTGCATATTGGTGCAGAGAAAATCCTACAAGAACCCCTGAATCTCCGTATGATCCTGTGATCCTAGGTACTTAATTATGGATTGCAGTCTGTGGCGCCATCCTTAAGTCATTAAGTATTGTCCTAGTTATTACCGTAAGAACAGTAAGGTAATAAGTAAGCATCTGTCAGGCAACACCATGGCACCGCCTCGCTTACCCGCCAGCCATGCCTAGGTATGGACCTATGTAGATACTATGTGAAGCTGATTCGACTCTGTTCCTGGTGCTAAAGTACTAAAGTAGACTGCGCCGCCAACGGGATCGAATTGAATTGAGATGCTTTGACTTGGGTTGAGATGGCTTGATTTGCATCGTATTGGATTGGACTCAGTTGAGACGAACGCGGGAGCTGCACCGGCGTCTTCACTCTCTCCTAGTCTTCCTCCCTATTCATTCTGCAAATCTTAATCGCCGAGGATGGTGGGAAGATGCCGAATATAGCTTCAAGTTGGAGTGGTGGAGTAGTACCGCGTAGAGATTGGGATAAAGTTGCATTTGCATTTGTATTTGCAGATACTTCTGACGAGCTGAATAGTCATGTCATTCACGGCTTTTGATAATCAAATGGATGAGAATGGACATAATATACAACAAACTCTACTTACCTTGGACAAAAGGGACAGTCGGTCTCTGGCTGTGTGACTGTGTAGGGTGGATCGAGTAAGGTTGAATATAGAGTAGAGATTAGTGTGACTGGGGGCTGAGTGCTGAGTGCTTGTACCCGACATCTCGCCTTGTCATTTGCTGATGCGAGGGAAGGGTAGGTAGCATTGTTATTCATGATCGAGTCAATAACAGTGCCGATGTCAAAGAGATTTGACGATATGCATAAATACCTCTTCACATTCCACATCCAGCTATCATCTCCCTTCATACCTCTCCAGTGTAATTGACTTCTTTCTTCTCCATTCCATATCACAAGCATCACGAGTCTCTTCACCTACTCAGCTAGGTATACAGCAATACAAACATCAACAGCCCCACAACCAACCAACAACCAACAATCAACAAAACATCCAAATCTCCAATATGCGTTACCAATACCTTCCTCTCCTCGCAGCAGCGACCCTCCTCACCACCACAACCGCCTCCCCAGCCGCCGCCCCCGAAGCTGCCCCAGAGCCAGCAACAGGCGCGTAAGTCCACAGCCCCCACCCCACCCATGACCGCCAACTAACACCGCACAGCCAAGTAACCCAATTCGCCGAAGACGTCGTCACCTACATCACCGCGACCCTGGAGTCCTCCCCAGAATACACCTCGGTGCTCTCGATCATCGAAGAGAACTCGTCGGCCTCAGCAGCCCTCGTGTCGTGGGACGCCAATGTGGCCGCGCTCATCCAGTCGGGCGTGACGTCCGCCGGCGCCGTCGTCTCGGCCCTGCCCACCGAGCTGCAGAGCTTCTACAGCTCCGTCTACGAGGCCGAGCTCAGCATCGCCTACAAGGACGGCGTGTTGACTAAGCCGACTGGCGCTGCTACTTCCAGTGCCGGTGCCACTGCTGCCTCGGCGACCGCTTCTGGAACCGGCAGCGCGAATGCTGCGCCTACCGGTGGCAGAAGCGTTCTTGCTGTTGGTGGAGCGGCGGCTGTGGGGTTGGTGGGTATTTTGGCTTTGTAAGGAGGTGAAGTTGGGGTGGAGGGGGCAATGGGGGTGAAGTCTGTTGGGTGGTTGTTGATTGTGGATGAGATACCTATTTATGTTCATTATGTGGTTGGGATGTTTGGGGGACTAGCATTTGTGGTGCATGGTGATGTTGGTTTGGGAGTGAATAACGATAAAAAATCAAAAATAATTCAGATACCAATGCAACGAGTGGAGCACAACTATGCTACCTGCATCACACTCTACTTGAAGTTGTGATTCCCAGTTACAATGAGTTACCATAAGTTACTTGTTTCCAACCTGGTACTGTTGATGCTTTCATGCCAAGCGAGAGCGAGTCGCAAATCCTAGGCTATCTCTTTGTAGATGAGAATCCTTGCAGACAAGAAGGCCCACGATTCTGAAGCCTGCACTGTGTCAGCAAAGTAACTTCTCAATGCAAGGTCACCAGAAGACATAAAAGTGCGTCTGTGAAGGTCCTTGACGATCAAGATATATGGAGCTATCAAGAGTACAAAATGTAGTGCTGGTTTGCTGCAGTAGGTAGGTTTGAAGGACTACGATGTTGTAAGTCCAGATAGTGAATGATAACGAAGCAAGTGATGGAGTAGATAATAACGAAGTAAACAATAGCGAAGGGGATGATAGCAACGTCATTCCAGCATGCTATTCAAGCAAACCAGACATCTGAAGTGCTCACAGTGGACAAAAATCATCTCTTTTACAAGCAAGTTGCGTAAAGATTTAGATTTGGGTGGTCTTTTTATATCTGAAAGGGAATCCTCCTTACCTGTGTGGATTTCTTACTATAAAACCATGAGGTCGACGCCCTTTAGAGATTAGAGTTTACAGAACACATCAGTTTCTTGTAGTGTGCTGGTCACGAATGAGAGTACAAAATGTATGATCGATTGTGTGTGACTATTAGCAGATGATGAACGGCGATGAAGGAAATAATGATGGTGGAGATAATAACGATGCTAATAACAGTGTTTGTATTAGGCTTTGCAAGCAGGGTAGGAATGTTGCCACGAATGTTGGTATCAACTAGACACACAGTATAGTAGTGGGATTGGTGATTCATTGAGAGAAAATGAATTAGGAACTATTCTGCTGCAGATGTTTATCTATGTTGCGGTGCTGTGTGCAGCACTTCCTAATTAAGAGCATGTAAGCTTGAATGTAAGTGATTCTCACATTCAGACATCACTACAATTGGTTATTGACCTCAATTTCTGGCAGATGTGCTATCTGTATAGCAGAATAGATACATCGTGTTGCAAGCTAGTTGTATAGTTTTTGTATCAAGTGTATTATTTATACCTAAAGATAAAAGGCGAGAGGAATTTCTAGGTAAGAGGTTGAGAGCTTAGAATTGTGACTCTTGTAGGGTTCTCCTATAGAAGTACCTGTGCTAGCTCTCTAGAGATCAAGACCAAAAGGATGATAAGTAAGTTATAATAGTGTGCTAATGTTGGGTAGGAGTACTGAAACTACAAGCTCTAATTGTAGATTGCTTACAAATAATAAGAAAAGAGACAAAAATAGCCAAAGGATAACAACAAAGTGCATATACTGTTTATTAACCAGACGTGAAATATGTAGCATCTACATAATACGGCTATAACAGTTAGCATAAGCTAGTTGGTACAAATACTCTAACACAAGTAGTCTTCTTATACCATAGACAGGGGAGACAAGAGACCGAGTAGCACAGAGATCAAGAGCCCCTCCTTACAACCATCACCAATCCCTCCTATAAAAGAACATACACCCCGCCCTCCCCATAGTAACAGGCACAAACTGAGATATATAAGCCAAAGCAGCTCCCAAACCACAACAAAGCCACAACAATAGCGCGAGGAACAGCAACAACAGACATACCCACGACCAAGCCAATAGATCCACCGCATCCCATCCCATAACTCACAGACATCAAAATCCAGTTCCTCCCTCAAGAAGCTAGCACAGAGACCCTTTCTATCCCCAAGACCGAAGTCGATACCGAGACCAGGACCAGGATCAAGACCAAGAGCGAGAAAGACGCAGAATCAACCCATCAAACTCCCACAAACACTCGTCTTAAAGCGCGTCAACCATCTATCGAATAGACTACAACCAAGCAGTAAAACCAAAAGCAATAATTCGCCGTCCGGATGGCAGAGGTGCGAAGGTCATGCAGAGAAGTAGATGGCACGGTAACGATCATGGCGAATGACGAATGACGAATGACAAATGATGCACGGATGTGATGAGAATGGCGATGATGGATATTCTGGACTGTGTCAGAACGGATGTGAGTTTTTGTTGGTCCGTAGCCCGAGCACCATGGAACTTGAGGTCTTGGGCGTATCTGCTTGCCGTGCGGCTTTCGTTGTGAGGGGTCGTTTATAGATGGTTCATGGCGGCTGAGGTGCGTTTACTTTTGGAACTCAATGTGATGTTGCGCTTTCAAACTCTCTGGGCACGTGGGTGTGGGAATCTACACCCATGAAAAGTCGGTATTATTTTGCTATCCATGCTCGTATGGAGCGAGGGATATTGACACTCATATTCATCTCGAGTGACAGACTCACAAATCCCAGCCCATGCAACCCCATCCTTCCAACTCCAAAGCAACCCAAAAACGCCATGAGCAAACATCATCACATCTCCTCGACGGATCCCCGCCCCCTATCCTGCGTACGGGACCTCCCCATCCCCCTCCCCCTCCGCGTGCCCGTGGCCTCCCCAACCCCCCGAACGTCAAACCCGAAATCCGCGCTCGGATATTCCCTGGCCCCCTTGAACCTCCAGCCCCTCTCGCCCTCGACAAACTGACTGACAGCAACGCCGCCGCCCTCAATCCTCGCCGCATTCATCCTCGCACTCATCACGACGTCCCTCGAGACACCGACATCGCGATACCCGCTCTCGAACCCGGGCTCCCCCCTGCCGGCATCCCCACCCGTCCTGCCAACCCCCTTCAGCCTCGCAAACAGCGGCGGCGCAACACTCACGCACAGGCCCCGCCCCTCGGCGCAGAAACCCCGCAACGCAGCCCGGAACGCCGGCGTGGACGACACATGGCCGTCGTCGAGCACGCGCAAGACCTTGGCGGCGCCGCGCGCAGAGACCGCATACGCTGTGGAGCAGTGCGGGGCGGCGGCGAGCTGCACGAGGCGCTCGACGGGCACCTGACAGGGCTCGCGGGGCTCCGAGGCGGCGGTACAGAAGCCGGTGCGCGCAAAGGCCGGCGGCAGGGTGCCGTCGTCGGGCATGGGCGTGTCGTGCGCGCGCATGTCGCTGGGCGGTGCGGAGCCGCCGCAGTGGCCGAGCCAGAGCACGTCCCAGTCCGTGCCGTAGGGCGAGGCGGCCGTGCGGGAGTGCGTGCCGTGGCGGTAGCTGTGCATTGCTGTGCGGGCGGCGGAGGCGAAGGATGAGAGCTGGGCGTGGATGGCCGTGTCCCAGTCCGCGGAGGATTCGAGGATGAGAGCGGAGGAGAGGTGGTTGGAGAGGATGTGGTTCATTGCGCGGGTGTGGGGATAGCGGGATGAGATGGAGGGGAGTCCGCTGTCTTGGTCGGGGGAGGAGGATGGCTGGTCGTCGAGGAATGAGAGGGTGAGGTTTGTGGTCTTTGCGGCGAGGTGGAGGCTTGTGTAGTCGGTGGTGTGCTCGTCGTCGTTGAGCACGAGGATTGTTTGGAATCCCAGCGTCTCATTTTGAATCTGAGATTGGAGGACTGGCGATAGTTCTTGTGATGCAGTATGAGGCTCTGGTTGGTCGATGTGTGTGTTGTGGTGGAATTTGAGTGAGGAGATGAGGGGGACGAATATGGCGAGGAGCGTGATGATACTCTTGAGAAATCGCACGCGGCCGCACAACATTGTGACTGAATGAAATTGGGATTTGGGTATATGAACGAAGGAAAGAGAAGAAAAGGAAGGAAAAGAGGAAAAGAGAAAAGAAGAGATATGGAGATTTAAGGAACGACGAGAAAGGTAAGTAAGGTGAGGTAAAGTAAGGTATCAGAGTAGGTAGATAGATAGGGTGATTCACGACATGAGGAAGTGAGGAAGTCAGAGTCAAGAATGAAGGATAAGAGACGAGGAATGAGGAATAATAAATGACAAAATCCCGAGATCAACAGAAACCCACTTACGACCTCGACCTGGACCTCGA
The DNA here is from genome assembly GCA_022609375.1 of Xenosphaeropsis pyriputrescens. Classification (NCBI taxonomy): domain Eukaryota; kingdom Fungi; phylum Ascomycota; class Leotiomycetes; order Phacidiales; family Phacidiaceae; genus Xenosphaeropsis; species Xenosphaeropsis pyriputrescens. The sequence continues at coordinate 126,916 of JAGKQE010000060.1, forward strand.
CCTGGACCATAGTTATATGTATTTGTTTACCTATTAACCATTCATCTATTTACCCAGGTAGCTAGCTACTTTACCTTCTCGATAAGGGACCAAAGTGCAAGCCAAGACAAGCCATATGTCAAGCCAAACCAAAGACAGAGAGAGAAGCGGATGCAAGAGGGTAGAGAGAGGATCAAGGTGAAGGTCAAGGTCGAAGGTCAATCATGGACCACGACAAGACAAGACCTAAAATACGATACGGGATGCCAAGCGGGCTGGACGACACGAGGAGAGTGGGAACCTGAATGGGAACATGACACCATTGACATATTGTGTAATCTTGCGATGCGAGGGAGGGGAGGGAAGAAAAAAAGGAAAGGGGAAAGGGGGGAGGGAGAGTAAAAGAGAGAGGTGAAGGGAGAGGTAAAGGTAAAAAAGGTAAAGGTAAAGGAAAAGGGAAAGGAGCAAAGCTTCAGCTGGACATTTTAGAGATAGCTGATGTGGTGGCGTATCAATTCCGAGCAAAGTGCAATAAGTAAGTAATATTTAGACTTGAAGATTGAGTTGAAATATAAAGCGAAGAGAGACGAAGAAGAAGAAGAAGAAGAAGAAGAAGAAGAAGAGAGACAGTCGGGAATGCGTCCATGTGTCCATGTAACTAAGTGCACGGATGTGGAGAAGAGAGGCGCAAGTCACCCCTCGTCGCTTGCAGACAAGCCTCTCCATCTCCAAGACGGATAATGAATTCACTTCACCTGCTCACGCCTTGGGCTGTGTCGGCCGTGCATGGCCAGAAGGCTTGAATGGTTAATGTATCGAATGGCATCTTTTACATTTCACTCCCGATAGAACAGAGAGAGGCGGGTGAAGATGGCGATGGCGATGGCGATGGCGATGGCGATGGCGATGGCGATGGCGATGGCGATGGCGATGGCGATGGCGATGGCGATGGCGATGGCGATGGCGATGATGATGATGATGATGATGATGATGGACATGAACATGAACATGCAAACGGACATGGAAACGGAGAATCATCGTGGCTTGCACATGATTGTGACTCTCTCTCTGCTTTCAGCCATGTGCGGAATATCGACTTGGGCTTATCTGTGATGGATAAATGGATAGATAATAGATAATGGATACATCTATTCTACATTGGTCTGTAGATGAAAAGGTAGAATAAGTTATGCTACTTATGTTATGTTATGTTTAATCCACGTTGACTCGATCAGTTGCACCAGATCATCCATATTATTCATTCATTATCCACTACCCATAACTACCAGATTATCCACAACTTAAGCCTTTCAATATCGCAGGCTGACATTGACTATGATCGATTTAATCGCTACATAATACACTTTGTCAAAGACATCATCTATTCATCCTCATCTCAAAACACCATATTCCATTATTGCAGTCCTCATAACCCTCCTTCCACCCTGATCAAAGGTAAGGAGCACGGAAGTCAAACAGAACAAGACAAGACAAAAATCATCAGAGACTTCACAAAAACAACCGAATCGACACGCAGAACAAAAGCCATCAAAGACTACACAAGCCGCATCATTTCCACATTCCAACTTTCGCCTCTCATTGCATTGTATTCTGCATTGTTATACTCGACCCCAAGACGCCCTTATAGAGCCTTCCTGGCAGCATATCTGAAGCTGCCAGCTTTGACATCCGCAAGGGGAGCCATAGCAATTACTAAATTCGACGCCGAGTCGCGCGACTGTACATCGCCTCCGTTGTCATTTCGCTCAAAGAAGCAGAGATGAGGCACTTGTAGACTCTCCAGATATTCCAGCGCTCTATCGAAGTTGGTCCCTACCTGTGCTGTGCCATGACTATCGTCCGAAAGCGTGAATAATCCACCCATACCGAGGAATTCCTATAAGACGCACATCAGTATTCTTCCCCTCTCTGACGATCCACACAAACATACCTCGCACACAGCACGTCCAGGATATGGCTCTTCCAATCCCTTCCTCAGCGCACTCGAATTGATCTCCAATAAACCCCTCTGCTCCTTAATCAACAGCAGATTCCTCTTCACCCGCACCCAAACCCCAGGCATGCTCCTCAAATCCCTATCAGGCTCATCGCTGAGCAGGCGTATGAGATCGAAATGTCCAACGACCCTCGGGTTGAGAGCCAGCAACATCTCAGCCTGCGCATCAAAGTAGTCCTCGAACAACTTCTCCTCCCCACCGGCCACGTCGCGCGCCCGTTCATACATCTGCCGATCGAAATCGATCGGAATCTCATGGACATGATGCACGCTGCCGATGAAGAAGTCGACGGCGGGGTTACGCATCAGATCCGCAACGATGGCCGCGCAGCTGGGCCGGATCCACTCGCACTCGAAGCCGACCAGCAGCTGGATTTCCGCGTGGTACTTTGCGCGCAGCCGCACGGCTTCTTGGATGTAGGCTTCGTGGCGCGGACGTAGGATGGCCACGGACTCGCCGGCCTCAATCTGCACGTCGCGATTAGTGGGCTTCGGTGGGCGGGCGCGGTGTACTCACGCACCTCTTCCGGGTACCGGTCTCTCTCTTGGTCGCGTGGCATGTGTTCTGTCAGTGCGAAGAGTTGCATGCCCTTGGAGATTGCTTGCTGCACTACTTCTTCCAGCGTGTCTTTGGCGTGGCCTGGACAGAATTGCCCGGAGTGACTGTGCATTGAGAAGGCCATCTTGGAGGTGATGCGCGTATAGAAAGCCAAAATCCAAAGCCAAAAAGGAGGCTTTGAGGTGGGTAGGCAACCGGATGGATTCTTTATCGCGTATGATTGCGAAAGTGATAGCTAAGATTCGACTCTTGGAGCATGAGATCACTCGTCATTCTCGCGCAGCCTTACGAGTATTGCGCATCCATCGTATCTCCAGGCACTAGAGGCCAGGCAAACTGCAATCCCGTCAAACTCGGCCTTGAGCGCAAAACTTAAAGCTCTCTCAATATTTGGATCTGCATCCGAGAGACATGTTCAAATTTGCTTTTTCGCAATGGACCGTCGAAGCGGTCTTCAAGTGGGGTGAATCATCGAGATACGACCGCGAGAGTTCGAGTATGATGAAATCACAGCCTCGCGACCCCGCCACAGGTACCAGTTTACGAGAGTCGGAGCAGCGAGGAATCTCGCATCTCCAACCCATTCAACACTCACCACCTACCTAGGTACCCAAGCGAACATTGACAACCGCAGCAAAAAGAAATTGTAGAAATTGTAGAAGCTGTAGAAACTGTAGAAACTGCAAGAATCGTAATTCATTCGGCGACTAAACATGCAACAACTAGTCCCGGAATTGAATACAAGTTCGATCTTATGGAGACACAGCTGTCAAGTAACCGAAAGCGCAAAATGCAAAACGAGCACCAAGGGACTCGAACCCTCAACCTCAGTCTTGCCTCCGATCAGGAATAAATCCCGGGATAGGAGGACCGCGCGCTACCATTGCGCCAAGCGCCCAATGACCGAATCTTGCTTATTAGAAAATATATACATAGTTTGTTGCTCCATTCACCTTATTCACTTCGACTTGACGTGGACTACGACCCATATTGGTATATTCACGTTCATAGGAATTTGTTTAAATCCTTTAACTTTTTGTCTATAGAATACATTTTCTCTTTTTTTCAGTAGTATTTATCTACCTTGCGATACAACATTCTCATAAAGGTTAGTGATCAGCGGATATGCATGCACTTCGCCATGTGATACTACAGAGAATACAACACCGTCTGCACAGTCTGCCTATTTGATGTTTCGTTATAAGATGAGCTGATGGTTCCGCAGAACTTGTCCTCTCCATATCACCTCGGGCTGTAGGTTATCCACCAAAATGTCACAAGAAACTTATAAACATGCTGGACTCAGTGTTATTGTTGAAAAAACCATGGGCCCCCTCGAGGCTGAGCTTTTCGATGCTGAATTTCCAATGTCAAGCAACGACTACCAAAGTGATGCTGTGATTGGAGCGTTAGACAGAGCAAGGCGCAAGACAAACGTCAGTTCCTACTGTCAGCGGGCGGCTATGATCTGCTACCGGAGCTTGACCAACAAGGCTACAGATAATGAGACACCAGAGATCCAAGACAAGAATGTCACAGAACCCATTGCGTCGGTGGAGGCGATCATGGATTTTCCACGTAAAGGATTGGAATCTTGCCCTATGCTAGAGATTTATAGCTCGCTTCAACCTGACGTGGAAACCAAATCCCACTCTCCTGATCTTCCATATTACTTTTGGGACAGAAGCATCCAGAGCACTATCCAGACAGCCGATCTCACAGAACCACCAAGCTATGTTGCCGTAAGTCATACCTAGGGTCAATAGAAGGCGAAAGATCAACCCAGCATTAAAGTCGATGGAGTGCCTTGGCTTGTTCCCCAGAACACATAGCTCAAGGTTTCCAGTCTCCCTAGAATCCTTGATAGTTTTGATTCGGGGTTAAGTATCTGCGGTTCGACCTAGTCTGCATTCCACAAGATAGATCTCTGATTGCCGCTCAGGAGATCGCCAGACAAGCAGAAATACTCCGTGGAGCAAAGCACGCAGTGGCCTGGCTCAACGATGTTCAGAGTTTCCAAGGCTTAGAAGCCATTGTGAAATGGTATGTATTGCAGCTTTTATTGTTCTCGGAAGGATCAAACGAAGCAAGTTCCAAATCACAGCTGCTTGCTAAAACCTGGGCAGATATTACAGGTCAACCATCGGGCCCGGTGAAACCACGTCGAGAATTATTGAACAGAACAGACTTCTGCCCAAACGCATGGTTCACATCCCTCTGAAAACTCCAAGAGGTCTATCTAAGGCCTGACATGTGGCTGTGCAGTGTTGATTGGAGTCCCGTCACTATTGCTGGAAAGATACCATTAACAACAATGGCTTTATAGCTATTAGACAAGCCCTTTCAAGACAGGTTGTGCAATTCACGAGTTCTATCCCCTGCTAGATCCAGTGGATCAAGAGTTTGTGGGACTATCTGAGGTCGAACAGTGGTCACTAGCCACTGGTCTAGACGCCTTGCTAGAAATTTCTCGTGCGGACATTCTTGCCACGGGTGATCGTCGTCACTGTGTTAGCAGAAGAGCGGAAGCTATGATGTCGGCTTTGGGTGTAACAAAATGGTATACCAATGGGAACCCTAGCCAGCGGGAAACAAGTCTGGTTCTAGGCAAACATCCTCTACCCTTCATACAAGAATGCAGTCGTTGATACCTAGGGAGTTTTTGCGTCTTACGTGAAATCACCCGTTGCTGAATACGATGAAAGTGGAGACTGTCTCTATAGTGACACCGATGACGAAGATGCCCTTGATGGCGTGGGGTTCGACCAAATTCTTCAGCTTGATCGCTGGAAGGGCTCACTTCTTCCACTCAGTCGTAAAGGCAAGGCATATATCAACACCCGGATACTGGGATTACAGGACTTTGTATCACACAGCACTGTTTCGGATTGGACTATTGACTGTCAAGGCAATGTCTATATCAAGCGTGCATGTGTGTTTGGAACTTCTTTCGACCACATCAATCAAGTGAACAAAAGTGATCAGCACTATTTATCCTTGGAATCTGGATTTCTCAATTCCCAAATTTACAGTATGGAAGGGGAACAGACTGAAAGCAGCGAAGACGGATACAAGTCGGACATTGATCTTTGTGCATGGGTGCGGTCACAGAGGGATATTGTCCATGCTGTGGTCTTGATGCATCGTGCTTATACATACTACGAGGTCCCAGTAAACATCCGCCATCTGGCACTAAAAGAAGGTGTGGACGACGTTTCTACAGTCCAGATCTATGGTGTAATACTACAAGAGCTCAGGCCTGGAACTCTGGTGAAGATGGGGAATTTTTTCGTTTTGGATTCTCAGGGCAAGACTGCAATACCGGAGGAAAGCAGTGTTAATTGGATAGTCTTATAGACTGTGCTTTTTATCGGTCTAGACTACCCGATTGTAGCTATAAGAAACTGAAGTTGTTGATTTAGCCTAATAGGTAGATATTATTGCACCTATATTTTGTAGTATTACTGTTAAGAAGTCTTAGTAGTAGCTTCTTACATAGAGATATAGCGCTCTTTAACCTTGATACATAAGCTGAATACCTCAAGCGCTGTTGATAGGATTAAACATAGAACTAGTCAAAATCAACTCTTATCAGGCAACCATTATAAAGTCCAATCACTATAGGGTTAGCATTTTATTCATTACTCAATATCATCTATGGATTAGTGTTCAGTCACAATTCACAATCATTAGTCACGTTGCACTTGCATTTTTAGAGACCAGATGTATTTACTACTCGGTCAACTCAGCAGGTATGGCTTTCCTCCACTGCATACAGGTACCAGAAGCCCTGGATATCCAATCCACCTTCCTCATCACCTGGCAGTTTATGCCGAATACCAAAATCCAAAACATCCGACTACAAAACCGGGTATCTGACAAAAGAAACACCATCCCAATGCTCCTCCACCCCAACTCAACACGACACCACGGAATTCGCCTCAAGCAGAATCCATACACCAGTCACATACATTCTCATCATTTGTGTTCTCAACATCTGCATTCTCGAAGAAGCTATCTATCCCCTTCTGCATCCTCCCAGCCTCCTCATGTCTCCACAACTCAAACGCAACTTTCTCCGCCTCACTCTCAAACACCGGATTCCTATCCAAAAGCACCTTCAAGGCGGCAACCTGTCTGAGGACCCATTGATGCCGCCCGCAGGCATTCTAGATATCTCGCTCCAAAGTAGGAAACCGAGACACAATGGTAGAACCAAGCAATGGCGGCACGACCAAAGCCGGGGATGTAGATGCAACGTGGCCAGGAGAAGGATTTTCTGCGCGCGGGAAAAGTCAGCACATGAGGTCTTCATCCGCAAGGGAGGGGGTGGGGGGTGGATGAAGCACTTACCGCCAGCGTTGCGCCCCTGAGTGTTTTTTCCCTCTGATTCCTCGTCAACCGAATCACGCGCCAAGATGTTTGTTGTGGCCATGTGGTTTTGCCAGGAGGTGAATCCTAAAGGGCCAGCCTGTTGAAATCGCCGTCCGTGGAGGGGGATGCTCACCTTCAAGGCCACCCAAGGCGGGCTCGCCCATCTCAAGAGAGTCGAGGTCGTCGTCCCGAGATCTCATGCTTGGCTGAAACAGGTCGTCGCGCAGGGGGAAATCCGTTGCGGGGCTGTTTTGAGGATCAACGGGAGTCTGACTGGGCTGGGGCTCAACGCTCGAAGAGCGACTCTCTGCCTCGGGAGAGGACAAGTAATGAGGCATCTTGGATGCTTTTTTGGTGGATTTTTAGGGGAAGGTTTGAAGTGTTTTTGTGGAACGAAGATTTTGGTGAAACTCGTTGTTGACGGGTTCAGCAATTCTGTCTGATATTTGGAAGGGATGGAGAGAAAACTCAAGAGAAGAAATTGACTGGGTATATATACTTTTTCATCGACCTCGTCGTCGTTAAGCGACAGTGATGCCTAGACCAGGCAATTGTTTGATGAGAAGCGTTTCTTTGAAGCTCAAGATGCATGAAACCTGGGGATGTGGCTCTTTCATTATCCTCGAAGCCCCTGATACTTCAGGAGGCGGGTTATGTGACTGTTCAGAGTCATTTCTGAGGCTGATTACAATCAGGGGTATTGTACAACATAGACATGTGACCGGCTGTCTTTGTTCCTATGCTTCAGGTAGGAATTAGCTGAACAATTGGCTTTGATATTGGTTTAAACCCCCTAGCACGTGATGCTTGAAGCCTATTAGGCAGCGGTATAGCCTTTGTCTTGCGTGCAGGCAATAGCTCAGGTAGGAAATAGTACGTGAGATGTATAATCGAGGTGAGGCAGTGGCATTTTCCAAGTTATTGTTGTGTTGGTAGGGAAGTGTGGCTACCGAGGACGATATCGAGGTTTAGCAGAGTGTTGATTATACCCGTCTTGGCATACAGCTTGGACATGTCATTTCCGAAGAACATCAACACTGAAAGCCGGAATACTGATTGAAAAGACGCAATTGAGTCAGTTGAACAATCATCAACTACCTAGCATTGATATTGCCAAAGGTCAAGTAAGAAGTTTTCCTGTCCTTATTAGCGACTGCTCTTGCAAAAGAATGATCCATGGCACCTACAATCATATCCAAAAAATGTGAAGCTCTGCTCTAAGTCTATTACAAGATTTCCAAGAACAACTCTGCTAATCTCTTAACGCATGAGGTCAAAATCTCTCCCTAACAACCCTAGACTTAATAATGCTGCCCTAGTTGCTAGATAGAATTTGCTTGAAGCTTGCACATTAAGCGGATAGTCCCTCTAGTAAGCAGTAACTTGTCTCGAAAGTATAATGACCGTACCGTATACCGAAGCTAATGAAGCTCTATACATAGCCATTGATGAATAAACAATACTCAAGAACAGCTACTTAAGGTTGTCCGTGAAATGATGTCAAGTGCAAGCAAACCAACCCAGGGAAATCGTTTGTGGTGAACACTCAAAACTATTGTGATATAGCAAATACCTCGATTATGAAGCGAAGGCAGAGATATAGATCCAGATCTAGCATATTAGATTTTAGCTGGGGATTGTTGTTCGTGGTGAGCAAGTGAAGGTGATGTTACCAAGAACATCACTTGAAACTTCCTCACTGCGACCTACAAACACAGAAGACAAGTGTATAGTTAAGTGGTTGGACATACCGATATATAGAAAAGGGTGTAATAGAGTTAGACAGTCTTTGATATTCATTGAACTGAGTTGATGTAACCTCTCGACACATCCTCAGCGAAAATAATAGGAGATGATAGACTGAAACGAGTATTATTGGGGACCAGCCAATACAGGACATTTATACCCCACGCTCAAGCACACAATATCCAAACCCATGAAATCTAGTCCAGCAAATAATCATCAAGCACAAACCATCAAATCACGAGCGATCGTGCACCAGGACATCACAACAAGATATCCATCACATGATCCAATTCCCGTACAACGACAGACGACAAACATGTAATAACAAATAGCATTAAGTATCTAAAGCGCTCAAAACGCCGCCCAATGCCATGATCCCGGGTATTTAAAGCGACATCAATCAATCAACATAACCAGCATGACATCAATAACACAGATTCTATGCCGCCCTCTCGGGCTCCAGAACTCCTCTTTCTCCTGCCGCACTCTTCTCCTTCTCGCCAAGCGGCGTCACATTCCTACTCTCCTCATCAACGTCAGTCTCGGTCTCCGTGACCGCGCTAGCATCCATCTTTTCCTTCTCAGCACGCAGGTTCTCCATGCGCACCCTCCTCTCCTCCCTCCATCTAGGGCCGTACTTAATCTCCACCATCAGCATGGGCATGGTGACGACACACACCAGCGAGATGAACGTGAAGCACCAGCCACGGCCCATGCCCTCGATCATGATGTTGATGATACCCGTGCCGCCGGCGCCAATGAAACAGCGCACGAGGTTGTTGGCGGCGGTGGCGGTGGCGGGGGATTGGGGGTAGAGGTCGACGAGAAGGGTGGAGAGGATGTTGAAGGAGCCGTTCACACAGAAGCCAATGAAGAAGGTGAGCACCAGCGGGGCAGCGAGGTGCGCTTCCTTCTCAAGCACCCAGCCATAGCAGAGAATGGCAGCGAGGCCAACAGTCAGCATGGGCCAGATGAGCTCGATTCGTGCACGCTCGATGGGAAACGCGCGGAGGTCGTCGCCGCGCTTGCGGTCGATGGTGAAGCCGATTTGGCGGGCCACGCGCTTGTAATTGCGATCCAGCATCTTGCCGTTGACAAAGGATGCGATGGCACAGCCAGCACCAAAGGGGAGGTAGCAGAGACCAACCTGGAGGTCATTGAAGCCGTAGATGGCGGAGAATAATGAAGGGAGCGATGCAGTGACATCGTAAAAGGCGGTATAGATCAGGGCGTTGTAGAAAAGAACTACGGCGACATCCTTCTCTATAATGATGTACACTGTTTTCAGCGGGTTCGGCCAACGGAGTTGGCGTTTAGATGCGAGCTCCGCTTGCGCAAGGTGACGTCCCTCAGCAGACTTTGTACGTGTGAGCTTGCTCTCCTGCAGTGCGGCTTTCTTGAACGACAGATAGTCAAGCAAGGACATGTTCCAGCCTTGTGGGGCTATTGAGCCATTGCCGACTACGTTACGGCCCGTTTCAGGTACCGCTAGGGCGAAGGGGATAAGCCAACAGGCTCCGAAGATGGTAAGGAACCAGAAGATGGATCGCCAACCGAGGAATTGCGCGAGGATACCTCCGATGACTGGACCAAGGGCTGGTCCCATCATAGTGCCTGCTCCAACGATTCCCATGTAGTGACCTCTTTCAGAACTGGATGATATGTCGGCTACCACACCCATACCAAGAGCAATTGCACCACTACTTCCGCAACTTTGAAGACATCGGAGGAGGAAGAGTGCCGGGTAGGTGTTCTGAAGCGCAAGACCAACGTTTGCACCAAGGTAGACGATCATAGCTCCAATGTATGCAGGTCTTCTACCAGCCATGTCCGAAAGATCTCCAAAGACCGTCGGGGCTAGTCCCTGGAAGATCATGTATGCCGTCAGGGTCAAGTTGATGATGCTATTCGATACTCCAAGATCCTTGGCCAAAGGGTTGAGTGCCGGGAAGTAGATGTTTGCTGAGGTTGGAGAGATGAATGCCGCCCAAGTCACCATGAAAACAATCCATCGCTTCTGCCATTTTCCAAATGCCGAGTAGACGGGACCAGTAGTCGTGGGCGCCAAAGCCTCGAGGTTTTCCGCAGCTTCTTCCTCTCTATCCATATGCGAGTGACTTGACGATGGACGCGAGTTCGACTCTTTCAATGTTCCAGGTGGCGTCGATTCGTTGTTCGTGGGGTCCATTAAGATAGCTCCTTGCTGAGCAGCAATCGCCTCCTCAGCCTTCTCGGCACCGTCCAGATTCTTGTCGGGGCCCATAACAATGCTCATTGCATGCCTCTTTGAAATTGTCCTTCGAGCCGCAGAAAGTCCTTGAGGATTGCCGATATTTTTTTTCTCTAGAAGAGACAGTCGAGAGGAAGAGAGGGGTAGAGGGAGATAGATAAAGGGATCCTTGGGGAATACGTGAGAAAAAACGGCACAATGATGACCCACCACTGCGGAACAAGGCAGGAAGGTATATCAGCGAGCAAGCATTTGTTTGAGGTAGTCGATGCACAGATCTTATCTATCGGAGGGAGAAGGCCATGTTTTTCGGAATTCCATTGGTAGCGTCTGAGAAACCGTTATATCCGGATGATGTGGGTGCAGATTGCTGCAACGCAAGCGGAATTTGTATCGGAGTGAGAGTGAGTGCATGTCAATGCCCATGCCTGTGCCTATGCCTGTGCCTATGCACAAAGGCAGTCTGCGCTAATGGGAACAACCCTTTTTGTGATTATTTTGAACACGCTCTGGTTGGTGTTGGTAGTGGAGTGAAGGCAGATTCTGACAGGGTTATGAGGTGAAGTCTGTCATTTTTTTTCCATATTGCTCCCTTCATGTTTCTGAGAGATACTCCGAAGATGGAGAGGTTTGAGTGGCGGCAGTACTTGTTGTGACTAAGTGTGTAATAAGGTACGGGAATATGCACCTTAGTTCTCAAGATTCAGCGGAATGATACCTTGATGATTCGAAGGACTGCATAGTTACCCTCGAAGGAGCACTTGGCGAGTTCTAGATACTGCGGACATTCCCCTAAGAGTGAGTCGTAGAGCGGGTTTGTCTGAGAAAGAAGTCGTCTTCGAAGCATTGTATTGCGTTGCGTCGCGTATGCATATTGCTTTTCTCATTCTGATTCTCCCCATGCCATGTCCGTATGTATTCTATGCGATCCGACTGTCGTACAGTAGTATATGCATATTGAACATACATATGCACATACTCCGTGTTATTGACCTTTCATGTCTTCTCATTCGGAAGCACCAGATGCTATGCTATGCCGGAGAATTCGGAGTCTGATGGGTTAATGTCACCGGCGTGCCAGTGACAGGAAAATACCCCAACACTCTCCCCAACGACGTGATTGATAGGACTTCTTAGACCATGGCCACACCCATGCGTCGCGCAAAAGCTGACTTGACTCGGCCATAAGACAAGAACCGCAACACACGTGCGATGTCGGACTTGTGCCGTCGATATGACCAATCAGGGGGCGATCGTGGGTGTTTGTCGGCTGCACCAGTAGCACCAGTAGCACCAGTAGCATTCAGAATGCTGACAGCTCATCATTGTAAGGCTGAGATGCGCTGCGGATAGGCAAGTTACTTAGGTAGGTGGTGAGTGCAACTAGATACTCCGTCGATTACCTTAGAATGCCATATTCGGTGTTCTTAGCTGTAACACTCCGATGAGACTTCGATGAGAGGAATTGTGGATTGAGAGTGGATTGATGTGACAAATGCATGACTGGCAATCGGTACTCCGTGGATGTTAATTAGTCCAAGGGGAATGACGAGTCGAGAGGGAGAAGAATCACAAGAGGGTTCGAATTGAACATGAAGTAATATTAAGATGTAACGTTGGGATTTTAACGTGAACGGAATTGAATTGGATGGAATCATAGAGAGGTAGCCTTCAATAATGCTGCTTTGTTTGCCTCATGACTCCGGCTCCTATATTATTCTTGCCTTAGATATATATTGGTGCCTGAAAGCAGAGCTGTCAATCATGACGCGACGCTTGAGGCGATCCCCTTGTCAACAGCTTCATAAAGCTTAGGCGAGACAGGAAACTTGGAGCTTCGAAGCATCAAATACATGTTACCATTGATGTGCACTTGCACTGCATCAGCCATCGAACGTCAGAATACCACAATTACATCCACAGCATAACTACATCCAAAATAACCCAGCGAACACTCATAAAACCCCACAACACGAAGATGGCAGACATAACGCCCACCTTCAACGAGGTCCTAAAACGCCACGACGCATCCCCAGTCAAGAGCAGCCCATTAACTCTCCAAACCATCGACGAATTCCTCAAAGAAGCATACCGCATCGTAAGCCCTCCAACCCCCATCGAGAAACCCCAACTGATCCCCAAAAGAACGCCCACATAGCCTCCCTAAACACCTACCTCCAAAGCATCCGCCAACCCTACCTAACAACAACCCAACCCGCCCGGCGCGCGCGCCCCTCCAGCACCAAAGCCGGCCCGACGACGGCGCTCACCGACCGCCAACGCGACTCCATCGACGCCGAGACCAAGCAGCTGCTGCGCGAGCTCAACGCGTCGATCCGCAACCTCGCCGACGCCGAGCAGGTCCGCCAGAACACGGAGGTGGTGCTGGCGCGCAAGAAGTACGGGCGCATGGGCCTGGGCGGATTGGGGGCGTGGGCGGCGGGCGGGGGGTCGTCGGCCAAGAGTTATGAGCAGGAGGTTGAGGAGGCGCGCGCGAACGGGGTGCGCGTGCACCGGGAGAGCGTGCTGTGGTATTTACGGCGGAAACTGCAGGAGGTTGGGGGGAGGCAGGCGGGGATGATGGAGACGAGGTTGAGGCGCGAGGTGGAGAGGAGTAAGAGTGTGTTGGGGCAGGCGCAGGCTGAGGCGCTTTTTGAGGGCGGCTTTGAGGGGACAGAGGTGCCGGGTAAGTATAGGGGTGGGAGGGCTGCCGCGTTGGAGGAGGAGAAGAGGGTTGCGGGTGGGGAGGATGAGTTGAGTGCGGAGCAGATGCAGATGTTTGAGAAGCAGAATCAGGATATGTTGAAGCATTATGAGGCTACGTTGAATCAGGTCCGGTATGTTGGATTCCAATGGCTAGACTATCCTGACAATTACTGATGCTTATCTACAGCACCGCAGAGAAATCCCTCGTCGAGATCTCGGAGCTGCAGACTCAGCTGGTGAACAATTTAGCCACGCAATCGGCGCATATCGACCAACTAGTCGCCGATTCCGTCTTCACGGCGGAGAACGTGGGCGGTGGCAACAAGCAGCTGAAGCAAGCTGCTGAGAGGAAGAGTACGGCGAAGTACGTCTTCTACGCCTCTTGTGGACTGAGTCTGTTTCTCGTCGTCTGGGATCTGGTCATATGAGTGTCAAGAGCAGGGCATATAGTTAGGAGTATGATTTCGATGCTGCCATGATATTTCTGCATCTGTGACTCTACACATCGTACTCTTCCGCATCCTCTGAGAACCCGTCGTCACAGTGAAGATCCGAGGATGATTCTCAAGCCGAATAACTATTGTCAGCCATCGTCAGAGCTACGAACTTATTCCCGTCACAAACTGATGAGGAGCTATTTTGATATCATATCGACAACCGTTTTCGGTGCTTCGGCGTGAAACAAGTGAGATGCAAGTATGTGCGCGCATGATACCGCAACAGCACTTGGCAACATGCACCCAAGAAACCCCGGAATACACATACACATACACATACACGCAGCAGCTTCGGTTCACGGAAACCTCCATGGTCGGATGGATAGGATGTTCGTGGGTATCAACACTATCAACAGGGCAGATGGCTAGGGTGATGGAATGGCTGCTGTTAGTACATGTGCATATACCGTGTCGATACATGTGTTGATGTCGATGTGCTGGACTGTGTTCAAAGCAGATGTATATGCACATGTATATATATGTGCAAGGCTAAACAGGCAATATGTAGGCAGTGATAATCTCGGCGTGGTGTCTTCTTGGCTGAGCTAAGCGTGCAAGTTAGTTTAAGTTGTGTTAGAGTAAAGGTTGGAATGGATTGGGGTAGATTATCGGAGTAGATTGGAGTGGACCAGACTCGTCTCATTCACGTGTCATATCGAATCATTTCATCCGAGACGAGATGAGTTGTGTGCACATGACTTTTTCGGATCATTTATGTATGGACTTACTTGTAGACTGGACTAGATTATGGATTATGGATTATGTATTATGGATCCTGCATGAGAGAGAAGAGATTCCGGAGTTTGTGGGGGGATGAATGAGAGGTGTATACTGTGTAGGTAGTATTGGGTACTATGTAGGAAGTGAATGAGAAGATGGCTCGGGTCTCTTTGTATTCGAAGACTGTAAGTAGATGATTGAGTTTGAAGGTATTGGTTTATTGATTTATTGAGAGGTCGAATTTGAAGATACTTATGGATGGATGGATGGATGGATGGATGGAGTTGACAGTTGAGATAGAGAGAGGAGAATTATGGGCCCCTTTATCCGTGAAACATGCATGGGGTAAGGGGTAAGGGGTAGGGGTGGATGGTCACGAGGAATATATGTGTGTAGATGTAGATATAGATGTAATTATGTCAGTTGTGTCTGTTTATATACGTATTTATATGTTTCTATTTGGATATAATGTATGTTTACATTGATCAATTGCCTCGGCCTATTCATCTCTCACTACAACGTGACGTCTACGATCATCATTGTTATCATCATCATCATCATCATCATCATCATCATCATCATCATCACCACCTTCACCTTCACCTTCACCTTTATAATCCTCATTCTACCTCGGTCCAATGATATCCCCTCCATTGGAATTAGCATTTGCACATCCCTCTCTGGCCCTATTAAAGGGCGTGCAGATGTCTCCTCTTCCCCGTATTATCCTTCTTCGCCCTCCACTCTCCATGCGCACCACTCCAATCCCCTCATATACTCAGCGATAGCCAGCGGCCCCACATTAATCCGCCCCATCTCACACCCTCGCACGTGCACGACCCCATCGCTGCCCCTACCGCCGCTCATCCATCGACCCATCAATCCATCAACCCATCACTCGTCGACCATGACTCCGTTACCCCTCCAAAAGCAACAGCGGCAGCAGCAGCATCAGCATCAGCAAAGACAACAATCATCCCACCGCGATCAAATTGCCTCAAATATCCACAACTTCCCAACCAACTCACCTTCATCACCACCATCTCCTCCAAAATCTGTAAATCAACGCCTCAGATCCATTCAGCATCATCTCCATTCCAATATGGCTGCTGCTACGAGCTTCCCCGCAGATACTGTGCCCCAGGCACCTGAAGATCCCCTCTTCGGACTGATGGCCGCATATCGTGCAGATACTTCAGACAAGAAGGTCGATTTGGGAATTGGTGCTTACAGAGATAATAATGCGAAGCCATGGGTGCTTCCAGTCGTGAAGAAGGTTGGTCAATCACCTATTTACTTTGTCTGACTCTTGCACGAACCCTTGGCACCAGCACCAGCACCAGCAACAGCACCGGCACCAGCACCAGCATCAACATCAGCAGCATTATCATTTTTGTTTCAATATAAACATCAATGTTTACATTATGAAGTGACAGCATAGCTAACAGTGCTTCAGGCCGATGAAATCCTTCGCAATGACCCAAACCTCAACCACGAATACCTCCCCATTGCCGGCTTGAAAGAGTTCACCACCGCAGCAGCCAAGCTCATGATCGGTTCCTCCTCGCCAGCCATCGCAGAGAACCGCGTGGCATCCGTGCAGACCATCTCCGGTACAGGTGCTGTTCATCTGGGTGCTCTCTTCATGTCGAAATTCTACCCAGGCCACCCAACAGTCTACTTCAGCAACCCAACATGGGCAAATCACCACCAAATCTTCAGCAATGTCTCCGTACCCATCGCAACCTACCCATACTTCTCTGCCTCAACAAAGGGCCTTGACTTCGACGGCATGAAATCTGCCCTGGAATCCGCACCAGACAAGTCCATCATCCTGCTGCACGCCTGTGCACACAACCCCACCGGCGTTGACCCAACCCAGTCCCAATGGAAAGAAATCGCCTCCCTCATGCGCACCAAGAACCACTTCCCCTTCTTCGACTGTGCATACCAGGGCTTTGCCTCAGGCGATCTCGCCAAGGACGCCTGGGCAGTGCAGTACTTTATCGCGCAGGGCTTCGAGCTGTGCATCGCCCAGTCCTTCGCCAAGAACTTCGGCCTCTACGGCGAGCGTGCGGGCTGCTTCCACTTCGTCGCTGCTCCCGCCGCCGACGCCGAGCAGACGACGCAGCGCGTGGCAAGCCAACTGGCCATCCTGCAGCGCTCCGAGATCTCCAACCCCCCGGCCTACGGCGCGCGCATCGCCAGCACCGTGCTCAATGACACCGCGCTGTTCGCCCTCTGGGAGGAGAACTTGCGTGAGATGAGCGGGCGCATCATCAGTATGCGCACGGCGTTGCGTGCGAAGCTCGAGGAGCTGCATACGCCCGGCTCTTGGTCCCATATCACCGAGCAGATCGGCATGTTCAGCTACACGGGCCTCACCGAGAAGCAGGTGCTTAGGCTAAGGGACGATGCTCATGTTTACATGACTAAGAACGGGCGTATCTCTATGGCTGGTTTGAATACGGGCAATGTCGAGTACTTTGCGCGGGCTGTTGATAAAGTTGTTCGGGAGACTAGTTAGGTGTTTGTTGTGGTGAGTTGGATGGATGGATGGATGGAATGGTATGGATGAGATGAGATGCATGATAGATGATGTATTACGATTCAATTCAAGAGTTGCATGATTATCGAACATTGTGTGATCTTTGCAAACTGTAAAATATTCGGAACCTCTCACTTATCCTTAGACGTACGATTTGGGGTTAAGGTCCTGTGTTGTTGGTGTTGATGTTGATATTGGTGTTGGTGTTTGAGGGAAGTTGTGACGTCTTTTGATTCGTACCTTACCTACCTTATGGCTATTCAACCCGGTGCCGTTGGAATCATTTGAAAGGAAATGTTCGCTCTTTATGGGATGTGTGGTTGTTAGGGGCGATTGGGCGATTGGGGGAAGGGGGGAACGGGGAACGGCGCATAGGGGGATTCTTGAGGTTTATGGTTAGTTTGAACTTTGTGATTATTTGGAATTTCTGTGCTTGTTTTGAGTGACATGGTCATTTAAACCTTTGTGGTGATGAGGGTTGTCGAGCTATTTGCAAGTGTTCGGTCCTTGGGCTGGAAGGGTTGAGGGCGATAGGGGGTATTTTGAATTTTTGTGATTATCTTGAGCTATACGGCTATTCAAACTTTTGTGCTGACTTAGAACTCGGTGGTTATTGCGTGTTGTTGAGTTATTTGAAAGTGTTCAGTTGAAAGTGGTGGGGGATATTCTTGCCGCGTGTGATTATCTCAAATCTTCATACAGGTGTTAAGTAGTTTGAGATGATGTCGCGTGCATTCGGGGCGTCCGTATCTAGTGTCTTTGACCGCGTTGCGTTGCTGGAGAGATGGGTTCCTAGCCGTGCCTTCCTCGACGGCATAGCTTCGTGCTGTACTTCGCCGGTATAAATCCCTCGGATTTCTCACATTGTCTTCACCTTCACCATCACCTTTTCTTCTGGTTTTTTTTTATAGGGCTGTTATCCACCGCCATCAGTTGACTGTCTACAAACAGTCCATTTGTATCTTTCGTTTATCCCCTTCTTCCTCTTGAATTCACGAGAGGTTCTCCGCCCCCAGTTCCGGTCTTGGTTCTCTTCCCTCCCTCTCTCTCCTGCTTCCTGCCGCCCGCTGCCGCAGCGCCGTATTGCCCTTCGTGCTTCCGTCGCCTCTGTGTTTGTTGCTCTCTTCTGACTCTCGTCCCGTCTGCCTCGTTTCCTGCCAAGTACTTCCGGCCCTCTTCCCAAACATCAACCATCCCTCGAGCTAGATTCGTCTTGAGGCAATGTTTCGTTGCGTTGATTGCTCTGTTTGTTGGGTTTTTTGGATCTTCTCGGCGCTCCAGCTCTGTTGGTAATTATTTACCAACTCTGGTTTCTCTTGGCTGTGATGGCTATGGCCATCATGACGGTTCCTAGCTTGGCGGCACCCAAGCCAACGCCAACCAGCTCGCTAGATGAGGCGTAAGTTCTCCATTTCTTTTTCTTTTTTGGGGGTGGTTTCTCTCTTCTTCTTTTTTTTTTCTTAGAAAGAAACTGACGGCCTACCAGACTTGCGCGGTTATATCAGATGGATCTCGAGTACTACTGGACCGCAACAGTAGAGAAATCTCCTGAATATACCGCATTCAATTCGATGAAGTCAGCAGATGGTGTAGAGGACTCAGCAATCTCGTCTTGGAGCGATGAGATGGCTCGTACACTCTTGTTGGGTACCCCTATATTGTCTGCTGCACTTGCATATCCAACGTCTCTTCGCCCGGAAATCCGCGAGTTCTACGTCAGTGTCGCCATAGAGTGCTACAATACAGCGATGGAAGATTCTCGCTTTGAAGCTGCACCCACTCCGCCTAAGGGGGCGGCAATATCCTCAATCATGGAGTTGGTGATCTGTTGTGGGTCACCTGCTCTGGATCAAAAGAATCGCACTTGAAGCCAAGCAGGCTAGTACATTTCCTGTTTTCGATCGACACATGGAGCTTCCCAAGTACCTCAAAGGGATCCAGCGTCGTGACAATTGCTCAGATACACCAGATTCGCACCCAAAGCCGATCATGCACTCAGATTTCCCGTTTTCGAAGCAGCTCTGGACGCAGCTTTTTAAGCACCTGAGGGAGAACCATCCTCGCGGAATTTCCTCGACCTTCGCCAATATTACTGTTCCCACTCTTGAGGATAGCAGTGCCATCGAAGCCCGCCGTGTCCCTTGTCAACCAGGTAATCCACACCACATGCCTGGTTGCTACTACCACCACCTTGGCGGCCCAGCCAGATTGAATAGCTCGCATACGCTACTTAACCCTATGGCATATCACAATGGGGGCCATGGTTTTATTACCAAGGTTAGGGCACTGGCATATACTTGCACTCCTGCTCCAGCTTCGACTTCTTCCCCAGCTGAGTTGCCTTATGGGCTTGGGCCAAGGCATATGATGCCGGTTTATCCACCGGTTGCGCCCAATAATATAATGAGGCAGTATTTTGGTAGTTAGGTGGAGGGGAATCAAGCAGGAGGGATCAAGTGATGTTTGGGGGAAATAGGCTGTTCTATTTTAATGAAGCTCTATAGACACCGTTGGATGGACACAAGCGCCTGGATTCTAAGGTGGAAAATCTTCAGTAAATTCCCATTGAAATGGGATTCCTTCTCCATAGCTTACACTTAGAAATACAACTCCTTTCTCACTCTTCAAGAACCCCGTAGGAACGCTTTTCTGTATCCTATTGTGAATAACTGTATAGCTATAAATAACTATAGTGCTTTGAGAAATCCTGCTGCTTCAAGTGATTATATAGTTTTCAATAATTTTATTCACTTCTAGAAAAGTGCAAAACTAGAGCGTTATCCATTAATATAATTGTACTAAAAAACGCAGAACAACGAAAGCAGGTACACAAAGAAGAGGGGAAAATAGTTACAGGATAGCAATATCGCGAGAGAAAGTTTCAAGCGTAGTGATTCATCTGCTCAAGGCAGGTATCAGATATCCTTGTCTACTTCTTTTCAGACAAAAAATCGGACATGTGCCCATCGCCTTCCACCACGTCACTCATGTTTTTGTCGCTTTCCAGCAACGAAAGGGAAAAAAGGAAAAGGAGAAAAAACAATCTTGACACCCCCAGAACCCTATCACCCTCTCCCACTACAGCACCCACAACACCCCCAGAAACACACCAATAGCGACGCTAACTACCATAAAAGTATTGGGCCCATACGACGGTTCTCTTTGGGGGACTTTTGAATGCTCCAAGCGTCGATTGAAAACGGGAAATGTACTGGCCCGCTCGACTTCGAGTGCGATTCTGGTGATCCAGAGCAATCGTCACGACGCTAGATCCCTTCGAGGTGCTTAAAAAGCTGCATTCAGATCTTCTTCGAAAATGGGAAATCGGAGTGCGCGATCGGCTTTGTGTGGGAATCTTGTGATCCAGGAGAGGCGTCACTAGAAGTATTGCGGCGTTCGATGGCGACGGCAGAGCTAGCACGGCTCTCTTCAACGACGGGCTTGCTGACAACCAAAGGCCCATTCAAACCAACAACACCCCCATTATGCGTAGGTGGGTGTTCACAGCCGGCATAGTGGTGTGGATTCCCCTTTTGACAAGGAATATGACGAGGCTTGACATCTACCATGATTGCAGCCCCAGCCTTGTGCTCCGTAGTCCCATCGAAGTGTGGAAGTCCCACGCATTCGAGATGTGGAAGCCTTCCAATGCATGGGTATTTCTCGCCGATTTTGGCAGCAATATGAGCTTTGTGGCCGGTTGGAAGGGCGGTTATCGTTGAGGAGGGGATGCTGATATCGAGATGGCTTCTTGCGTGGTTGGCAGCGGACGAAATAGGGTTACCATGGCGCATGTACTCTGGGTAGATATGATAGCCAGGAACACAGACGGCAGAGGCGGAGGCGGAAGGAGAGGCAGAAGGAGAGGCTCCGTGGCGCATACATTCTGGGTAAAGATGATAGCCAGGTACACAAACTGCGGAGGTGGAGGCAGAGGGAGTGCCGAAGGTAGAGGCATAGACCGAAGAGGTGGTGACCGAGGTGGAGGACGGGAGCTTTGGGAAGGGAGCAGAGGCGTTGAGTGCTGGAACAGTAATCTGGGCGTATTTAAGAGGAGCGGCGGCAGCGAGGGAGGCAATGCCTGCCAAAGCAATGAGGGTGCTGAGGAACTTCATGATGGAGTTCGGAATGCCGATAAGAAGGTCGAAATTTTGATCTTGAGATGGTTGATTATAAAATGAGAATGAGTTCAAGAAAGAAGCAAGGAAGAAGTTCTGATCTTGAGATGGTTAATTATGAAATGAGAATGAAATAAAGAAGCAAGGAAGAGACATCTTATATAGATACTCAACTACCTTAACGCGCTCTCAAATCGCAAGAGCCGAACAGCTCAATGAGGTTCATACGTTCGATGCCATCTCCCAAAGTTGCAAGTCGTTCTTC
Organism: Xenosphaeropsis pyriputrescens; assembly: GCA_022609375.1. Lineage (NCBI taxonomy): Eukaryota > Fungi > Ascomycota > Leotiomycetes > Phacidiales > Phacidiaceae > Xenosphaeropsis > Xenosphaeropsis pyriputrescens. The sequence continues at coordinate 148,675 of JAGKQE010000060.1, forward strand.
TTGACTTTGCCGGTTCTGTACATGTCACACCCATAAAGTTGTGGACAATCAGTGTCGAATATCGCTTTGGTGTTGTAGGTGCCTTCGCAATTTTCATTACATTTGTCGTTTTAGCTCTTGAACTCCTTTTCGGTTGTATGGTTATCGCTTTGGTCCCAGAGAATTGGGAGGCTTATCCGTATTTGACCAGTCATATATACAACGAACCTCGTTTGATATATTACGGCTCAAAATTAGGGAAACTGCCGATATCAATTAGTGTACTTCATAAGACACGCCAAAGAAGAAACTTCAAACAAGGATATCAATCCAAAAAGAATGCATAAATATTATCTAAGTACCTAGTCCAAACCAAAATCCCAATCCCAATGTCTCTACAACATAATCAAGTCCCCATTCGCCCCACCTCCATATGCCGGTTGGTAAACCTGATGAGGAGCATTCTGATTCACCACATACTGAGCCTGTACAAATCCTTCATCTGTCGTGGGGCTCAGTTGCATGCTAGCCATTTGCTGACTTCCTACACCCGCAAAGAATGCATCAGCCGCATCTACTGCAGCTGATAGATCGCCATTTCCATTTGTGGGGCGGACTTGAGGTTGACCACCCATGCCCAAAGAAGAGAGGGATTTTTGACCATCGGCAAGATTGTGCCCGTTCATGGATGGGAGAGTGTGTTTCTGAAGGGCGGGTGAATCCACAAGTTTGCGAGGGCGCGCGGAACGGAAGACTTGTTGGACTGGTTTGAGATAAATGGTTGCAAGCGTGCCAACATTAAGACACATCTCTTCAAGAGTAGTTGGGTCGAGTTTCTCTGACTCGGCAGTAATAGGTGGTTTCTCTCCCATGACCACTAGTTTGGCGGTCGCCATATCTGATGATAACAATCGCCAGTACATATAGCCTCTGTCTCGAAGATCGGGATTATCCGTTCCTTCTGTAGCCCATTTGAGGACCTTAGGTACGAGTTCTTGTCCTTTGGTAGGACGCTGAATGAAGAGTTTAACTGTCGCTGTCAGAAGTGCTAATTGTACCTCCACTGGTTCATCGGCAAACGAGTACAAGAAGTCTTCGAGAAGGACATCCGAATTCTCAATGCGAGAAGCATATTGGCCAATGACCCAGATCATTGCAGCCTTTGCCTCGGGTTCATCTAATGAGTCAAGGTTTTCGCAGAGAGTGGAAATGATCGACTCATATTGGTTGGGATATTTGCGGAAGATATTACGAATAACCACTGTGGCTTCTTGCACGATGTATGTGACCTTTGTAGCGACAAGTTCCAGTAGAGTGTTGATACACTGTCTTGCTGCAGGTTCGATCTTGATGGCGAGCTTTCCGATTGCGCGCACTGATTTTCGTACAAAATGAACGTCGATCTCAGTGGAATATTCGCGTAACTCTGTGAGCACTTCTTCAATGTTGTTTTCGTTCGCGAGCATGAAAATTAACTCTAATTTGGTGACCTTGACATAAATCGGATCGTTGTATTTGCAGAAAAAGACTCGAATATCATTTCGCAACACTTCTGGTCGCCGTTGAAGGATGAGCAAGGCATTTCTAAGTGCCAGATACTGTACCTCAGGCCCCTTGGCCAATAACGTGACTAATGGTGGTGAAAGTTTCCGACATAATGCAGAGATTTGTCGCTGATCTGCAATATAATTCATCAAGTATAGTATCACTCTTATGCACGTTAAGACGACGGCCGAATTCGAATGCGATAGACGAGGGGCAATCCTTTCAGCCAAGAGAAGTGCTTCGGATGTCTCTTGAGGAACATATGACATGAGTGCCTCAAGGATGTATGTTTGACCCCATCTGGATTGATGTCAGTTTCCACTATTGAAAATCCCGGAAGTACATACTCAGAACAATCTGGGAGAATCTGTACCATCTTGGATGCATTTCCATAATCTATGGTGAGCTTGATGGCTGCACTCCTTTCCCAGATATCCATCAAACTTGCCAAGGAACTTGCAACAACAGTTGGGTTATCGTCTCTGAGCATAGAGTTCAGTCGGTCAATGAGGTCCGAACCTTCCACAAGATGTTGATCGTGATCGTAAAGTTTTGCGACACAGAAAGCAGCTGTTTTTCGGACGTATGGATCGGCATCTCGAAGTAGTTGCTTCAGTGGTGGCACTGTTGAATGTACGAATTCTTTGACGTGGATGTATGACATGGTACGCAGAGCAAGTGCTCGAACTAAGGGGTTCGAATCTTCCATATCCTATCTCCTCGTCAATATGAACTCCAACCCAACGCAGGCATAGATGATCAACGTACTGCTTGTAAGATGGGTAACGCTTTCATGGCAACTTCTGGTTTCATCCGCGCATAGTTTACCAGAAACAGGAAACACCTATACTTTCATCAGCCCTGCCAGATGTGGATCGAATCTTCGCGACATACATCTTCTTGATCTCCAAACTATTTATCTGCATACAGTTGATAACATCTGGGAATAGTGCGACCATATCGTTGTTGCTCATAGTCATATTCGCGACAATCTTCTTCAGAGCGATCTTCTTCGCTGAGTTGTTCTTGTCCTTCTTTCCTCCACTGTTCAACTCCAATCGTAGCTCCGCTACTTTGCCCTGTAGTGAATGAGTATGTGATAAGCCTCGATTCAAATGATGTTCGGGAGGATCCATATAAAGGCGAGGAAGAAACATCATGACTGAGACGTCAAGCCGCCAGGAGGCTTGAGGCGCAAAGACATCCAGGGGTTATGGTCTATAATATTGCGAAGGCCGTGAAGCGTGAAGAAAGCTGGCGCAAAGCAGAAATAGATACAAGTAGAGATTCCAAAGACTTACTCTAGCAAAGAGCTTCGCGTCGCCCCCTCCGGAAGACATGATGGTCTGATGTCAAGGTAATTGATTGACCCCTCCCCTCCTACGGCACGACCAACGGGAATCCGATAGGCAAGCCGGGCTCCTGCAGAACCTATCACATGCGCATTCTTTTGCGGCAGTATCAACGGGTATTGTACGATAAAACAAAGAGATTGAAGCGCCGGCAAGGGAATTCGAGGGTAATGGTGAAATAGTAAGGTGATCTTGTATGAGTGAGAATCAACAAACGTCGTCAAGCATTGGGCCGGACTAATTGAAGCACGTTCAAACAATCCGGGGGCGAGCGGGCTTACTGATCCGCGTAGAGCACGCTAAGGCTTACAGCTACGCCTGCCGCCGCTGGAAGCGTGTAAAGGACATAATCTCTACGTGCACGCCTGGGATCTTACTCTACCTCACTCTACCTCACTCTACCTCGTCTTCTTCTATTCAACAGCCAACGTCAACAATCCCGCGGCAAGAACATCTCGGCCGCCCATAATGTCTGAGACTATGAATTTACCCCCTCCGCCACCACAATGGGTGCTCGATCTCAATTCCCCGGCGGTGTCGAAGCCAAAGACGGCTGGAATCCCCGATCCTCCAGGATTTACGGCTGCTGCAACAGGAAGCAAGGTAACATACCTTTTCAAAGCTTTACTATGCCACAATACTGATCTGAGGGCAGAAGCAAATCGCCGCTGCGAAGCAATCCGGGCGCAAGCCTCCAACGACCGAAGAAATGGATGCGCTCAAGCTCAAGAAGGCATGGGAAGTTGCGCTTGCTCCAGTCAAACAGCTCCCGATGACGGCGTTTATGATGTACATGTCTGGAAACTCTTTACAGATCTTTAGTATCATGATGGTCATTATGGCTTTCAAGAACCCTCTTATGGGACTGATGGCAACAAATCAAGCTTTTGACAGATTCGAGTCAGAGGGCACAAAGGCAAGGTTGCTGATGGTCAAGGCTGTTTATGTAGCCATGCAAATGCTGGCTCTTGGTTTGGGAATGTGGAAACTGAATGGGATGGGATTGTTACCGTAAGTTCTGTCAATATCATAGCAGCCTGCCACGGTTGTACCGATTTCTATACTGACTTGAATTTAGGACAACGAGATCAGACTGGCTGGCATGGGAAATGGCGAGAACCCCACTAGAGTATGCTGTTCCTGCGGTTTAATGAGATATGACAGCGAATATCATCTTAATACCCAAGGAGTTCCACACTGAATCTTTATTCACATGCTCTTGATCGTAGACAATTACTTGACTTTCAAAGCGTCGCGGTCCTAGGTGGCTACATGGTTTTCAAGGAGGTTGTAGCTCTCAACAAAGCATGGGTTCTCAGAACTGTGAAGCTCTTGATTATCGAACTCAAAAATCCCGTTCATTGTATAAAAACTAAACCAATGGACGTACGTTTCCCAATATATTTATGGGCGAGTAGTGGGCATCAACTCGATCATTCTGCAAATTCGGACGACGTTTCATGTACTTTAAAACCTGACATAGCGTCCAATGCCATGCTAATATTGCCATAAATTACGTATCAGCATAATCAGATATCATAATTTATGTACTACGTAGTGCTTCCTTAGCTGTGTTCAGTAGCTATCTCGTGCTGATCTTTAGTTGCAGCGGCTCATACCGCACTAGCGCCAAAATTGTCGAAGTCGTCCTCGAGATCATCATGTTGACATCTCTAGCATCGCAATAAACTCGTCGTCGCCGACATAACATACACAGCCTCTCCAGGCATCTCAATCGCCTCGCGAGGCTCAATTGGTCATTATTCTGCATTATATATAGCAGAACCCAAGATGGCTGGCAAATCCATGTCGCCTCAGGGCGCTCTTTTCCGAGCATCACGAATGTTCGCGGTGCCCCCTCCTCTCCCCAAACAACAGGGAGACCTCTCTTCAACACAAATCCGCAAATCCGATACTGCGACCACAATTCATCCCTTATACCAAACGATTGCGACAACTCCAGAATCTCTTGCTAAGGGTGACTGGGGCTTCAAGCGTCCACTACCTCTACGCTCTACAACCAAGTCCTCAACACCCTTACTTCGAGTCGAGCAAGTCGATACTATCGAGCACATCACCCAGTTCGCATCAGCAGCGGATCATAGCTTGACACTGAGAAAATGGCAAGAGTTGAGCATACCTGTATCAACGCCAAGCTCAAAAGAGAAGACCGTCACAGGCCTCAGCTACAAAAACAGTGGGAGGGGGAAGAGCGTTTTCGAAGATCGCGTTGATGTTACTGCGGCACAAGGTGATGCAGTAGGAAAGGATGGCCACAGATGGAAATTCAAGGGACCGTGGTTGGCAGGACAAACTGAAGGAGACTTCAACGATTACATCGCAAAGAAGGTCCGACGCCACAAGGCACAGTTTCATCACTTTTTACGACAGCAATTGGTTAGCCGCATCAACGCTGCAGCTGTTCAAACATCGATCGAGAGTGGAAGTGATGTGAAGCCAAGTTCAGCTAAGCTCTCGGATGTTTCAGAGGATCAATTCAGGGATTACCTTCGTGAGCTTCGACACGACCAAACGGAACTCTTCCAGCACATTCGCACGTTCTTTGACCTTGCCCCATCTCCATCGGCAGCCACTGAGAAACTTGGAGAATCTTTCTTGCGGGCCGTCTTGGATAGAAACCCATCGGATGATATTCCAACCGTCGATGCAACCAAGTACCAGGATCCAAAATCTGACTCCCCATATGCTGCGAAAGGACCACCAAAGACACATCCTTCAGCAGGTTTGTCATACCTTCGATCAGCTTCTTACATGACCAACCTCCCTGTACATGGTCCTCAAGCCAAGAAGGCACCTGTCGAGGCCAGGCTGGTGGCACCAAGGTCAAACTCCAACTACACTCCAAAGATTGGCGTTGCTGGATTTATCGCTAGTTTACCAAGTTCCCTCTACGGCTTCAATAATGCAAACCTCCCCAGGCTTCGCAGAGTGAATAACGAGCCAGCTCCACCTGCTACGACCCTCGATCCACACACTCCAGGAGGCACGAAGATCTGGGTCCACCCAGTAACTGCAACCATTGATCCTGATGGCAGGGTCATCGTCGAGACAGAACTTGCGGCCGAGGAGGCTATTGCTGTCAAGAAGGGAACTACCACGGAGCTCTCGAGGGTTCCTCGGCGTTCAGCTAATGCACCACAACCAATTTCAAGAACTTGGAGTGGCAACGGCGATTACGGCCTAGGATCCTTCTAAATAGTGTGGCTACAACATCTTTGAAGCTGCTTTATCGATGATACTCTGTTTGGGGAATGGGGATTTAAAGTCATGAAGCTAGCATATGTAGAATAGTACTGTAAAAAAGATTCACCAAAACCGTAAACCTCGGACCACCATACTTGCAATGAACCGTGCAGCTGTACTCACGTATGCCTCCTGTGATGGAGCCATTGGAAAATACAAATATGATTTTGAATGACCAGATAACATGAGTAAGTATGCCATTCTCCATGAAAACATGTTTTCCAGTAATCGTACAGTTCTTCACAATCATGATGCTCTGAGGACTCCTATGATTTTCAATGAAGGATGAGAGGTTGAACATTTATGTTGCCTAGTATTACAGGCATGTTTTCCCAGATTCTGATTTACTCCAGTCACGTGCCTTAATATTTTTTGAGAAACCCTATACGCGGCCGCTAAGCGACCTTTCCCACTGAGCTCAAATCTTCTGAATCGCGAAATCCAGCGACGACCATTCCGACAACAACCTCTCAGTTTTTCGACAAATCAACCTCGACAAACCGCAAACATGGGTCGCGTTCGTACCAAGACTGTCAAGAAGTCCGCAAAGGTCATTATCGAGAGATACTACCCAAAGTTGACCCTCGACTTCGAGACCAACAAGAGAATTTGCGATGAGATCGCCATCATTGCTTCCAAGCGTCTCCGCAACAAGGTACGACAACACAGGATGCCAAATTGGAGGAAAAATTGGACAAGGCTGATTTGGAACTAGATCGCTGGTTACACCACCCATTTGATGAAGCGTATTCAGAGAGGTCCAGTCCGTGGTATCTCCTTCAAGCTTCAGGAGGAGGAGCGTGAGCGTAAGGACCAGTACGTTCCAGAGATCTCCGCTCTCGACTTCACCCAGAACTCCGAGTCTGGACAATTGGATGTCGACTCTGAGACCAAGGACCTCCTCAAGTCCCTTGGCGTAAGTTTGCTCCTATACAAAACCACAGAAGGGTCTCGACTAATAAATTTCAGTTCGATGCCATCCCAGTCAACGTTGTCGCTGTTTCCCAGCAGCAGACCGTCGAGCGCCCACGTCGCTTCAACGACCGCCCAGCAAGAAACTAAGCGAACGATACCAGGAATTTGGGTTAGGTTGTGGTTGGTTGGGTTTAAAAAGGCGTATTGCTGGCAGGTCATACAGACTAGCTCAATGTGAGATCATATACCACCCCAAGGTGTCGCTGATTCTCTTCGGAGATGATGCTTGATTGCCATTTTCTTTTCTTGCTTGTGAGGTGTGATTTGCTGCCGAAATGCTGCCGAAATTTCGTGAGCCTTTCATTATGATTGCTACCAGTTGTAATGCTGCTAGCTCATCTCGTTGATCCTGAAGTTTCGTGTCTATGTCTACGTCTATCTAGACTATGTATATGGCGATTGATAACTACTAACCATGCTGTGAAGATTGCTTTGTTAATTAATTTATCAATAAATAAACAATATACTCACATCAAACCCGAGTAGTCGGTATCTTGTATGTTCGATTGCTGTGAGATTGCACAACTGTCAGACTGGATAACTCGAGGTTCAGAAGAATAGCTCTTGATGAGGTAATCAACGACTTTCAATACCGATACGATTCATAGTGGTGCTTTCAGATTCCGATATATTGAGCCATCCAGGCTATCGAACACTGTTCACGAGTGTGATTTCAACTGAATTCGAACTTGGGTATCATATGAATCATCTCCAAACTCCGTGCATGCGTGCCCCATTTAACTACATTTTCCAATCCATATCCTGATCCGACTCTGCATCGTTGTCGTCATCTTCATCGTCCGAAGCGAGTAGTGTCCCATATCTTCCCTGAGCAGCAGCTGTTCTGGGTGTATAACCTTCCAAACTCAGATGCATGTTGTCCATTTGACCTTGCAAGTTTTCGAGCTCTGGCGGTGCCGCTTCCTTTGTGACTTCTCTCTCTTGTATGCGAACATCAACAAGACCATTCACGGCTGCCCGTCCCCTATCCCCTCTCTCCATAGCCAGGTCCGCGTGACCCTGCTGTCTTTGTTCTTCTTTGTTGATATCCATGCCTCCCAGGCCCTGCACAAGTTGCGCTTCGATTTGAGCTTGCTTCTGCTCACCCAGCAATTCTATCGAACTGACCTCCGTCATCGACCCACCCCTCTCCCAAGCAGGCCTCTCGCTCAGCTGCACCCTGACATACAGCGCCCTCCTTGCACAGTCCTCTGAGCACCATCTCTCCAACTCCTCCTTGCTCACCACCTTGAACTTATTGTTCGGGCCACGTCCCGCCCCCATAATGCGGAACCCGCCCTTCGCATCATCCGTCCGGTTGGGATTGGGGCACAGCGCGTATCCGCACTGCCGGTTGATGTTGCGCTCCTGGATCAGCACGTCGTAGTCACTGGGCTGGAACGGCTGCAGTGCTGTCTTGAAAAATTGCACGTCCGATGACGACGGTGTGTCGGCGCCATTGGGTCTGCCCGACGCGAAGGACTGGGTTGGGAGCTCCAGCAGAGCCTCTGTCGACTCGAGAATGTTGTATTCTATGTTTTTGCGTTGTTGGATCAGATTCGCATGGTAGAGGGCTGTTTCACGGTCTCGTTCTTCTTTCGTCTGTGCTGCTGGACTCGTCTTCTTGAGAATGGATTTGAGCGTCGCCATGATTTCACGTGGCACTATGGCGGTCTTGCTTCTGGTATTTTGATTCTTGTCTGTCGTCTTCTGTTGTTGTATAATGTGCAAAGGTACCTTCCAATTGAAAGGTGGTTGGCGGGGAACTAAGAGCTATGAGCTACGGTTGAGATAGTTTCACATCGTAGATGTATGGATAATGTTGACCGAGTCGACGCGTGGGATGTACATGATGCGAGTGATGCAGTTGTTTCTCTGGTTATCTGTTGATCTGTATCTGTATCTGTATCTCCATGAGACTGTTCACAAGTAGGTACTCTCACCACTTCTGACGGCTTCCTCGCCGCTCCGCCCGTGCAATCGTTCCGTTCCTACAGCCAGACTTGAGCTTTAGTGCCTCGACCATGTGATGTCCCCATCCACCGTCCACCGCCCACTGCCCATGCAAGACAACAATACGGCTCAGGCCCGCTACCACTACTGTTCTGCCAGACGAGACTACCAAAGTGCTATGCCAAGCTGTCTCGATTGTATGTACTGTACTGTATGTACTATACGTAGAATATCATCACCGTCGGCATCCACTTCATTTTCACAATTGCTATACTCTCTGCATCGCAGGTAAGCATCGAATTCCTCGTCGCCTTCCCTCAAACACTTTACCTACCTACTACCTACATACCACGGCCATCGTTCCACGGAGCTTGGCTTCATGCGCTGACGTAGACTAGTGGTTAGATAGATAGGAACGACGCCCCTCCTTCGAGTGAGAGAGGTTCAAGCATCTGACCTCCATAACTTTCTGTCTCCACCAAATACACCCCGGATTTCCCGTTCCACCATCCGAATAGGTTTATAATATCCAACTCACCCTTTGGGTGACCCCTTTTTCCTCGCATCAGCTCCAATTCTTGCAGACGACAAACAACTGTCACAGGCTGTGTTTTAGGCACCAGTCGCTATGTCGAGCCCGCCGTTCAAGGTCAAGGCCGTTTACGAATATACCTCGCCTCACGAGGACGATCTACACTTCCCTAATGGGCAGATCATTACTGTCACGGAAGAAGAGGATGACGATTGGTACTCTGGTGAGTATATCGATGCTTCAGGAGTGAAGCAGGAGGGTATCTTCCCACGGAACTTTGTGGAGAAGTATGAGCCCACTGCACCACCGAGACCTACCCGTACAGCTCGCCCGAAGAAGGAGGTAGAGCCAGAGCCAATCCCCGAATCACCCGTTGTATACAATGAGCCAATTAAGGAACCTGAACGGGTCCGCTCTCCAGAGCCAGAGGTAGTTAAGGAGCAAGCTCCTCCGCCGCCAGCTAGAGAGCCAGAGATCGCGTCTCCACCTCCAACGGCTGCACCAAAGGAGGTTGAGTCTCCAGCTCCAGCGCCAAAAGCTATTCCAAAGCCTGCTCCAGCTCCAGCTGCTGCTTCTGCGCAATCGAAGCCGAGCGGTCCACCTCCCGTTTCAGATAAGCCATCGGGCAATTCGTTCCGCGATCGCATCGCCGCTTTCAATAAAGCTGCAGCACCACCAGTTGCACCCTTCAAGCCGGGTGGGTTAGGCGCTGGCGGATCTAGTTTTATCAAGAAACCCTTTGTAGCGCCACCTCCTAGCAAGGATGCCTACATTCCACCTCCTCGCGAGCCGGTACCACAAAAGCTTTATAGACGCGAAGAAGACCCTGAGATTGCGGCTCGAGAATCCGAAAATCAGGAACAGGCCGAAAGAGCCGGTTTGGCTCCAGTGAACAATGAGGATGAAGAGGATCAGCCGAAACCTACAAGCTTGAAGGAGCGAATTGCGCTTTTGCAGAAGCAGCAGGCCGAACAGGCTTCTCGCCATGCAGATGCTGCTGCAAAGAAAGAGAAGCCCAAGAAACCTGTCAAGAAACGTACAGAATCTCGAGAACCCACAGAACGTCGCGATGAGGAGGGAGCACCATTGGAGAAGCTCGAGAGCGTAGACACAGTTACAAGAGGCTCATTTGACTCCTCGAGAAATGATGAAGCTGCTCCTCAGCCTCCGCGACGAAAGCCTTCCAAGGGACCAGGTTCGCAGCCAGCAATCAACCCAAGGACGAGCTTTGGAGATGGCAATGAAGCCGACATGTCGGGTGCTGGTGAAACGACTGAAGATCCTGAAGATTTATCTACTAATGAACGCGATGAGGAGGATGAGAAACCACGATCCCGTGCAGGACCTCCTCCAGCACCCGCTCGTGCTCCAGCCGCCCCACTTCATGAGCCTGATGTCGGCGAGGAAGAGGGTGCAATCGAAGAGCCCCAGGAGGAGGAGGCCGAAGGCGAAGAAGAGGAGGAGGAAGAGGAAGAAGATATTGATCCAGAAGTTCGCCGAAAGGAGGAGATCAGAGCTCGTATGGCAAAAATGAGTGGCGGTATGGGAATGCACGGCATGTTCGGACCTCCTGGAGGTATGCCAATGCCAGGAATTGGAGGTCCTCCCAAAATGAAGAAACCAAGTGGTACTAGCGAAAGACAAACGTCAGCTGATAGTGAAGAGCCGGCAATGAGAGCTCCTCCTGTACCGATTATGGCACTTCCAGGAATGTCTCGAGTTCGTAGTCCTGAGGAAGTTCACAAACCGCTCGAGGTCGAGAAGGAAACTGAAGCAGCTGAGCCTACCATCAGCTCTTCTAGAGGTCCAAATGAGGTCCCCGATGTAGAGGACATCAAGCCTCCACGCTCATCGCACAGTGATCATCATTCAAGTAAGCACAAGTTAATCTCCTTTCTTGATTTGGATACTAATCTACATAGTCTCTTTGCCATCGCGAAATGCCGCACCTGCTGTACCAGGTGGACGCGCAGCCCCACCGCCTCCTCCAAATGACTGTAAGTATAGCTTCAGTTCCTGTAAGGTCTCTACTAACGATTTCAGCGCGCCCACTTGCACCTCCACCTCAAATGCCGATGTCTCCAAGTGCTGGATCCGAATCGGAGGACGAACCTGCCGGTGCTAGGAAGTTGTCTTTGCAGATGCCTGAAGCGCCAGCCCAGACAGCTCGAGCTCCACCTCCTCCGCCTCCAGCAGGAGCGCCTTCCGTTCCATCCAGACCCCTGGAAGGTCCAACTTCACCAACATCAAAGAGAATGTCTTTTGCAAGCACAGATTCTCCAAGATCGCCGACTATGCCATCCAATGAGAGAAGAGGAAGTAGGGTTCCACCCATTCCAATGGGCAATCCTCTTGGTTCTGCTCAGAACAGAGCACCGCCACCGCCCCCTCCTCAAGAGTCTATGCTGAGTAGAACATCTACGAGTGATGTTCGTCCTATGCCTGCACCCGCTCACGATGACCAATCAGAAGAGAGTGAGGGAGAGATCACAGAATATGATGGGGACTACGATACAGATATTGCTTCTGCAGTCCCACATAAGGATGCGTTGAAGTCACATGCTACCGATTCCAGCTTGGAGGACAACACTCCTATTCGATCTCCGGTTCTTTCGCCAACGGGTGCTCCACCCCCTATGCCACCACTTTCAGCACCACGTGCGGTACCCCCACCTCTTCCAAGCCAGCCACCACCACCAAGTAGACAATCAGTAGATATGCCAAGAGCTGCTCCTCCTCCACCACCACCTACTAAGGAGCCAGTCAATGACAATGAGGACTACGATGATTACGACCCTTATAAGTATACTGCCCCTGCTCCTGTGGCTCCTGCTCCCGCTCCAAGTAGCAGACCACCTACTGCACCATACCGACAGATCCCGGAAGATGACGAGGATATATATGGTGCATCACCTTCAGTAACCCGTGCTCCACCTCTAGAACGGCCCGTCCCACCGCCACCTCCTCATGACGAATTTTCTCCAGCATCCCCACCAAGTCGAGTCCCAACTGCTGGCTCCAACGCCGGTTCGAATGCTGGCTCAGTATCCGCAACTAGATCGAGACCTTCTATGGATGCTCAGAGAACTTTGGGTGCTGGGAGGAGATCTACGGAGTTGAGCAGACTGTCCATGGATACTGGTTTCATGGCCAACGATGTTGACCTCGCAAAGGCCACTAAATGGTGGGCTCAACCAAAGGGGCTTCCGCCTGCTTTTGAAAGCCGCCGAGATATCCTTCATGAACTCGAAGACAGCGATGATGGATCTGGCTTGATCACCAAGCAGCTGTTCGTTCTCTACCAGGACTACTCTCAAACTATCATCAGCGTCCAATTCAGCGCCAGCAACCCCGCAGACGCCACTCTTGAGCAGCGTCAAGAGCCACCCCCGGCCCGTCTCCGCCAAGATCAACTCGAGCAGGCCTACGAACGCTACGGCCGCCGTCTCGCCGACGAGGTGAACAAGAAGAAGGACACGGTCGTCGCACCCGGCACGCCGGACGCCCTGATCACCGAGCTGCTTCGGCCGCTCAAGGACGCGCTGCCGCCCGTCGGCGGCCGCTCATACGGCGCGCTCATCTACGGCAACCTTGCCAACGCCTCGACGCAGCAGAACGACGAGATCCGGCCCGGCGACATTATCACGCTACGCAACACCAAGTTCCAGGGCAAGCATGGGCCCATGCACGCCAAGTACGCCGTCGAGGTGGGCCGCGGCGATGGCCATGTCGGCGTCGTTGCTGAGTGGGATGGCACCAAGAAGAAGGTGCGCGCTTGGGAGCAGGGCCGCGAGAGTAAGAAGGTCAAGTTGGAGTCGTTCAAGTTGGATGATTTGCGCAGTGGGGAGGTTAAGATTTGGAGGGTTATGCCGAGGAGTTGGGTTGGGTGGGAGGGGGTGAATTAGGGGGTGCATGGTTGGGTGGTGTTGATGCGATGTGATGCGGTGCGGTGCGCTTCGTGTGGATGTTGATGGCGTGCCTGAATTAGCTTGGGTGGATGTTGTGTATATTGAGTATAGCATGTGCATTATCTTCCTTCTACTCTTTTTCCCTCTCTCTTCTTCTTCCCTTTTAATACCTTATTGTGTTGGGCCAGTGGAAGCTTTGCTTTTTGATGGTTGTGATGTTGATATGTTTGACTATAATGACCATTCTTCTTCCTCGAGCTTTTGGATCATGATGTTCACTTGACCTCCATCTTGCTGGTAGGTATCCGTGATTACTCCGTGCTCCCCTATCTTCCATGGCAGATCACTCAGCAAGACGGTGATATAGTATGTTACATATTCACCATCTACCAAAAGCTATGTAGCTATATAGAATCAGGCACGCATCTGTTCATCAACAGCCATCCGTGGTAACGCTTCAAGCTCTTCGACGCAACACACATGACATGTTGTAACAGCACGACCATAGCGAGATTACATCACGGCGCCACGAGCACTCAAGTGTATGAAGGGAGCACCTAGAATATCTTGCATCACCGTCAGCAGACAACAGATCACCCATCAAACCACCCCCATCAAAGCAACCTAAGAAAAGCAATCCTACCCGCCCACCACGCAGCCCACAAGCACCCAGCCGGCATAAAACTCCCCTCCACTCCCCTCCAACCCGCCTATACGAACAGAGATTCGACGAGGACATGCAGCCGTCGCACACGACAGCCCCCGAGGGCAGCCGAGTAGGCGCCCCCCCCGTCTCCGCCTCCGCCCCCCGATTCCAACAGCCGGTGGGTCGAAAGGAGCAGCTGGGGGGCGTGGGGCGTATCAGGGACGAGCTGGGGTTGGGGTGGCACGACGACCGCGTATGCCGTGTGTGTCACTCCATGACAACTGAAAAGATACATGGCCAATGCACCCGGCCAGTCGGCAATGTATCTTTTCAGTTGTCATGGAGTGAGTGTGCATGGTACAAGACATTGAGCGATCGAATCTGGCTGCCTCGTTGCTGGTGCTTACCATAGCCGACGGCGTCCAAGTTGCCGGGCAATCGGTGAGAGAGTGAGAGAGAGACTGGCTGGTTGAGATCTTGGGGTTGTACTGTTCTCTTTTCCGGGCTGATGGGGGAGGGGGAGTTGGGGAAGGGATCAATTGAGAATTGACATGAGAAGGATATAGATCAAGATACATATCATCCTTCCCGAAGCCCATCCTGTCTTCCATCGCGTACGTCAGCATCTTAAATCCCAGGGCTGTGCGTCGGTTGAGTCTGTTTGTCTCTGCGCGGTGAGGTGGACGAGGTCACAATCCACGTGTATCACATCCAACGACATATGGGGGAACATGGATAGCGGCAGATAATTGGCCATGTCGAGAATTAGCGGCGCCAGGCGCATGCATGCTGAATACCCACAAAAGAGGAGGGATTGAGGGCTACAGGGCGGTTTCCATTCGCTGGTTCGTCGGAAAAATTCTGAAGGGCAAATACGACAGGTTTTACTGATTGGTGCTGTGCGTGGTAGTGTTTGTGATGGCGAGAATGAGTTGTTTGCAGGCGGGAAGCGACGGGCAAATGAGGTTTGCTGTGTTGCTTCGACGGCCAGGTGGACAATGGCTTTCATCAGGGAATAGTTTTGATCATCAAGTGCTGCGCACTTGATGGCAATGGTTGATTTTGATTGAGTAAAATACTCAAGATGTGGAGACAAAAAAGAGAGCCTAATGTTGTGAAATGTATGTCCATGGCGTAGTTGTTGTTGTTGGAGTCGTTGGAGTTGTTGATATGGCTTCCTTCGCCCCGCTGTTGATATGACGGTCGACGGTGAGAGGTGAGAATACTCCATACACAGCAACATACAAAGATGTACGTGAGGAGAAGGAATTCCATACCTCGTACAAGTCTTGAACTCCACAATTGAGCTGTTCAGAGGCCGAACACGATATCATGACGAGGGATGGAGACTTCAACTTCAACTTCAACTTCAACTTCGGACGATGAGGGAATCAGAATCAGGGTATCAAGCGCTGAGCTGTCGTCGGACGTAGAGTGCCCTGTGCGAATGCGATGAAAGAGAGAGAGACTGAGACAGAGATTGACGTCTATTTTAGTGGGCACGGTGTATTTACTGCTCAAGCCGCGTGAAGTAATTATGTACTTGTGCATCTGTAGAATGGCGCGACCCCACAAGCCGTAGGAATCGACGGAAGGTGAGTTCAAGGGTTTGCTACTCCACGATGAGGAGAATACGATTGAGGCCCAGACGCAATGCGCGAAGAATTCAGGCTGTATGAATGCAAATATCCATACCTATGAATATCAAGGCGAATGTGATATTGGCTGTAGCAAGCCTCATCGAATAGTAGCAGCCGGTGAAAGACAGCGAGGCAGCTCTTGCGCTGTGCCTTTCCAAATATATTGAGTTGCATAATATGGATGTCCATAGGTACACCAGTACATACAGACAAACAGACAAACAGACAAACAGGTTGTGCTCAAATTTACCGGGCGCATTTCGGGGCGAAAAAAGGAGAGGTCAACGATTCCATCAATGAGGGAGGATACTGTATAATCCGGACGGGCTATGCCTTGTATTCCCAGTTGCTTTTTGGGCAGCAGTTTCGTTACTGATGATGGTGATTGGGATCGAACCTGTCATCGAGGGACGAGGGAAGTCGGTGAGGCGAACAATGAGAGAGAGAGAGAGAGAGAGAGTGAGAGAGAGCTTTCGTCAGTGTGCAGGACCAAGATACCTATCACTTCCCACGCGGCACCGCGGCAGTTTGGCATCTCGGAGAAAGGAAGTTGATCCCTCGATGTGTTCAATCGGTCCAAATCCTTGTAGTGAGGGAATTTGATCAAGTCGGCCTAATATGATATGATTGTTTACTCGCATTCTGTTTGTTGTTGTTGTTGTTGTCTTCGTCAACAATAATGAGCGACTCGAGCAAGAGCACCAACGATCAAGGCCGATTTGATCGGAGGTTGGCGTCGTCTTTATCTCTAAGTACCATGCTCATTGTTCGGTACCCCAATTGCTTCGAAGTGAGTCTGCATAACCCTTGCAACGTCACATCTATGCCTGCGAAATGGAAGCCAGTCAAATTGCATAGGTTATGGCCATACCGGTACACAGGACGTTTGAGCGGAAGTGCACAGGCACACTGGTCAGAAGGATAGGTAGCATTCAGCGGACGAGGTAGTTCATTTGTGTCGCTCATCTGCTCGGTGGAGGCGTATGGTGAGGCACTGAGGTAAGCTGAGGCAAGCTGAGGCAGTTGGTGATGTTTAATCGAAGTCATCATTGTCAGAGTGCACTTTGTAGTAGTAGCGTGTATGTACGGTAGATACATGGCTCCTATGATATTCCACCCAGCTGACATGAGTTTGTATCATGGGGATTTGTATGACTGCTTTGGACTTGTTGGTGTTGTTGTTGGTGTTGGGATTGTCTCGGTGTCTGTATTTGTTGCTACTTATCGCCTTTGATCTGTTGATCTGTTGATCCACCGATTCAGACAGGGAATATGAGGCGATTAAGGAGAAGAATTACTTGTCCTTGTCAGTAAGAGGCAGGCTGGTCTAGTCTATGCCGATCTGACTGTCTTTTTACGCGTAGCATTGAACCCAGGAATCAACATTCAGCACCCAGCACCCGGCACTCAGAACTCGAGTTATTCGTCAGATAGACCATGTTCACTCGGTCTGTTCGCCTTCTTTCCTACCGCTGTCGCTCCTAACGATTAACGAGTAAGGAGTAAGGAGTAATGAGTAGCATGGTGTCCGTTGGTCTTCCCGCTCTGACAACCGGTGGCTGCGATTTAGACTGCACTGTACTGCACTGCACTGCAAAGAAAGTAAGTCCAGCACTCAAGCAACAGAGAACCGGAACAAGGGTGGATATATGTGTTACTTATGTATGTATGGATGTAGATGTGTTGAGGGTATGCAAGTGAGAGTGAGAGTGAGAGTGAGAGTGAGAGTGAGAGGGAGAGGGAGAATATGAGGGCGTGAGAATTGCATGCTTTTACACACACACCTCTCCTCCTCTCCTCCTCTCCTCACTTCACTTCACCTCACTTTACCTCACAACTACACCTCATCTTCTTCCCTCTTGTATCTTATACTTCATATCTTATGCCTCATATCTCACATCTATCTAAAAGCACCTCACTCCCTTTCAAAAATACCTTACGCACTCGTTCATTCTCTCATCTTACTTCAAGCTTCATATTCCCTACCTATGACCAACTGCTCCGTCTCTTTCCTCGTTCCGACTTATTATCTTTCACTGTCTTGAGTGGTCAAGTCTATACCACGTACACTTCATAGCAATACCTACTCCCACTTGACACCCAATCTGGAAGCTTACCTGTGTCACTCTCCCAAAAACACTTCACTTATCATTCTCAAATAAAGGAACAATACCCCCTTTCCTTCATATATCTGGAATTCTCACCATCTCTCTGTCTTCCTTTCACAAACAAGAACTTCACTTGTTCTTCATATATACCCATACATCTTTGTGAATGTACGGGCAAATTCATACTCAACATCTGAGTATCTGAACATCTCAACATCATCTCTACCACTACCACTACCACTACCACATATACACAATGCATGAGTTAATAAGAAGACGCAACACGGACTTTACTACCGTGAAGAAGACCTCTCGCCATAGCGATGAGTCCTACGAGTCCCAAGAGTCTCAAAGTACCGCATTATCTTCACTGGATAGTCGACCAGCATTACCACACGCCTTTACCGCCGGTCCAAAGCTTCAAAGACAAGACCAATATCTCATACCCACGGCTCAGATAACAGAACTCCGTCCTCGAGATGCTTCGGAGACACAAACATCAATCCTATCCTCTGAGGACGAAGATTTGTTCGACGAACCTCTCCAATACAATCTACCAGAACACCACCGAGACTTCACCAGCACGAGCGTGAAACCATCTACGCCCCAGAACTTTGCAGACTATTTTCCCTCTACCCGCCGCCTCTTCATCCGCCATGATGATACCACGGCCGATGGCAACATGAATCTACGCGTCGACACCGAGAGCACTCCATCTCCACACGCCCGTGAGACCATCCAGCTCTTCCACCTGCGCATGCATGATCTCAAGTCACGCGAGTTCTCCCTGCGCCGCTACTCCCGGGAATCGGGCCGCGAAGTCTGCCACTCTTCCCGACGATACACCAAGCCCGCATCTATGCAACGTCCCTCCCTTCAACGCTCCGTCTCCCACGCTCTAGCCTCCTTCCGTGGCCCAGCCAAGCCGGGCTTTGAGCGCACAAACTCGGGCATGTCAAACAAGTCCGTTCCCAAGCGCCAGGACAGCGGCTACGAGTCCTTTTCTGACTCGGATGCCGATGATTCAGACAACGACTACGGGAACGGAAGTAATCCTCAGAAAAGGTCTGAGGATTCATCTCGGGGTAGAGAAAGAAAGCGAAATGAAGATAGGAACGGAAGCAATCCTCAGAAAGGGGGTGAACCAGACTCTCCGGAGCCTGGGAGCAGAGAAAGGAAGTCGAATGAAAATGAGAACGGAAGCAATCTTCGGAAAAGAAAGGAGAAGTCTCAGCCCAAAGAAAACAAGCCATCGGAGAAAGCAGCTACCACCTATCCCCTACCAGCAAACACGACGAAGCTCGAGTTCTCAAATTATGCGCAGATTGATGTGCGTCGCCGTGGTGGACGTGCAAACAAGCACTATGACTTCGAGTACTGGGGCAAAACGTATTCATGGCGACGCGTGACGGAAAAGCACAGCTCAAGTCCGTCATATCACCTCATAAGAGGTGACGGACCCGCCATCGCGCACATGATCCCCGAGCTCCTGACGCAGCGCCAGATGGCGGCAGAAGAAGAGCAAGGTGGGTGGGTGTCGCCGTGCATCATGTGGATCAGCGACGAGAGCATCCTCGAAGGATTAACCGACGTTGCCGAGTAAGTCCCCCCTATCCCTCAACCCCTCACGGCGATCTTGACAACGTCTATCTCCCGCGCACCCCACAACCCCATCTCCTTACTGACCAGCCCCGCGCTTAGGATCATCGTCTCGACAGGCCTCATAGCCCTCGTCGACGACTCCATCAAATTCCACTGGCACACCCCCAAACGCCTCAACCTCACCCTCCCGCTGACGCCCCACCTCGACATGGAATTCGTCAGCCCGCGCGCTATCCTCGAGCAGGCCTTCAAGCGCCGCGCTTCCGGCCCCTCGAATTCCAATGCATCGATGAAGACGGCGCCCAGTCCGTTTCGGGGGCGTCGGCGAGAGGGTTGAGGCAGGTATGCTGCGCGGACCAATTCCGGATACGGGGTGGCCCGTCTTCAGCGGGGGAGGGTGTGGGCATGCATAGCGTTTCTTTGTTGGCTTGCTTTGCTTTGTGGATTTATGTGACGGAGCAAGGTTTCACGGGAGGGGAGATGTGCATACAGGACGATGGCTTGCTATCGGGATTTACAGTGGTTGGCATGGCAACAGGATTGATGGGTGGGTGGGTGCATTTCAGAGCGGGAGGTTGCGGTATATGAGACATGATTGTTTTCTGTGCGGGATATAACTCTGCTTATTTACTGGTGGACAAGGGAGGTTCTGCGCTTTTGGTGGTGTTGGTTATATATAATGCAGCTGAGATGAGTTATAATGATTCGGAGTTTGTGGTGGGATGAAGTGAGTGAAGAGTGTGAGTGTGAGTGATGAGTGATACTTTTGTTATTTGGACTGTCGGTCAAAGATATGTGTTTGTGTAGAGCCATATAACTTCAGCGGATTGACCACGAAGAGAGATGCAAGGAATCTTCTTCAAGAGTCAAGTGATCCATAGCCATTACAAGCCTATATACTAAGAAAGATCTATTCATAACACCAGACCAGATACCAGACATGAAACATTACACATAACACATAACGCGAAATTAACCCCCTACTTCCCTCTCATCTTATGAATCTGCCCCCCAATCCATCCCCCCCCTTCCTTAACCCCATCCACCAAATTCCCCACACTCCCCCCAATACCCGCCTTGACACCGCCGCCCCCAAGCCCACCCCCAAGCCTCCCCCTCCAGCCACCGAGCTTCCTGCCGACGGAGCTGCCCGCCGCACTGCTCCCGGCGACACTAGCGCCCCTCAGCTTGCCGCGGCCCTCAACGACCTTGCCGACCAAGCCGATGAGGGCAAAGGCGCCGCTGCCGAGGGCGCGGAAGAGGGCGACGGCGGCGACGCTCCAGAGGATGAACTTGAGGTAGAAGTTGTCGCCGACGTCGGTGTCGCTGTAGGCGCCGCTGACGGCCATGGCGAGGACGGCGTTGGCCGTCATCCAGCACACGACCATGTAGGTGCGCACGTTCTTGTAGTAGTCCTCCTGGAGCTGCAGGTCGCTGACGGCCGGCGGCGGCACGTCGAGGCGGTCGCGCAGGTTGCGCAGCGCCTCGTCGTAGCCCGAGTCGATGTCGCGCTGCTCCGACGGCATGTCCAGCTCGACCGTCGTGTCGTCGCCGGCGGCGCGCGCGGCGCCTAGGTCCGTGTAGATGCGGTTGTCGCCCTTCGTGCCCCACGTCACGTCGTGCGTGTTGCAGAAGGCGTACACTTGGAGTGTGCAGATGTAGGAGGGGAGGAGGGCGAAGTACTGGGCTGACGAGGTGAACATGTGCCAGGGGTCGAGGTAGAGGAAGGACATGAAGAAGTAGAGGCCGACGGTGGAGGCCGTCGAGACGATGAGATTGGTGAAGGTGTTGTTGCCGAGGGCCAGGGTCGTGTTGGACTTGAGCTGGTGCACGACGATGAAGATGGCGGCGAAGGTTGTGTAGAGCATGATGATGCTGTAGATGACCATGGACGCCGTGTAGAGTTTCTTCGCGCCCTGCGGCCGGTTGCCCATCGACAGGATGAATTGCGTGCAGATGAGTAGCACGCACGTGTAGCGCAGCAGCACGAAGATCACCTTGCCGATGTTGTGGCCGAAGGGGTCGATGTTCTTGTCCGACAGGGAGCCGGCGACGAAGTAGAAGGTCAGGTAGAAGTTGGCCAGAGAGAAGAAGGTGAAGAGCAGGCTGACGAATTGGTAGACGAACTCGATATGCAGCAGGATCTTGCGCGTCATCGTGTGGTCCGTCTTCCAAATCTGCCGGAAATGAACCAGAGAATAGACGGCCGCAAAGAAAGCACCGTTGAGCCAGCGACGACGCTGAGAGACGAATTCCGGAACGGCATCTGTGGAGGGTTAGTATAGATCTTGTTTGGGAAGGTTGGAAGCACTTACCAGGCACATCCGTCTCGCCCGTACATCCCCTGACAAACTTCAAGACCCATCTCTCATCCCTCTTGGCCACCAATTCCCAGCACAGAATACGATCCTCGGCCAAGTACATATTCGCAGTGAACACATCTGCATTCTGTCCATGCAACGTTTCTCCCTTGAAGTACTGACTCAGGGGCCCATGACCAGTATGATCGTTCTGCAGCGCATGATACCTATACGCACTCAATGCACCGGGTAGGACGGTGATATAGCCAAAGATAGACTCGAGCGGCTTATCGAGGATATTGGACATCTTATACTCGAAGTTCTGCGAGGCAACCAGCGGATTAAGCAGACCCAACCAACCACGCCCCTTCATCGCCTTGATCTCGCCACACGCACCCGCAACATTCGAGTCCGTATCAAAGGCCTTCCAGAGGTGGTACAGCGACGTATTGCCCGGTTTTGTACCAACATCCAAAAGGATACAGATATTGGGCGTGAGGGCGCGGCCAAATGCATTGAAGAACCAGCGGTGCGAGTTGAGTTTCTTGGCATTCTTCTCCTTGAGACAGAAGAGCATCTGCACGGGCACGATGCCCTTCTCGGCGCCCTTGAACTTCAGATCCGAGTCGAGCGAGACCTGGGTCGTGTACTCGTACACATGAGCCTGCACCTCCCGTTGATTAACCAAGTTCTTCGCAATGCCATCCTGATAGACGCCCATAGCAGCGAGGGCATCGAGGGTCCTGGGGTGGATTTTCTGGCGGCCATCGCTCACGACGCAGACGACGATTTTCTGCCAGCCGTGCTCGCCCCACGTCCTGCTCTTGCTCCGGGAGCAGAAGTGCGCAATGTTCTTCATGACTGCATGGATGGTGCGCGTGAAGTCGATCTCGTTCTCGTTGTACATGGTGATGCAGATGAACAGCTCCGTGTCGCGCTCCGTCTTACCGATGTTCTGACGCAGCTTGTAGCCCTTGGCCACGAAGTCGTCCGGGTCACAGGTGACGGCCGTATAGCGCATGTGCGTGAACTCGATCTCGTCGCGCCGCGGCAGGAAGCTGTACAGGATCGTCGGGATCTTGCACTCGAGGATCAGCTCGCCGTTGATGAGGCGCACCTCCTTCTTGGCCATGTGGGCATGCCGTGCCCCACGTCGCTCTTGTCGTCCATCCGGCGCGGGGCCGAGGTGCTCGTAGCCTTTGTCTTCCCCGTCCGCTGAGAGGTCGCTGCCAGAGGCGTACGATTGTCTAGATGTCAAGTGCTCTCTTGGATCGTCGGTCATGACACTTTCAATGCCGAACACATCTGACTTACCGATGCCCTCTTCCAAAGGTATCGAAATGGTGGCATCTTCCGCGAACTTGGAGTTGCGCGCGCTGCCCGCTGTGGAGAAAAGTGGTGCTGGTGGGAGCGGACGACGAGGAGAACCACCGTATCTGGACGACGGAGTACCCGGTCTAGGTTCACCATCCAAATCCGCCGGTTCGAACCTAGCACCCACAGGAGGGGCCCTTGAGAACTCGCTGGAGTTTCTGAGAGGCGAGTAAGGTCTCGTCGGCGAGGAGCGGCCACTTGGGCTGTAAGAGGCGTAGGAGGCCGTTGTTGGCGGCGGCATGGAAGGGAAATCTTCGATGATGGAGGGGGCTCTCGAGTGCGAGGAGATGACGGAGGGCTGATAGGCTCTTCGCGGGGAGGTGGGACTATTTTGCGCATGAGTACGAGTATTCTTGTCTCTGTTGTAGAAGATATCTGCGAGGGCAGGCTGCTTCCTGAGCGATCTTCTTCGCGAAGGGCCATCAGGAAGCGTGGGGAGAGATTGCACGATACGGTCCTGAGACTGATCCATCGTCGGCAGGTTCTCGTGAGAAGAAGTGCGGGTATGATCAGAAGCAGAAGCGGAAGTAGAAGTAGAAGATTGCATATCCTCTCTCTCTTTCCCTTTCCCTTTTCCTTTTTCTTTTCCTTCCTCGGTTTCTTGAGGACGAGAAGGAGATTTCTTGACAACAGTATGAGAGGGCACTTTATGAACAACAAGAGGGCGAATGAAGCCCGGCGAAGCCGGAGGTACATACGTTCGATGATGCGCCATGCCGTCGTCCAAGGCGTCGTGCATGTTTGTCAACAAGCGAATGGCAGAGGAACTATCGTCTCGACAGATGTCATCGTCGTAGGAGGGGGGATCGTCCATGGTGGAAAGTTAGGACCCGCGTTTGAGAGAATGCAGCTGGCCGCTCTTTGCGTGGAATGTCGATGTCGAGATGTTCAGGCCGTCCAGACACACACACCATGCGCGATGAGAACCGGCGTGGGGGGACCAGGCGCAGAGTGGAATAGATCAGACGTGATTCTCAATTAAATCTGGAAAGGCTAATAAACCAGCAAATGAATTATTATTTGGATTGGAAGAAAATCTAACTGCTTGTTGTTCTATGGTGCGTAAGTGTTTTTCAGCTATGCGCGATGATAATAGATTGATTGTAGACGCGACTGTATCGGCTTCGATAAGGTCAACGCGAGAGAACTCCGTCGGCACAGCAACAGTTGTCATCATGGCTGCAAACAACAACAACAACAACAACAACAACAACAATCTATCCGTGCAGCTTATCAAATAGTCACATTGCATATTGAGAACCCTTGCATCTGTATATGTGAAATTCTCTTAAATTACTATGCTAGCCAGGCTATGTAGCGTCTCTAGCTAATCAGTCCATGCCGCCTGCATTTCCCCTCACATCAGGTATCAACACTTTTTCAGAAGTTCTTCAAAACACAAGAAAAGAAACGAAAATAGCCTCCATCCCTCTCACCCCTCATCACCTCATCATCGTAAATGTACAACAGCTGATTCCTCCCACCAATGACCCGATTCCACCAACGCGGACGTCATCTTCACCTTCACCAACAACTTCCTTTCCTCTCCCCTTTATCCCCCATCTTCACCTGAATGAACTAAAGAAATCCACTGATCAGGTCTAATAGCCTGAAATAAAAAGGGTGGCGGCGAAGAGAACCTATGCGATACAGCTGGGGGTATTTAAGGGCGAAGTACCCAACGCCAAAAATGTGCAAAACAATGATTTGAAAATAAGAAAAATCGGGCGCGATGATGCAAACCAGCAGAATGCTGTAGTTGGTATTTTATTGTTTTTACAAAAAGCTGATGAAAAAAAGCAGGCATAATTGATCAGTTCCATCCGAGGGAGTTTTCGGCAGCCATTGGAGCGGAGATGGCACCACGAGCGGTTCCACCACTGCGTCCACTACCTCGACTGTTCCTATCTTCAGCTGAAAGAGCCGGTGTTTGTCTACCACCAGACATCATTGCGTTTGCACCACCCATGAGTGCTGGACTACCAGTCTGGTACATCTCAGCAGGGTTTTGAAGGGAGCTGCTGCGACGATGGCTTGTCTTCTTTCTCTTGTAACGACGAGCGATGAAGAACATGGCAGCACCATAAGCAGCAGCGGCACCAACAGCACCAACGGCGATTCCAGCGGTGGTACTCTTGACGGCTGAGGAAGTGTTCTCCTCATTGGTAGAGAAAACACCACCGTTATCTCCAGAGTTTGCAGAAGTCGTGGCTGCTCCTGAACTTCCGGTACCAGTGGCGGTAGAACCGGAGCTTGCAAGAGTCGAACCCGACAAAATGGAAATAGCAGGATTGATGTAGGCCATCATAGTGTTGACACTGGTATCATGGTTGTTGTAAATGGCAGAAACTGGAGTGAGGATAGCAAGCTGCAAGGTCTGTACCATGTTGGTTGGGATATATGCAAGAGCCAAAGTAGTGATGTATCCCAATGAGGCGGATGTATCATATGGGACCAAACTATGCATGGTGATTGAGCTGTTGGCAATGTTGAGACCATATGAAAGACCTTCTGGCAAGTACATGAAGATCTGCGCCGAAGAGAGCGAGTTGCTAACAACAAATTCATAGTTGAGCGCATAATCAAAGGCGACTTGGATGAGAGTGGTGTCGACTGGTGCGGTTGGAATACCAGTGTTGGGAGAGATGACCTTTGGAACACTGGATGGAATACCAGTAACAACTGAAGTGGAAGTGGTCTCGGTACCGGTTGGTGTAGTGGATGATTGGACAATGATGGTTGTTGGGATCCATTGAGTGGTATAGGTATCAGTTCCAGTTGGGAGAATACTGGTCGGTGCCTTGGATGTGGAAGTGGTAGTCGGTACTGCACTTGTCGTGTAAGCATAGACTGTGGATGAAGTAGATGGTACAGTGCTAGACGAATACGAGGATACTTCTGTAGAGGAAGCAGTATCGGACGAGGTAGCCGAGGTGATTGGAGCCGCTGGAATTGTAGTGTTGGAGGCAGTGGAAGATGGAGTGGTCAAAACAAAAGATGTAGAGAAGGACCCAGATGCAGTGCTGCTGTCAGTAGACAAGATAGTCTGGGACGAAGAGCTTGTGAGAACCGGGATGGTGTTGTTGGAAGCAGATGTCGTTGGGAATGTACTGGTAATGTCACTGACGGTATATGTTGGGCTTGAGAGAGTCTCACTGGTCGTGTTACCAGCATCAGTGCTTGTAGCAGTTGCTGAGGCGTTGGAGCTGGTGATAGCAATGGTTGTGTTATCCGAACTCGTAAACGTTCCAGTGGCAGTAGAAGAATCCCCGGAACTCGTCAAGGTCATAGAAACACCAATCAACGATGAGTTCGAGGTCTCGGTGACTAAGGCAGAGCTAGTGTTACCAGTACCAGTGATGCTGGCGCTATCCGTGACGCTAGTGAAGGCACTTGTGATGATAGCGCTAGTGTTAGCTTCACCGGTGGAAGTGGCACCCAAGAGAGACGAAAGCAAATCACCGCTTGACATAGGAGTCTCTGTGGCTGAGGCTGAGCCCGTTGCAGTCGTGGCGTTGGAATCGGTGGCAGTGGCGCTCAAATCGCTTGTAGCTGTGGCGGTTGTGCCGTTGTCAGTTCCCGTAATCGTAGCAGATGAATCGCTCGTGGTGAAAAGTCCACCAAGGAGACCATCGCTGGAAGTGGTAGTGGAAGATGCGCTATCCGTTCCAGTAGTAGTGATCAATGATGCATTGGACTCAGTGCCGGTGGAAGTAGTCAAAGCAGCCGAATCGGTACCGGTGGCAGTCGTTGATGCATTTGAGTCGGTTCCCACAGCAGTAGTCAAGGCGGTTGTACCGTTATCAGTTCCCGTTGCCGTTGCGGACGAATCACTGGCAGTCAAGAATCCAAGGAGACCACTATCGCTGGAGGTAGTAGTAGAAAGAGCACTATCCGTGCCAGTGACAGTAGCTGAAGCATTCGAGTCAGTGGCAGTGGTCAAACCAGATGCATCTGTTGCTGTAGCTTCCGCGGAACTTGTGGTGAAAAGCCCAGCGAGGAGACCAGAGTCAGAAGTGGTCGTGGTTAAAGCGCTGTCAGTGTCCGTGGCAGTAGAAGCCAAATCGGTAGCAGTGGTTGAAACGTTTGAATCAGTCGCAGATCCGGTGGTCAAAGCAGTTGAGTCCGTCGTGGTAGAACCCCCGAGAATTCCGCCAAGAAGCCCACTATCGGTGGAGGAGGCATCAGTACTGGTAGGAGCCGCTGACGAAGCCGAGATAGCACTGATGATGGAAGAAAGTCCCAAATCGGTGACAGTCGCAGAAGTGCTAGAAACATCAGTTGCGCTGCTATCGGTTGCTGCAGTTGCGTCGGCAGATGTAGTAGTAGAGCCAAGATTGAGAGAAATGCCAAGGAGCCCGCTGTCCGAACTACTAGAAGAGCTTGCCGTAGTCGTAGCTGCGGCCGCGGCAGCAACAGTTCCTGTACCCGAGCCACTGATCCCATAAGCACTGGAAAGTTGAGTTGCTACGTCACTGGAGCTGGTCTCAGAAGAGCTGTCAGTAGTGCTGGTCGCGGTACCGCCAAGATTCAAAGAGATACCAAGAAGTCCATCATCTGAGCTAGAAGAGCTTGCTGTGGTTGTAGCAGCCGCAACAGCTGTTCCAGTACCGGAAGCGCTGACTCCATACGCACTGGAGCTTTGAGCAGCAGCGGCATCACTAGAAATATCAGTGGTTGAAGCAGAGCTCTCAGTGGTGCTGGTCGCGGTACCGCCAAGGTTCAAAGAGATACCAAGGAGTCCGGCATCTGTGCTAGAACTTGCTGCAGTTGTGGTGGCGGCAACAGCTGTTCCGGTACCAGAAGCACTAATTCCATACGCACTGGAGCTTTGAGCAGCAGCGGCATCACTAGAAATAGCAGTGGTTGAAGCAGAGCTATCAGTGGTGCTGGTCGTGGTACCGCCAAGGTTCAAAGAGATACCAAGAAGTCCATCATCTGAGCTAGAAGAGCTTGCTGTGGTTGTAGCAGCCGCAACAGCTGTTCCAGTACCAGAAGCGCTGATTCCATAGGCAATGGAGCTTTGAGCAGCAGCATCACTAGAGATAGCAGCGGAGCTATCAGTAGTGGAGCTATCAGCAGTGCTGGTCGTGGTACCACCAAGGTTCAAAGAGATACCAAGAAGTCCATCATCTGAGCTAGAAGAGCTTGCTGTAGTTGTAGCGGCAACAGCAGTTCCAGTACCGGAAGCGCTGACTCCATACGCACTTGAGCTCTGTGCGGCTGCTGCTGCTGCTGCTGCAGTATCACTGGAGCTGGCATCGGTAGAGCTTGGTGTAGTTGTGGTGGCGGCGACAGCTGTTCCAGTTCCAGAAGCGCTGATTCCGTAGGCAATGGAGCTCTGAGCAGCAGCATCACTAGAGATAGCAGTGGAGCTATCAGCACTGGAGCTATCAGCAGTGCTGGTCGTGGTACCACCAAGGTTCAAAGAGATGCCAAGAAGTCCATCATCTGAGCTGGAGGAAGAAGTCTCTGCGGTCGTGGTTGCGGCAATTGCTGTTCCAGTTCCAGATGCGCTAATTCCGTATGCACTGGAGCTCTGTGCAGCGGCAGCATCACTAGAAACAGCAGCTGTGGAAGAAGTGCTATCGGCAGTGCTGGTCGTAGTACCACCAAGATTCAAAGAGATACCAAGAAGTCCATCATCTGAGCTAGAAGAGCTTGCTGTGGTTGTAGCAGCCGCAACAGCTGTTCCAGTACCGGAAGCGCTGACTCCATACGCACTGGAGCTCTGAGCAGCAGCAGCATCACTTGAGCTGGCCTCACTTGAAGATGCGTCGCTGAAAGTAGAGCTGGACCCGGTGGAAGAGGTTGGCTCGGCCGCAACAATGGTCGAAGAAACGGCTCCAGTGCCCGTCGCAGCGTCGCTTGGTCCGTAGGCAGTTGAATATTGATCCGCAGCACTCGAAAGGGTTGAATCAACGGAAGAGGAGCTATCTTCAGAGGTGCTGGATGGAGTCGAGCTTGTCGAGCTTGTCGAGTAAGTATCGGCTGTGCTCGATCCAGTTCCTGTAACAGCAGATTCCGTACCAATGGCGATGGAAGATTGCGATGCGGCATCAACAGAAGATGAAGTCTCGGTGGTAGATGCTACTGAACTGTAAATGGTCGAAGTCGCCAAATCGCTAGTCGAGCTGGAGGAAGTTGATACAGGAGCTCCGCTCGATGAAACATCACTGGTAGACGTCGTAATGTAAACAAGGGTCGTAGAATCGGTGCTGGAAGACGTAACGGAAGTCGTGGTATCGGTGCTCGAGGAAGGAACATCGGTCGGGTTGGCATCTTGACCACTAATAGCCTGGTTCATCATCTGCGAAAATTGCTCGGCCACGTTCGAATTGGCAATATTGCCGTCCTGGGAATCATCCTCTCCGAAAAGACTGGCACGTTTCGCAGCACTATCGTGACTGGTGTAGTGCATCCCCCTCCTTGCACCAGCGACAGTGGCATCGCGTTTTAATTGTCGAGGAAAATAGAATTTGCGATCGCCCTGCGCAGCAGCGAAGGTTGAAAGGACGGTGACCGAGGCGAGAAATAACGAAGGTGTATGCATCTTGAACGAAAGTGCAGTGCGCGCAGTGAGGAAAATGGAAAAATGGGTTTATGAGAGATTGGACGAATTGGAAAAATGTGATGTGGATCTTTGCTATCTTCTTTTCGATTATCGATTGTCAGTTTTCGTATTCGCAGAATCGTTTCGGCCACAATCGATTGATGTGTTCGTAGTGAAGCTGCCAACTCACTGTCTGAAGGATGGTAAATATAACGAATGTGAGCGACAAAGATGTCAAAGAGTGTATCTATTGGGCTTGATTGTCAGTATTGATACGAGCATGATGCTGACATTTGTGACGTTTGTTCTTTTCCTCTTTTGCATCTTCGAGTGAACATCATAAGTCTTGGACAAGGAGATGGCAATTGCGAGGATAAGTTGGGGGATATTCCAAAGATGATGACACGAGTAGTAGAGTGGTAGAGCGATGCGCGATGAACGGTAGTGGAATGATGTGGTATGATTTGTTGTAGTAGTGGCGGGAAGGGGTAAGTTTAGACATCAACATGAACACACTCACATTAGATTTAGGAATCTATTGTTGCTGATGTAACTTTTGATGATCTGGATGTTGTTGTTGTTTTTTTTTTCAAAGGAGTGTCGTGACGATAAATCGTCGAGGGGGAAGGGAGGGAGGAAAGGCGATGATGTTTCCAAGTATCTTTTGTTTTCCACCTCGATTGACTGGATTTTGGATTCAACTGAACGGAAGTGAGTTATTCGCAATCGACCATTGTCCAGAGGCCTCCGGAGACCTTTGATCGACTATTTCGGGAGAGAGTGAGGGTATTGGTGACGGTGATGGTGACGGTGATGGAAGAGTGGGTAAAGGGTAGGTAGTCGTCGATGGGAGGAGGAGAGGATGGGATGGGATGGGGATAGAGAGGAGAGGAGAGGAGAAGCGAGTGAGAGTGAGAGTGAGAGGAAGGGTAATTTGGGTTGGCTGTGAAGGAAAAAGGCAGCGTTGATGGTGGAGAAGGGTAGGAGGACAAGAGAGTTGGCTAGTGGGAGTTTTGGTGGTTCGGTATGTTTGTGGGAAGCGGGAGTGGCAGTGACAGTGACAGTATCAATAGTGGAAAACAAGAGAAACAATCCAGCTGGAATAGAAGTAGAATAGACATAAACTAGGCGTAGATGTAGGGTGGGTGTATTTTGGGCGATACACGCCAGCACAGAACTTCCTTTTTGTGGTCCGATTCGAGAGAAGATGAGGTTGTAGATAGTGAATGTGCGTGGTCGCTTTAGTATTTTGATTCTATTTATTCACACATTCACACATTCACAAATACCATTGTTTACTTCTTGGTGTAGTATGAAGTAGTAAGTACGTGGTAATTCTCTCTTGACCTTTGTGCATGAATAAAAGAATCCATGATCCATATATCTTGATTCATCTTCATAACAGAAGTATTGCCGGCAATTCTCTCCTTCATTTCTCTTGCCTTTCACCTCACCTTTCACCTCACCTTTCACTTCTCATCTTTCACTCTCACCTTCACATCTCACATCTCACATTAAGTACTACCACACATCTTGCACTACGTACTACGTACTACAAGTATATACACATCACGCGCATGGCTCCTCTCAAAGGCAGGGAGTGTACATAACATACCCACAGTCAACAATACACCCACGGTGGATTGAACAAAGCAGGCTAAATGCAGTGGAGAATGGGGACACACACGCGCACACACTCGCACGCAGACAGAGCCACAGACAGGCACAGGCACAGGCACAAGAACAGGAACAGGCACCGGCTCAAAGGTAGTATTGTGCCTAGCCTGGCAAAGACCGATGAAGCAGAGCGACGAGAATAGAGGAATAAAGAGAAAGAGAGGTGGTGTAGCTCATGATGATCGAAGAAAGACCATGTCAAAGAGCAGAAACAGATCTCGGCACTTGCTCGCACTTCTCCTTTCTTTATCTTCTTTTGACCACAACTTGAACTGCTTCGAGGGGGATAAAGAAAGAAGAAAGAAGAAAAAGAAGAAGAAGAAGAAGAGTTGGTATGTACATACTACCTACACATATACATATCCTCCATACATGAACACACAGACAGATGAAGTGGAGTGGAGATGCGCGCATGTTGGTAGGGGAGAGGAGAGTGGAGATTTCCAGGTGAGATGCTTGGGGATTTGCTTTGGCTAGGTTAGCCTTTATTGATAAATTCCAGTCAGAGCGTGCGCACATACATAATATTTACAAAGTAAGTAAGTACTAACTACTTGATAGAATAAATAGAATACATATTACTTGACTTATACATAGACACAGACACAGACACAGACACCGCACATACATACATATCTGGAGTAGTACACAAGCAGTAGTATATGCGATGATATGATTCGAGAGGGAGAAGCCAAAGCGCTATTACAAGTATGTATGCATGTACATACCATAAATTGATATACATCCTTACATTGTAGTACATGAACTGACAATTTCGACAAGGGGTGAAGGACGAGGGTTGTGCATTATTGAAGGGATAAGTTGAATGATCAAGCAAGAACCAAGTGAGCATGAAAGAAAATGAAAGAAAATAAAAGAGAATGAAAGAAAACGAATCCATACAGAATACATAGGCATAGAGTATTACCAACTTCATGATAATAGCTAGGATTCAACATTCACAACATCAACAAACACAAAGAGAGGATCAAGATCAAGAGAAGTACATCTTATCATCCACCACACCAATTCAAGCCTTATAGTCTATCAAGTATCAAAATGATTCGAATCAAAACATCTCAGTCTCACCTCACATCCTTATTCACCCTTTCACCTTCATCTTCATCTTCACCTTCACCTTTATCTTCACCTTTACACACACACTCTCTCTCTCTCTCTCTTTCTTTCACTCCTCACCTTTATCACCCACCTCACCTCTCTAACTCCTCCCTCACCATCCCTCCCTCCAAATTCCCCCATCAAACACCCATCAGCACCTTAAATGACCACCAAACGCCACAAAAGAGAACAAGCGAAAGGGAGTGTATAGTTCTTTGGAATTAGTGAGAGGGCGAGGGAGAGAGAGGTAGAGAGGACGAGCGCAAGTCAAGGATGAAATGAAGGGAACCCGAGATGAGATTGCAGTTGTGCACGGGCTTGATTATGTTTTCTTGATGGGGAGGAGAGGATAGTAGATGAGAGGAGAGTAGAGTAATAGACCAGGATAGAACAGAATAGAACAGAATAGAACATGTAACTATTCAGAAGATATGAATTCGATTCCCTATTTACAATACCCTCAATTCTATAGGAAACTAGCTAGAAGTTGTAACTCTCCTTATTTCATCCAACCTATTGTATTATTACCTATATACAAAACACCATCCAACAACCAACATCGTATCCATTCTAGCGCATCACCCATTCCCCAAATATCCCTCAAGTAGTGCTCCAACAACATTACACCTATCCTATCCTACCTTACATACCAAGCAATCCCACCAAGGAAACCCCCCTACCTCCAATCAACCTTAGTCAGGAACAACAACAACGCCTATCCTTCTGTCCTTCTATCCTTACTTATCTAGTGTCTAGGTCGACTGGAGAGAGGGGAGGGTAGGAGGGTAGGGTAGGATAGGTTTAGTAAGGACAAGAACTAAGTAAAGACCGAGAGGGCGTTTTTTGCTGTGAGATAGAGGGTGAGGTAAGGTAGTGTTAGGTAGGCTATTGTAGTACAATTGGCAGGCAGATATTTTCTAATCTTTTGATTTTTTGATTTCTGAATCTTCTTTTTTCTCTCTTGATCCTCTGGATTTTATCTGGATAGGGGGTATTAGCAATACTACTATATAGTAAGGTAGGGTAATAAAATATATGTTAGTGATATAAGGAGAGAGGAATTAACTAAATTAAAGGATATTGTTAATACTTGTAGTTTACTACTAGGTAATTGTTTATCTATAATAATAAGTTGTATTGATATTAATATTAATAGGATTAAGATAGTAATAATTATTATATC
>JAGKQE010000061.1:0-126293 GCA_022609375.1 Xenosphaeropsis pyriputrescens
ACCTTGTTTATATTTTATCTCTTCATTCTCTATATTTATTTAAATTTTTTTAATTTTCTTTTTTCCCCTCTTCCCCCCCCCCCCCCCCCCCCCCGGCCTTCAGCGCTCGCAAGTGCGCGTGCAGAGATAAGGTCGTCTCTCCGACAAGGATGTACTGATAGGGCTCCGAGGTCGTGCGTTGCTCTGACATGCATCATTGGTACCTTATCTCACCCTCTTCTGGTGCTAATGCTCTCTCTCTGTCTCTGTCATAATCCCCCCAAGCGCGAGAAGACGATGGCGATGGCGAGGGCGAGGGCGAGGGCGGCACGTTGTAACCTCCATCCAGCAGGTTACACCGTCAACATCAACCCAGAGGATGATCCCCCCCCAATTGTGCCCTCCTCCGTGTGATTACTCCCTACAATCCCTCTCCTCTCCATTTCAGATATTCTCTTGCTCTACTATTCGAACGCATTCATCGTTCGGATAAGCCACCGTCTCAGCCGCCCGCTACTCAGAAGAAGTGCTGCGGAGGAAAGAAACCCAAAATTCGGGCCGGGGAAAAGAAAAAGGGAAAAAAATTACATGTGTGTGCGTGCGTGCGTGTGCGGCAATCGCGAAAATCACAGACCAGTCAGTCCTTGCAAGACACCAGACCAGGTAATAGCCCGATATACGAAAAAATAGTCTGCCGACTCCTTGTCCATTACTTTGTTTATATCACATTGGGCCGCCGTGGATGCTATTTACACAATAGTATTTGCTTCTCTTTGTCGGCAAAGACAGACAGAGAGAGAGAGAGAGAGAGAGAGAGAGGAGAGTGTGCGTGTGTGATGCCGGCCTGACAGCAGCAGCAGCAGAAGCAGAAGCAGAAGCGTACAGCATAAACGTCGTTTAAAACGGGAAATCGGGAAAACGGGCACTATTATGGACGACGAGAACTTCCTCCCAGGCACATCACGCCTCGTCGAGACGCAAGATGAAGCCGCGACATCACATCTACAGAAACATGGAGACATTGTGCTGCTCCCACAACCATCCAACAATGTCAATGACCCCTTGAATTGGTCCAAGGCTCGAAAGTACGTTCAAACGGTCCTCCTCTGCTTCATCACAGCTTTCACCGCCGCCACATCCAACGATGCGGGTTCCGCCCAGTATGGAGAGAACACAGAACTCGGCATTTCCTACCCTACCATGAACACCGGAGCTGGAGTCTTGTTTGTCGGCATTGGCTATTGGACTCTCCTCATCTCCCCGGCCGCCTCACTCTACGGTCGCAGGATCACATACCTGATATGCATCACGCTGGGCCTCGCCGGCGCGATATGGATGGCTCGAGTTCAGAACAGGATGGACAGCATCTGGAACCAACTGTTCGTCGGTGCATCGGAATCCTGTGCCGAGGCAAACGTCCAATTGTCTCTGTCGGACATGTTCTTCCAGCACCAGCAAGGAACCGTATTGGGTATATATGTGCTCGCCACAAGTATCGGTACATTCCTCGGTCCCCTCATAGCCTCATACATAGCGGATAGCCCCGAAGGCTGGCGGTGGATTGGATGGTGGAGTGTGATCATTTCCGGCGCCCTGCTCATCATTCTGTTCTTCTTCCTCGAGGACACCAGCTTCGACCGCCGCTCACAGCCCGAGCTCGTCGAGGGCATCCACTGGAACCGACCACTCGAAGCCCACGAGACAGAGCAAGAACCCAAGTCATCGACCGAGAAGACAGCCGTCCCAACCCGCAGCTACTCGCCCGAAATCAACAAGACTGCCGCCGCCGGTACCATCGAGGCCGGCTCAGTACCCGACAAAAATGCACGCAAGACATACCGGGAGCGCATCGCCTTGCTCACGCTCGCGCCCAACATCGTCGGCACAGGTTTCAAGCAATACCTCTCGCGACTTTGGCACACGCTCCGCATCTTCGCCTTCCCGGCCGTGCTGTACTCGGGCCTGCAATGGGGCGCTCAAGACGCCTGGCTGACATTCTACCTCACCGTCGAGGAAGACAACTGGTACGGCGCACCATGGAACTACGGCGACGTAGCCGTGGGCCTCATGAACATCCCATCGCTGATCGGCGCCATCATCGGCTGCGTGTACGGTGGCGTGCTGTCGGATTACTTCGTGGCGTGGATGGCGGCGCGCAACAACGGCGTGCGCGAGGCCGAGCACCGCCTCTGGCTCATGTATCCCTGCGCGCTCATCAGTCCCATCGGCATGCTGCTCTTCGGCATCGGCACGGGCCAGGGCTGGCACTGGCCGGTGCCGTACGTGGGCCTCGGCTTCATCGGATTCGGTTTCGGCTGCGCCGGCGACCTCTCCATGTCGTACCTCATGGACGCCTACCCCGAGATGGTCCTCGAGGGCATGGTCGGCGTCGCCGTCATCAACAACACCATCGGCTGCATCTTCACCTTCACCGCCTCGCAGTGGCTCGAGTCG
The DNA here is from genome assembly GCA_022609375.1 of Xenosphaeropsis pyriputrescens. Taxonomy (NCBI): domain Eukaryota; kingdom Fungi; phylum Ascomycota; class Leotiomycetes; order Phacidiales; family Phacidiaceae; genus Xenosphaeropsis; species Xenosphaeropsis pyriputrescens. The sequence continues at coordinate 2,434 of JAGKQE010000061.1, forward strand.
TCGGGCGTCCAGAACACCTTCATCGCCATCGCCGTCCTCGACTTCGTCTTCATGATGACCACCGTCCCCATGATGATCTGGGGGAAGAGCTGTCGGCGCTGGACCAAGGCGAGATATTTGGAGTTTGTGGAGATTAGAGATTCTATGTAACTTAGCGTGTTTGTGCGGTTTTTTTTTTTTTTTTTTGGCTGGCGGCTTAGATTTTGTTTATGGTGGGAGCTTTGGCCTTGTTGGTGGGTTCCGTTGATATACCCATTGCTGTAATGAATGGATCTTTTTTCGCTCTGTATGTATGATTGTGCCGTACTTGGATGAGTTGATGTTGGTGCTGCGAAGAGTATGTGGATAGTCTACTGCTGTGAATAGGTTCCACCGTGGAAAGGATGCCGGAGATGTTCTTTGCTCCTGGATCTTTCTTCGCACCTGGATATTGAGTGGGCTGTTGATATGAATGATATCGATCCATGGCGATTGTCACTGGCGCCCTACTCCACATCTCCCGTTTCGCTGGCATTTACGGGAACTCTTGTCTGTCTATCTGTCTGTACGTAGGCATGTACCCATGCATGTATATAAACGAGCAGAACCTCTACATCAACCCCACAACACATTCCTAGGCGTGCATCGTTCATACTCCTTGTCTACAGCGCGCCGCTTACAAGCTACAAACACGCGCTCCCGGGGAATGGGCCGTTGACGACCCCACGGCCGAGCTACCTGGGTCTGGGTCCCGTATCGAGGTGGTCTACTCGTGGATCAAGGAGAGATATGAGGTTCCGGAGGAGGTGTTCATACATAGATACAGCAAGCAATCGATACACCCACGACCCCAACAAGTGCGGCATGTGCGTGACATGACCGCGCGATTTCAATGCACGTAGATGGGATGCGGGTTTTGATCCCGATTCACGAAGCGCATCACCGGATCTCACCGAGGAGGCTCGGGCGGTTAATACATACATACATGGCCACTGACGCGCCTCTATTAGTCAATGAAGGAAGCATGCGCACGCACAATCTCAAGGGGCTATGTACCCACCACTCCGATCTCCCTCCCTCAACCCACAACCCACTCACAAACTGCAGGCCTCGATTCGCCACGCGCAACACTACCATGCAAGTACCCCTCGAACAAAAGTGTCCAATAAATACAACGACACTCCATCAACGCTCTCGCGCAAAGCAACACGAGCCCAGCCCAGCCCAGCCCAGTTCTCCCACGGCCACGGCCCTCATACAACTGTCATCGCCTAATCGCCAACGCCCAACGATGGCATCAACATACGCATCACCACCAAACCGGGCAGAAAGAAAGGTGGAAAGGGAAGGAAGGAGTAAGTAAAGAAAGGACAGGGATCCATGTCGGATCCAACCGATCAATGCAGGAAACCCATCAACTCAAACCCAAAGTAAGAAACCCCCATGAGAATCACACCGCCCGTGAGAATCTCCCCGCGGTATGAACCCGCTGCCGGAAAGGAAGCGCTCGCTCAAGCAAACGTCATCGCGATTTCCTTCTCCGCAAACTCATCCTCGTCCTCAGCCCACGCATTCCGCTCGATGCCGATGCCAATACCGAGGCCGACGCCGGCACCAGCACCAGCACCAGCGGGCATAGAGACGGAGCTCTTGAAATCGGGGCGCTGAAGGGTCGAGGCGCGGGATCTGAGATCTGGTTTGGGGGGCACGGGGAGGGGGTTCCTCGTATAGGAGGAGTCGAAGGTCATGCTGATTTCGGCGGCGGGCGCGAACTCGTCGTGGTCGTGGGCGTGGAGGTCGGTGGTGGAGGTGGCCCACGGGGAGTGGGAGGGGGGCATGGAGAGAGGGGTGTTTGAGGGCTTAGGGGCGTGGAGGGAGGAGGAGTCGAAGCTTTTGGAGGTGCGGAGGGGCTGCGGGAGGGTGATGGTGGAGGAGGAGGAGGACGTGGGGATGTCGAGTTTCATGGGCGGCAGTGTGGACTTCAGCTCCTTGACTTCCATCTGTTCGCTGGCGACCTCGGCGCGGATTGCGTCGACGTCGAAGAGGACACCGCCGTAGTCCTTGTTCTCGCGTGAGGAGGGCCCGGCTTCGTCTTCTTTGTTCTCCTGATAGGTCTCCCACTCTTTCTTGTCGGTCTTTCGCTTCTTGGAGAAAAATCCAAACTTGCCCTTGTTCTTCTGCTCCTTCTCGGCTGCCTTGCGCGCCTCCTCAATCTCATTGATCAACTCGCGTTGTCGTTGTTGGTGATTGTCTGGGTCAGGATCTTCAATTTCGGAGAACTCATCGGACTCGACTAACCAGCCGACCTCACGAAGTAGTTTAGGCATGGCCGTACGGTAAGCCATATGACCCGGGACGAGTTCCGTGACATCGATGTTCTCCAATCCCGGGACTTTGTCAACAGGAGCAAGACCTGCCACACGACTGATTCCTCCTGACGTCAGGCGGAAGAGGTATCCCAAAATCCAGTCATTTGTGGCATAGCCGTTAACAAAACGGCCAGAGATAACGGCTCTTGCCTTGAGATAATCATCTCTATTTGCGACAATAGGAGATCCAAAAAGGTACACGTTCTGAACGAGTCCGTAAGCGCCTTTGCGAGAAAGCTCACGGAGACATGAGAAGATGACTCGGGATCCCAACGAATATCCAACAAGAGTAATGGGACGTGTACCGAGGTTACGATCTATGATCGAATCGGCAAGAATGAGACCGGCGGAATTGGCACGATCCAAGGAGACGGTCCAAGGATTATCGATCAAGTACGCAAGTTTGGTAAGCACAACGGGCAATTGAAGTGCTGCCATCAGACCAATCAAAATCGTACTTCCAAGAACTTGTTGAAGACCTTGGGTGAGAGCCTAACAATAATCAGTAAAGAGCTAAACAAATAATATAAAGCAATAACGTACCTCTGTAGCCAGGATATTAATGGTGTCACCCATACTGGTGAGCATTTCCGGTTCCCAGAGTACAGAGTAGATATCACCCATGATAGGATCTACAGTGCTGTACGGCAATCTAACATCATCGACCTTACCCGTCATCCACCCAGACACGGTGACAATCAGATTAACCCGCTTGTTGTTATGAAGCGGCCGATATTCAAATGTTTTGACGGCGCCAGTTCTTCTATTCGCAGCTCTCACAGCAATGACACCTCCCGATGCAGCGGCGGTAGATGTGATGATAGCGGCACCACCAGCACCAGCCAAGAAGCCACTCGTACCAGCAACACCAATCGTTGTGAAGCCAGCGGCCAGACCAGCACCAATAACAGGAGCCAGTAGACCTGCAGAGAGTCCAATGACCAAGCCACCTCCAACGGTAGCAAGACCCATCATCATGTATCGCTTCTTCAAAGCGAGCTTCCGTCTATTTTCTTTGTGCTCATCTTCATTCCAATTTTCCTTCTCAGCAGCTTGTTGCATCTCCAACGCGTCTGTCACCCTCTTCTCGAATCGACAGATTTCTAACCATGGAACTTCCAAGTGGGAGCCCACACGCTCTAGAAGCACTCGCGATCTCGCATCGTAAACGGAATCGGCAATGAGAGTCAAGAACAAATCGCATAGAATCGTCCACCGGAGGTCGATGTCGATATTCCTGGTGGTTGGCAGTTGGCTGGGAGTTCGCACTTCCGGCAGGTCGTCGCCCTCGTGTTCGCCGTACGGCGGCGGTAGACTGGCAACGTCCTCGTCGGGTATTCTGGGTGATGAGAAGGATCTCGGCGACGAGACAGACTCACGTGGGCTGTGTATGGAGCCGACAGACATTGTGCCCTGTGAGTTGAGCGAAAAGGAGGAGGTATGCTTTTCAGCCATTGGGTTCTTTACTCGAGCATTCTGCATCAGTGTCGGTCTGAGATCGTTAGGCTCCACACCATGCTCGGCCAGTTGCTCTATCATGATCTGTTCCGCCGTGCTGATTTCCATATGGGCATATAACCGGACCATCATCTTCTGACTCCACATCTTCATAGCCTCTGCTGCCATCTGCACCTCTTTCTTCGAGCCTTTAGTAAACCCGATGGCGTCTGCCTGCCTGCACATGTCTGATAGAGCCAGTCTGGTCATCCCCACATAAGCTATTCGTTGTGTCTCAGTTAAGAGGTCCTTTGTAGCCTGCATCTGCGAAACAGCATCCCTAGCCTCCTCATCTTCACCATCGGCAACACCCGTGCCATGTGCTTCCTTGAACAGATAGGATGTATTCTCATCCATGCTGGTAGCAGACTGCGCATCCTCATCCAACTGCACACGGGTATAGCCCTTACCCGCGCCCCCAAGCCCGGCATACGCGGCATTTTCGTCGTCCGATTCCTGGGCCTCGCGCGCTATCAATCGGTTGTCGTCATCGTATATATCGTAAGGCGCAAATGCGGGCATCGTCTGCCATTCGCCGTCATCTTCCTTCTCTTCCTCGATCGGATGCGGTGCCATCTGCTGATGAGACCACTCTGACACCCCATTCACCGAGCCTTTCGCTCTCTGATGTCCCTTTCCCACATTCGCATCACTATCCGCCTTCGTGCCCACATCCTTCTTAGTAGCATCCGTATTTGCCGGCGTTGAGGCGTCATCAGAGGTGCCTTTATCCTTCTCTTCCGACCCGTTCGTCGAAGGCGAAGCCCCTGCCGCACCCTCTAGTTTCGAAGCCGTGGACGACCCATCATCCTTGATATCGGCATTTTCGCTCTTCGATTTGTCTTCTTCGGGCGGTACAGGGCTGTTTAAAACTGGTGCCGACTTCTTTTCGGCCTCGTCGTTATTCACCTCTTCCACGCCATTGACTTTGGGGCCCTGCTCCTCCTCACGCGGTGCCTCACCGGGGGTAGGCTGCGATTTAGCGGCCTTTTCCGCTACGGCAGCGACCTTGGCCTTCCTGATGGGCAAGCCAAAGTCATCCCTTTCGACGAGGTCGGCGGGCTGGTGAGCGTTCGCCACGTTGTCCTGGGTCGAGGGAGCGGACACTTGCGGGGCAGTACTCTGTCCATTTGGCTGCATCTTGCGTCTTCGTGGCTCTCATGAAGCTCTCTGTTGGGTGCTCTCTTCGCTCTTCCGCCGCACTTAATCCATGTAATTAGGTCGGATCATAGGATGTCCATCGTTTTCCTGGAGGCGGATCTGGGGCGTTGTGCAGGCGGTACTGTGCTGTGTAAGTCGTAAGTCAATAATACAGTGCTACTGACGAGTACAGTAGGCTGATGGGGGCATTGCATTCGATGCTCGAATTGCATAGGTCACCGTACACAGTAGTACTGTGCTATGCCTATCGAGAGCCGCTTTCCGTTTAGTGTGGGGTCATCCGCTGCCATCAAAGATGGTTCTGCGACGAATGCACGTGCATGGGCACGATTGTAAGAGTCTCGAGTTTCGAGTTTCAGAGGCCTGCGAAGAGTGGTGATTTGAAGAGGGAGCGGTGGTATGATTCATGCAAGATGCAAGATGCAAGAATTCTGAGCTGCCTTTCCGGAGCATATGCTGATTTTCCCGGTTTGTTTTGTCTGCTCCAGAGTAGTTGCAAGCGTTCATCGCTGTTGGAATTCACTGTGCACGAGTGTATGCACGCTGATAAGGTACATTTCACTTGATGGCGCTGTAAAGCAGCCGCATCGGGATTCTGAAGAACTGTGGCGTACTCCCTTGCAATGAGGGGCAGTAACTGAGCACGGCTTTTTTCAGATTGGAATGGTTCGAAGTCTTCCATAGCATATCTCATCGAAGCATTCTGATATGGATTCCGTTGAAGAATCAATGCACGATCCTTCAACTCCATTTCAAATAAGTAATCAGAGATCATAGCAACTAGCCATCATGGCTCTCACGCATCACCCTCAATGATGTAGTACAAGATATATGTTTTATGAATCCCAAAACCCGATGGAATTGTAAAGACAATCTGCTCTATCTGCAGCCCATCCTCCTACGCCCTGAAACGCCATACATGCAAATAATCTCCCACTCCTCACGAGGACGCATCTCCCATGACCGTGTCATCCGCAGGAGCGGCATCAACAGCACCCTCCTCACCAGTCCCAGCAGCTGCAGACTTATGCTTTCTCCTGCGCTTCTTCTTCGCATCCGAATTCGAGGCCCCATCCACAGCAGTATCAGCAGCAAGCCCATCATTCTTCTTCTGACCCTCACCTCCCTCCTTCCTCGGTGCCTTTGCGCTCTTGCCCTCACCCTCGACCTTCTTTTTCGACTTCTTTACAGCTAGCGGATTGGGGCCCTTTGGCGCACCAAATTTCTTCTTCTTCTTCGGCGCATCGTCTGCGGCAGCAGCGGGTTTACCCTCATCGTCGTCGTCGCCGTCTCTCTTCCTCTTCATGCCGGCGCTACCACTTCCCCTCTTCAACCCATCTCTGAACTTACCCCTCTCCCCCTTCTCCCTCGTCTCGACACTCGCGTCGGCCATGGGCTCCATGATCATGACGCTACGGTTGATGTAGACCAACGGCACGCCCAAAACCCCTCTCATAGCCTTGCGCACATCGATACCCTGGCTGGCAACAACGTATCTATGCTTGTTATGCTTCGACGACTTCGGATCGACGACGGCGGACAGGCACTCCGTGGCCGACAGCGGCTCCGGATATTCTTCTGGGAGATGACCGCAACGGCGGCGCTCGAAAGTCTTGGCCTTGTCGATGAGGTACGAGACGCCCGGCTCCGATGCGGCGGCGTAGAGATGGCGCATAGAACACTGGGTGATCACTGAACGGTAAGAAGTCAGTTCCATGCGCAAGGCGGCGGGAATATCAAGGGTTCTCCTTACTCGGCTTGACCTGCCCATGCAAAGTACGCTCCAAACCGGCTATAAGATCCATCTTGAATCTATCTGCATCCCTCACAATCTCCGCATCAACTACACGCACCCTTCATCAGCAAAGAACCACGATCCCCACTGCCCATCCCATATCGCAATCGCAAAATCCAAAGCCGTAAAACATACCAAGCACCTGATAAGGTTCGCGGAAGCCATAAGTCAAGCCATATTGCTGCATGAGCTTCCGATACTGCTTCGAGCGTTTCCCACGCATGACGGAAACACTTCACGACAAACACCTCGCGGTAAAACACCTCCCAACGCGTAAATCTCCACACCGATACCGAATCGCGATCCAAACTGTAGCTCCAAACGAAACGGAAAGTTTGGGTGGGTGGGTAGATGAGTGAGTCGGTTGATGGTTAGGTAGGTGGTTAGATAGGTAGGTGAATAGGTAGGTAGGTAGGTAGGTAGGTAGGTAGGTAGGTAAAATAATTTGTGATTATCGGTTTGCGCTGATGTTTGCATGCGCAGGCGATAAAAAAATATTAAGGTTGTGGTACGTGCGAGCCTTGTCGTGCGTTGCCTCGCCAGAGAGTCGAGGAAAGCAGAGCATGCCGAGGATGGTGTTGGCGTACCGTGCCGTATGGGAGAGAGAGGGGGAGGAGGGTTAGGAATTGCGCTCGGGATTTAGATGAGATGTAAAGAGTTTGGAGGGATTGGATTGGATGGTTATGGTAAAATGTAATAGGTGTATTGATAGTGTAGAACGGTATGTACATGTGTTTGAATCATGGCTTTTCTCTCTTTCTCATGGTCGAATGGTTGGAAGGTGATTATCAGGAGATTTTTTGTTATACTACCTATGCTGATGAATACCCAGAGTTCGATTCAAGACTTATCTACCTACTTCCACTTCCCATATTACATACGATGCCCTCTCGCCGTCCATTTTCTTTCGTACAAGCCATGGCTTGAGAACCACACCTGGAGTGGTCAGTCATCATGAGACTTTGAGGCCCTTTTCTCAACATCCATCCGTACTGTGACACTCCCCACCAATATCTACTGTGCGCATACACGTAATAGGCGATGTAGAACTGCAAAGATAGAGGTCTACGTAGTCGGCATGTCTGTGGCCGCCGTTTGATCTCTCAAGTCGAAGGTTGACGGATGTTACAATTTCTACAGCATGTCGAACTTCACCCATTGCTCTTCCTGCAAATGGCCGCGACGACACTGATATCGTCAAGTTTCCCTTAAGCAGAATCAGCAAATGGCCGGTCTTGTGAAGCAATTGAACTCACCTCCTTCCATGGCTAGACCCTCCTCCACCGCATGCTCCATGAAAGGACTCTCAGCAAACGGGTCCGTGGCAATGACTCGAGCAGCCTTCATGAGCTCCTCAGCCACAAATTGCATACCTCCTCCCGCACCACCTTTCCGGTCCCCGGAACTGGGTCCTCCCTCTCCAGCCTCCCATCTACGAATACTAGTGACGACATTTTCCAAGATTTCGTGCTCCCATAGATTATCAATTACGCCATCGGACATGGCAAGAACAATATCATTCTCCTCGATATCTACAATATCCAACACAGCGTTGTTCCGAGGGGTGTCTGGGCTGTTTGTGCCCAGTTGCCGAGGGCAATCAAACCAATGCCACTGTTCCGTCGTCTTGAAGATGACTTCATTTTCTCGAGGGCGCAGGACTAACACCTGCGAATCACCGAGGTTCACAATGTACAGTAGAGGAGATATCGGTGCCGTCTCGTCATCGATATGCCGGGTATAATGTAGTTGTGCGCCCACCGCAGTTGTAGTGCCCTGCCACTTGTTGGGCTCCGACGTGGCCTTGATGGTTTGTTCGTATGCCCTCTGCAGATACTCGATTGGTTTGGGCTGGTAATCTTCTCCAGCCGGACGAAGCTGAGTGAGGTCCGTTTCGGTTTCGAGAGCCCAGAAATGTAAGATCAGACGGGACCAGAGCCTGAGCAGCCATTAGTCACTCATTTCGCTGAGGATTTCATACTCGCGTACCCCGCATGTCCTCCTGGTCTGGTAGACCAAGCTCCCACGCCATCGTCGGCGGCTATGAACGTGTCACTGGCGTAGACGGCATCATCGCCGTTCGTGTAGCCGCGAATGAGCTCTCCGTTGACGAAGGCGCGCCTGTCACGGCTGCGATGATGGGTGCTCAGAGGTTCTGAGAAGGAGCCCGACGGTGGTGATAGGAAGGGCGGTGGGAAGGGCCTTGGAGCTCGCTTTGCATACAATGCGTGACCCGTTTCGAATCGGAAGGGTGATGAGGCGCGGTGAGGAGGAGCAAGAACGCCTGTGCCTGTTGAGGGCGGCTCAGGATGCCATACGGGTGCACTGCATGTGAATGATCGACGCAGTGACGGTGAGGAATTGATGGCACACGGTGGGTGAATGCGATTGGCAAACCTCCTCATCCCAGCGTTGTGGAAAAGAAATTCGAGCGACACGAAGGGATAAACATGAGCTTGTGGTAGAGTTGCTTGAATGGATGGCTTGTGGTGCGGAGCATTGTTGCCTCAACGAAAGTGAGTGGCTGCTATCGATACATGTGCTGCGATAGGCTGATAACGTGACGGTCAGAGGGTTGAGGTGGAAGGTTGAGGGAAAGGGAGTGGTATGTCCGTTACGAAATTGCAACAGCCAAATTTTGGATAACGGCACGGAATTTGAACGGCACATCGGGAATCGGGAACACATGAGCAAAGAGGGAGGGAAATTCCCTGTACAAGGTATTCTAGAGTAGTGAGTAAGTCGTAATGACATCAGGGATGGCGAAGGAAGCTAGAATCAAAAACCGAATGGAATAAGAATGTACGAACTGTGGATAATACTAGGGCCTAGGTAAGAATTCTCATTCATTTCCATACTGTAATGGTAGAGTACCAGATATGAATGCAGTCAATGATACTTAGGAATCACGTTGTAAAGGAGAAAGGCTTCTCTTCTCAGGATATGAATCCTGCAAGTACATGTACATACCTACGATTGTATCCATAATTCGATGATGATTAAGGGTTCACGGCATCGAAAGATCCGAGTACAGAACCCACAGTCCAAAGGGTAGGGTCCAATGCGTAGAGTAGGAAGTATGTATCGGTAATTTTCAAGAACATTGCGGAGATACGATCTCACCCGGTTGTACTCATTGTTTCTATGAATAATCAGCCGTATTCCGTACAACTCACCAAGGGCAAAGAAGATTTCCTACTTCGGAGGTTATGTAAGTCGTAAGTATATACTTATGTGTTTGTCCTGATGATGAATACATACACTAGAACGAAGCGGAGTTCCATGGCCATCATACTGTGTAAGTAGCTCCGTACACGCATAGGTATGTAGTAGTAATACGGAGTAAGGCAGGCGGAACAGGGGCCTCTTGGCTGGGATCGATAATGTAACCTCGGTGCTCACGACTCAACCCACCTCGTTCCTCGTTCATCGTCCAGCTGGACGGCGATCCTTGCATGAGAGGGCTGATCACATCATGGTAAATGCTCTACTCATGTATTCCCACTGGCCTGGGAACTTCGAGTGCGGGATGGAAAGTCTTTCGAATGCGAGCATGATGGAGAATGTCTCTCTTTTGCGACTTTGTGTCTGAAGGTCAATTTCCGCCAGTACCCAGAGTGCTCAGAGGGTTCAAGGTGTTCAGAGTGCTCGGAGTATTGTATTGTATTGCATTGGGATCAATGTTTGAAATGAAATCTTGCGACACCTGTCATGCCGCATCATGAAGAGCAGCTGTCGAGTCCACGAACGAACTGTGCTGTCAGATGTTCTGCTTTGCAACACTTTCGTTCGGATGATGGCCTGGGGTGTTTCGAGTAGAAAAACCCGGGTAAGTCTTGTGGGTAAGGCTCAAGAAGCGAGTCGAGTAGTATGTACTATTCATATGTAACTACTTGTACTGTCGGTACAAATAGGATGTGAATATGAACATGAATATAGACATAAACAAAAGGCAGTTGATGATATTGCCATACTTTCTTTTATTTCCGAAGTATCTAGGCCCTCAGATAGCCGACTGTCATCAGCTCCCAACGAGAGTTTCTACCTACTTACCTTAACTTTCCGATAGACCAAAAAAGGCGCCGACCCAGCAACGACAAATGGATTTATGAATTCTTTGTCGGTCTTGGAAAAGGCGAGGTGAGGTGTTTTCGGTGGGAGATTATGCTGGATATTTGAATGCCAGGCCTTTTGGCTTGGGCTCTTGGACGCGGGTAACGACTAACAGAGCAATCTAAGTTGGCATTCCCAGGGTAGCTCGTATGTATGTGCAGGCCGGCTGCATGTGTGTACGGCGATTACTATTTATAACTAACTGATTCCTCATCGACACGGCTTGAGACAGCAATGAGATGATGAGGAGTCTGATCGCGTGGAATTTGTCAGTGGGAAGAGACAGAGGATTGAGGATTGGGGGAGGAGAAAAGATTGAGCAGAGAAGAGAAGGAAAGAAAAGAAAAGAAAAGAGATAATTCAAGGAAGTGCATAATTACACAGAGATCTATGTACTTACATGTCAGCCAGCCAAGGTCGGTCAGCTGTGGTAAGGTAGTACAGTAGTATTCATGCAAGTGTACGCGGCTGCAATTGATGATATGTATTCCAGTCCTAAACAGGTATTCGAGGGTAGCTTACAGAAGTACTTGTAGGTATGGAGGCGTCAATGACCCGGAGGCATTTCCAGGATTAATATGTGGCGTACAGTCAGAGCGATGATGATGATGATGATGATGGTGGTGGTGGTGGTGGTGATGGTGGTGGAGGTTGTTGTGATAAAGCATTTGCATGAGCCAAAGCGGCATATGGATATGTACTATTATGCTCATATTAGTTAATACTTTATTCAAATTGATATAAGTTATAGTCAACCCTACATACCCTGCTCTGCTCTACTCTAATACAAATACAAATACAAATACAAATGTAAATGCAAATGTAAATGCAAATGTGGAGAGCCGGAGTAAATGGATGCCATGGATGAGATGGATAAGATGGATGAGATTATTTGGTGAATGTTAAGATGACCGATTTGATGAGAGTAGTGGATGGAATACGATGGGTGCTAGACAGATACTAAGGTTCACGTGTACTCATTCATTCATCCAAACACAAAAGCCCAGGCAGAGCCAGCCATAGCCATAGCCATAGCCATAGCCACAGCCGTTTATAAGTTCTTTTATTTACTCTATTCTCCTACTGATGTTCTGTGATTCGGATCCATTTCCTTGTAACTTACACTACGCATCTGGCACGAAGCTACACTTGTTATGATGGAGCTTGGCGTGTTCATAGAATGGCTATGGACACTGGAATGACACAGATGGCTCTCCTACGCTCAAACATCCATATCAACCAGGTAAGGTAAGGTAAGGTAAAAGTATGAAAGGAATCTTGCATCTATTCTATCCATATCTCATCTGTCCACCACCCCCGTCCACTCTGTATGACTATGTACTATGTACATATATATTGTATTCATATTATCTGCTTGTAGGAAATAGACAGAGACATAAAGACATAGAGACACAGAGAGAGACAGAGAAGAGTGTGACGTGGATTCATTCAATGGAGATCAATCAAATGACGCTAGCCTCCGTGATGATGATATTATTATGTGTTGATTGTATTTCCTCTCCTCTACCTCACTACGTACCCAGTCTTTTCTCTCTCTCTCTCTCCTCAATCCGCTCAAAGTCTCCTCGAAGGAAAAGAATGGAGAGGAAAGGTTCCATGGCATCTGTCTATGTTCATGTTCATGTTCATGTCCATGTCCATGTCCACCTCCCTTGTCCCTCATCCCTCATCCCTCATCCCATAGCCCCATCACTCATCACTACAAACATACTGCTCTTTCCTGTCCTTGTCTGATCGGCCTCGCCTGCAGTATCCTGCCTACCTCTCTACAGTAAGGTACTCACCACTCACCATTACGCGCCATAATAATACCTAAGCTCCTCAAGAAGCTCATCTTCTCCACCATTCAAACCCTCATCTACCTGGGCTCCTCAAAGGTCGACGAATAACCTCCCTACATCCAACCACTCCTCCTCATCACTGCGACTGCGACTGCGACTACAACTGCGACTACAACTGCGACTATTTCATCCTCCTTCCAAGCACGAGACCTTACGCGCCCGCGCCAATTGTAAATAAATCCACAAATCTACAAATCCACAACCCCAACAGTACCCCAAGTCCAAACCAACACAGGCGGAAAAGAATCCCAGTCGGACTTATCGGGACCCGACCTCCCGGAAGAGAGACGCACATAAGAGTGTCAACGGCTTTCCCATTGCCAGTTTGGATTACAATCAATCATAAAAGATTCTTCAAATTTCAAAATGGGTCGCAATCGTGGTACGTTACTTTCTTGTTGCCTGTGCTTACACGTAGGACAATAAGAGATGCTCTTGCTAATGCCGTGTCCATTGTAGTTCGCTCCTTCATGTCCTCATTCTCAAACAGAGATGGTCAAAGAAGCCCAACATCAACCTCGCCGACAATTCCAGAACAAGCGTCGAAAGAGCAACTGCAAAAACAACCACATAGTCCACATGCCCCCAAACAAGAAATATATAGACGGGAGACAGCTCCTCCAGATGTAGCTCAACAAAAGAGCATGAGTTCGAGGAACTCACCTCAAATGCGACCTCAGAGAGAAAGAGCTTCTTCTCGACCCATGTCTATGGTCCAGACATATCAACCACCCTTGATGGAGTTGACGCAGGACACTCTTCCAGAGTTGCAACCAATCTTTACATACCTAAACAGTCATGGAAATAAATTGTATCAGGAGGGTTATTTTCTCAAATTAAATGACCAGGACACTCGTATGCTCCCCCCCCCCCCCCCAAAGTCAGGTTTCCGCATGTAGAATACTGATATCATTTAGAGGGACGGCCCAACGCCGACCGAACTTGGACAGAATGCTTCGCACAGTTGGTCGGAACAGTCCTTTCACTGTGGGATGCTGCAGAACTTGATACAGCAGGTCAAGATGGAGAAGTGCTTCCAAAATTTATCAACCTTACAGATGCCTCAATTAAGATGGTTAGTCGTCGACTGCAGCTCCTTTTGTAGTGCGCCAAACTTGCTAACGCCTTGTACAGATCGAGGCAGTCCCTACAAGATCCAGAGATGATCAACCTTTACAGAACGTACTCAGTATCTCAACTGCAGGCAGCAACAGATACCTTTTACACTTCAACTCACATCACTCGCTTATACAATGGACCGCTGCTATCAGGCTAGCAATGTTCGAGCATGCAACCTTACAAGAGGCATACACCGGTGCTCTCATTGCTGGTAAGGGCAAATCCCTGAACAACATCAACTATATCATGGATCGATCCAGAACAAGGCATGAGGACTGGGTTCGCGTACGCTTTGGAGCCGGGACCCCCTGGAGACGATGTTGGTGCATCGTCGAACCTCCGGATGAGAAGGAATACCAGAAATTACAACGCCAACTCACCAAGAAGAAATCTGCTTATGACCGATCGAAACCCCCTGTCGTTAAAGGTAAGGTTAGATTCTACGAGAGCAAGAAGACGAAGAAGGCCCAACCCATCGCAAGCATCGAAGACGCTTATTCTTGCTTCGCCATTTACCCCCAATCGAAGCCCCTCATCGATCAATCCACTTTGATAAAAGTGGAGGGTATAATCACTGTCCATGGTTCACCTTCCTCGACAACTGAAGGTTTCATTTTTGTGATGCCTGAAGTCCATCCGGCTGTCAGCGGTTTCGAGATGATGCTTCGCTGGCTGTTTCCGGTTTGGGACACCTTTGGCTTGTATGGTCGACCTGGACGCTTGGTTGCTGATACCTTGGATCCACGAAGTCTCATGTTCGCAATGCCAAAGGAGCGAAGATATGGATACTTGGAGATTTTGGATGTCTCTACGTTGCTCATGACAGATGGTTGTAACAAATGGCGCGAGCAGGACTGGAGGCGCAAGATGAAGGAGTTGACATCTCGACGTATGACAGTCATGTCTACTAATGGCAGTCGTGGTAGTCATTACAGCAAAAAGACCGGTCGCAGCAGTCTTCAAATCTCACGCAGACCTGCTGAGGATGGCTCTTTGCGATCCAGTCCATCGGTTCACTTTGGGGAGGCTCAACAACAGCAGCTCGGCATTCCTCGTACCGATTCTGCTCCTCCGGGTGCTTCAGGCTTCCAGCCACCAAAATCACCCCACGGTCGTTCAGTTTCCGAATCATTCATGCACAGTCAGGGCAATCTCGATCATGGTTTGGATGGGATGGGCCCACCCCCTCCTTTGCACGGCCATCAAAAGTACCGAAGTGACATGGCTCCGACACCAGAACGTGTAAGCTCCGATGATGAGCGTGCATCATCAAATGATACTCCCGTTAGGGAATTACAGATGTTACACGAGGAGACAGAGCCAGAACCTGTGGCCTCTCCACCAGAGTTCACTCATGCTCCTGGCACCTTACCCGTGAGCAAGCCATATCACTCTGCAGAAATGCGCATGGCGAACAGCCGCATGTCGAAGGCAACAATCGCCCACATGACTGGGAACACCATTGCCCCTAGTGCTGCTGGAGCAGCTATTCATCAGTGGCAAGATTCCGGACGACCACCAACTCGCGACAGTCAGAGACGAAACATGGGTGGATTTGAAGCAACACCAGAAGACAAAATCTCGGAGGATATGGGACAGAGAGTGGTACCTACAGATGCCAACGCGAATGGAACGAGTGCTAATCACAGTGATATTGTTGAAGGCTTGTCACTAGCAAGAAACAATGACATCTCCAACGACCGTCCTCTACCTCCGACTCCATACGAAGGATTTAGCCCAGAAAACGAGCGTCAAGGTTCTCCAAACTCTCAATACAGCAGATCATCAATGAATGGTACGTCTTCAGATGTTCAGGCTGCAAGGTTTCAATCCGCGCAGAGGCAAAGCCATAACTCTAGACCATCCACCGACTTCAATCCAAGTCCGCTATCTCACTCAGAGACCTCACAAAGCATCTCTCGTAAGCCACTGCCAAAGTCTGCTACACAAGTCTTGCGTGACGACCATGCACGACCGCAAACAGCTTCTACCGATGAGAGTCATGGCAGTCTTACCAACCATCTTGATCAAAACGTGATTGATATGATTGCTTTCGGTCAAGTCAGATCCCGAGATCAGTATGGTCAGCCAGGTCCTCCCGTTCAGGAATCAATCAGCCGACAGAGCAGCTTCTACGATGATGCTGCGTCAACTGCTTCTCCCGATTATGCCAGCACCCATAGATCAGTGATAACAACCAGGGATTCTATCGAGAGACCAAGAGCTGGTGTTATGAAGACCGTTGGGACTGTTGTCGATGGGGAGGCTGCTCCCGCTCCCGCTGGGGCTGCAACCATCAACGGAAAAGAGGAGGCTCCAATCGATATTCCTGACATTGATTTTGGGCCGACCATCAATTACGCTTCTCAGCGAACTAAGGATAGTGCAGCAAATGATAGTACGGCATCCGTCAACAAGGCTCTCCCTACTCGACCAGCTTCTGGACAAGGCCGTAGGAAATCCATTGGTACGCCTGCTGCTCGCACTGCTGCTTGGCAGCCCACCACCCATGCTGGTCCACCTGTACCTAGCAAGCAGGGTCTTACCCCTGAAGAGTTTGTGAAAGCTCGTGCTGCTATGCCACCGATGTATGCTCACCCAAAGCAATCTTCCAAGCCAGACGTTCGCAGCAGTGCATCACCACCAGCACATGTGCGCAACAAGTCTACTGATAAAATTGCTACATCACATAGCCGCAACAACTCAGCCAACGTGCTCTCGCGACCAACACAAACACTGGTGCAACAGCATTCTCGCAACAACTCTACAGATAAGTTGGCTCGAACACCAAGGCCCATGTCTCAAGGCCCAACTCTGCTCAACAGTGCAGACTACAATGCTTCCCTCTCCGCTCGTGAACAAGAGCACGTTGCCAAAGTAACTGGCCAACCTCTCCTCAACATGAGCGAGAAGAAGAGAGAGGAGGATGCAGGCAACGGTCTCGTAGGTGCCATCGGCGCGAGAGAGAAAGAGAAGCAATCCCTGAAGCAAGGCATGAACAGCGTCGCCGTACAACAAGCCATTCTGCAACGCCAGCAACAGGCACAGATGGATAAACAGGCCTACCAGCTACAGCAGCAGCAGCTCGCCCAGCAGCAACAATACGATCCCTTCTCTCAGGCAAACTTGTCACAGGCTAACCTCGTCGCCCGCGCTCAATCGCCCGGTCCCTATGGCCCCATGGGTCAGCAACAGTTCAGCCAGAGCCAGTACGCGCTTACCACGCCTGGCAATAGAAATTCTTGGGGCGCTCAGACGGCGCTTACGCCCGGTGGCGGATGGCAGACTCCCGGTTATGCTATGACGCCTGAGCAGCAGCAGAATTATTTCGCGGTGCAGAATCAGGATCAGAATCAGGGGCAAAACCAGGGTCAGAATAGACATTCTCAGGCTTGGAATAGTGGGTATTAGTTGTGGGTTTGAGATGGAGTTTATGGATTGAATTTGGAGGAATGGATGGACGGGATAGGATGGGGATGGGTATCTTGACGCGATGTGCTTCGTTCGAGACGGGTTGGGTGGGATATAGGACTGGAGATCTGGAGACTGGGGAACGGGCATGGGCATGGGAACGGGGGTTGGGGAATGCATTGCATTGCATGGAAATCGGCACTTGACTTTCGGTCCTCTTTACTTCTCTTTTGTCAACTTGATTTGGACTTGATTTGGGCGAGCCCCAGGGGGCGCCGTGAGATTGGTTGCATGCTTGCTACTGTATATATGTATGCGGCTCTGCCTTATAGATTCGTTGCATTGCTTGGTTGGTTGGCATTTCTGGCGTTTTTTTTTGGGGGGGGGTCTTTGTATCGGATTGGGGGAAGTGGGATGGAGGGAAGGGGAAGAGATGATAGGGGGATTGAGAGGTTCATAAGATGCAGTAGTCAGGGGTACATAAATTGAATTGTGTGTATTGCATTTTCTCGTGCTTTATGAGGTTTTTTGGTTTTTGTTTGGCTGTGAATTAAAACGGAAACCTCGCTGGAAATCCAGCCATGGCATAACAGAACCCCGGGTTGAATGCAGCATGAAAGCAGCTTTCCCTGCTGGGCTTGATACAAGCACGTGGTATCTGGGGTGAGCGGATTGGGTGGTGGGTTCGTGTTGATGGCGATGGCAGAGACTGTTCCTGTTTTTGTTTCTGTTTCTGTGGCTGCGGGAGTTGGTGATGATATGATGGACGATGGGCTCTGTAATCAGGAGCATAGTTGTAGTTCACCCATCATCGGAAGGTATATCGGAATCGTTCGCAGCTCGAGTATCAGATCTACGTTTTAATCTTTATATCTTACAATAAAGGTTTTGCCTTCAACAACAACCAAAAAGGCCTGCGTAGCTCAATTGGCTAGAGCATCTGACTCTTATTGATAAGTGATCAGAAGGTTGGGGGTTCGACCCCCCCCGGGGGCTCAATTCCCTCAGAGATTGCCTTGATTTTTTGATTTTTTTGGAGCCTGTTACTCTTCATCCATTGTTTTTTTGTTTTGCTCAAAGTAATTCTGTGGCTGATTTTGCAATCTGAAAGATGAATCGTCAATCGATTTGGAGACTCATACGCTTCAGGCTCATCTGAAGGACTTGATTGTTTTTCATAAGTGCTTCTTTGAGGAAGCATTTTTGCACGGATGGAATACAATATTTTGATATAATGAATTGTTCTCAAAGGTGTTGAGCACCTGTCGAAGTTTTTGTATTGATTGTTCAAGGGAAATTGGGTTATGTTGATTTCAACATTGGAATATTGCTTGTTGTCGAAGATTCACCCTTCATTCAGCCACTGAATCTAAATCGTAAATTTCTTGGAATCAGAGGAATCAAGACCAGAAAATTTACGATTATAGCGCCACAGCGGACCTTCAAAGCTCCGACCCCAACAAATATTCAGTGGCGGTGCACTTGTATAGAAGTAGAACATATATATGTAGTAGATAGGGCTACAGCTTATTTTGTAAGGTGGACATTTAAATTGAAGGAAATTACAAATAAATGTAGGCATTTTTCTTGACATTTTTAACATTTGTTTTCTGGCTGTAGAGAAAATAAATAGTATATTTTGGCTGCAGCGAAAAATCTCAATTTTCGTTGCAGCCGAAAATTTACGATTATAGCGCCACACGCTCCAGCCACATCTACGCTGAACCTCAATAAAACTACAGCCTCATACATTAAGAAACAGGTTACATAGTAGGGATGTGACCTAGCATGAGTATATGAGAATTCTGCGAGAAGTTCGTTGTTCGATTAGAAAAAAGAGTGTGTATTTGGGAGGGCAATCGATTGATATAGCCAAAAGATAGAGTTGAAGTTCGAGGTGTGTGGGAGAGATGGATGATGAGCTCTACCAATCCAGCTGCTTGGAATCCGGAGAAAAACGCACGCTTGAGGAAGAAGAATCTACTGTCCTTGGATCCTACACGAAAATCTACTCGCAGCAGAGTGGGCTGAAGCAGATTTGGTGCACAGAGTCCATATTAGTATCCAGAGGAGATATCGAAGATTTTCTGCTGTTTGAGATATCAAGCACAATACAAATCAGGTATTAACTACAATAATTCTTGTGGCTAAGTACTGCACCAGGTAAATAAGAATTCGTAAATGTACTACAACACGAGATGGAGCCTATGATGTCAAGGCTATGTGATTCGAAGACCTTTTAGCTTTGTAGCTGATGAATGAAACATCAATGAACTCAAGATACATGCAACCAGAGAGCTGAAAATTGTTTCTGATATTGTGATATATCCATTTAGCCCAACACATATCTCACACAATCATAATCTCTGCCTCCGTGGAAATCCAATATAAATCAAGAGCATCAGGAGCTGACATAGAGACGATCATAGATTCCCTCTACGCCCAAGTCAACTCCCATCATCTCGACCCCTCAACCCAACCACAACTCGCACGCGTACAAAAACCTATCTTGATAACGAATTAGCCTTGTACTCCCCATCACATCTCTGCCACCCCTCTCCTCCCCAAAGCAGCAACAAGCAAGACACAATCCTTCAGTTCCCCATTTCTAAGCACCGCTCCGCCCGCGCCCGCCTCACATATGGCGATGCGAAACGAGCCCCGGTAATTGCCCCGGGCAAGCGGCGAGCGTCGCCTTATACGGCTCTTCCTAAGATATGTATTGGGTGAGGGATCTCATCATTTGGATGTGCCTTGCTGGGAGCGTCGTGGAAACAGAAACCCTATCGAGCCGAGCCGCGTTCTGCGGAATGAGAGGAAGTGGGAATTGCGCGCTTACCTGGTTGTTAATTCGATGCGTGGAGTATCTGTTTGCCAGCGCAGGAGATCATGGTCGATTCGCGGCGTGGTTGGAGTGCGAGGTGGATGTGTGTTCTCTCCTGTTCGACGAGCTGTGTGAAAAGAAAAGTTGTGATAAAGCTCAGCGAAGCTACCTGGCATAAACTTCGCTTCGTCGAATCCACCTCCGCTGCCCCGCTCCGCTCCGCTGTGTTGCTAGGCATCACGCATATTCCTCTGCGGTCTCCTTTACATGTTGTCACTTGAGCATCATAGAATAGGATCGCGAATAATGACATACACAGATGGAGCAACCATATAAGCCTGGGCACAGTCTTCCACCCATCTGGATTTGGGCACACAAAGCATGCGTGGTCGCAGTTCAGTTACAAGTAAAGTTGGAAGCACATCTACATCTCCATCGCCATCACAGAATCATCCCCTGAAGCCGCACACACGCTCGCAATGGCACAACATCAACTACCCAAACTCCTCTACGCAAATCATCGAGTTCCTCTCTCACAAGAAGGACACACCAGCCCTAACCCTCACATCCAAGTCTCGGCCTCGAGAACCCCGTCCCATCCCATCTCATCCCTCAACCCTCAACCCTCATCCCCCTCCTACCCCCTTTCTAATCTCACCCATCCCTCATCCCCTCAAACCACCCGGCAAGCACAACCCCAAATCTCAAATTCCGCATTCCAAAAGCCCCCCCAGCACACTCTCAGCCCCCGCATCAAGAATGCGGCTCGTCACGTCGCGTCCACGCCCACATCCACGTCCGCCAAGTGCGCCCCCTTAGCTCGGCGGCGCGTGGAAGGAATGCATGCATGATATCATACCGCGCACCTCCTCACTCAAGACGCCCTTTACCCCTTACACGCCCATACGCCCACACGCCTACTCTCTCACACCGACGCACCTACATACACATACATATACACATATACACACACACACACACACACACACAGACACAGACTCGTCCCCGCGTCCCGCATAGAAATCGATCCAGACATGCAAGAGGTGAGAATGGCGGAGGGGGAAGGGAGAGTAGGGGATGGACATGGCTGATTTCGGAATGTTACGAACGAGATACAAACTACCGTAGAGGGATGTGAAAAGGCATCTTTGGAAGTAGATATTGCGTTATGCAAGCTCGAGTGCTCGACATCAGAGTAAACTTCACTGGTCAGGAGTCGAGGTTGAAGCTTGAAGATTGAAGATTCAAGATTTAAAATATGACTACATTTCATATATACCACCCAGACCACTATGTACATCTCCCCCGTCGCGTTCTCGTCCAGAAGGGGTATTATCCCACTTCAATCCCCTCTCCTCTTCACCAATATCCCCCATTACAAAAAATCGTAAAGAGCGTAAAAGCCAGCATATAAGCCAGCGAAATAAAAAGAGTGTAAGGTACATGGCGCATCAACGTCACGACCGAGTGCAAATCAGCACAGGCACCAAACTCCATTCCCATTTCCAAATCCGCCTTCCAGTCCCCCCCATCCATCCTAAGCCATGCTCAATTTTCACCCGGAATTATGTACACATCCCCTTTCCTCCTTCCCTCACAAACTGCTCGATTTCTCAGATAACTTTCAGATCCACAGAGCAGCCTGTCGTACTTCGCCAAAAGCACCGACCAAGAACCCCTGAATCTCATTCATGTACTCGTCGGCCCCGAACTTGAGCAGACCCCTTGACATGAGTTCCCGTTCCTCTTCGTCGACGATGTGAACATAGCCACCAAACTCCTCAGCCAACTCGCTGACCTGTGCCAGTTCGTTGCCGAATGGGTGGGAGGAGTGTTGCTGGAAGACGGGGATGGGAGAAGGTGCTGTAGAGGAAGACGCAGTTGGTGGACGAGAGTAAGAGTTGGAGGCGGATGGGTTGCGAGAGTGCGAGTATGAGTGGGAGCTGGAACTCGAGTGAGAGTGCGAGTATGAAGAAGGAGCTGGTTGAGCGGGCTCGACGACCTCGCCTGGATTGCTGAACATGGCTAAGCTACCCCTGGCTCTCGAGATCGAGTTCTTTGGGCTGGACATCCGGCTCATGCTGCGCTTGCGTGCCATATGCTCGTGCGTCTTCTTCGTATGACTTGGGGCGCGCTGCGGGATGCTGGGACCATCTCCTTCTCCACTCGACGTACTCGTCCTTGTGTTGAAATAGCTCGACAGGTGATTTGGTTCTGGCGAGTAGGGGTCGGACTCAATAGAGCTGGTTTCGGGTGAGGTCAATGGCGAGACCATATTCTTGTTAAGATCCGAGTCGTTATCGGAGGAGAGTGAGGATGCGGAGGAGGGGTAGAGATCTGGTGCGTTGTAAGAGAGCATGTTGGTAGTAGAGATCAGTCCCATCGGTCCAGAGATTTTGCCGCGTGGGACGGCACCGGCGGCGAAGGCTTTGGTGGACATTGAACGTTGAGGCATAGGCGCTGATATCTCGGGGCGCTTGGCGCGCTTGGTTGTGAATGCTCTTGCTAGAGACATTGTTGCTTTGATGGATTATTTCTTGAAGAAAGAAAGGAATGTAAGAAAAAAAGAGACGTTTTCTCTCTAAAGGAAGATAGTAGATTGACTGCCGGTAATGTGGCAGTATGTATTCAGGCTGGATACGCGCAGGTGTGGTGGACGATTATGCAGTTGCTTGCAAGGGAGTCTATGTGAATGTGATCGGCAAATGACTCCTCAGACGTGTGGTACAACACTGCTCTATTTGAAAGAGAAAAAAAGACAAAAGGTCTTAGTTTCAGAAGAAAAGTGCTCGTTGTGACCGGAAGAATAACGACGAAAGTCAGTTTATCACTTTCGAAGTATTTTGCTTTGCGTGTCCAAGTGACTCGGGTCTTAGAATATCTATTTGGCCGTGGTCCAGGTGATTCAACAACCGAATTTGGCAGGTAGTTTTGTCGAAAAGGACGAACTTCCGAATTGAACTCGTGATGTCTGAGATGACTCTTCTGGAAGATCTTATGAAAGCAGTTGATCTAGTTGATCTACAGGTTGATGGCAATGTCGATTGTTTTGCTGTATGTGGGAGGACGCAGTCCGTTGTGGGTGTGGTTTGGTGTTCTTGTGTTGTTTCTTGTTGCTGTACAGTAGATCTGTGTATCGATCTTGAATTGTAGGGAGTGTATGTGTATGTGTATATGAAGAATTTGTTGTTTGATGAAAAGAGTGAACAACCAGGTTCTCTATACAATGGGTAAGGAGTGTAGTATCGTCGAGCCGGCGATGTGGGGATTGAATACCAAGTCAAGGAGTGAAGGGATGACGATAGTTCTGATGGTCAAAGAGTTTTGTGAAGGAGTGAAGGAGTGAAGGAGTAGCAGAATTGAAGAGGAAGAAGGAAGGAGAGGTATTGTGAGAGTCGAGAGACAAGAGTCAAGAGTGCAAATGGACCAATATGAGTGGAAGGGGTCCGAAGTCAAGATCGGGAAGGAAGGCGTTGATAGTGGTTGATGTTGAAGCGTCCGGTTCTCTTTGATGGCTGCACTGGCGACACTGGTTGGTTGTTGCTTGTGTGCTTGACGGGGTGTGGTGTGAGCAGAGTCGGGATTGGCCAGAAATGAGTGGTATCAGTGCGTGGCTGCAGGCACTTTGAAGCCGGGGGGGTTCCTGGGGGTGCCCTGCGGCTGCTTGATTTCTGGCTATGGCTTGACGCTGGCCACGCTACCAGGCTCTACTGGGCTTTGGCTTTTTTGGATTCTATGGCCTGGTTGTTCCGTCAAATCTTTTGGTTTCTTTTGGTTTGGAATCGGCGTCTGCAGCGTGGGGAGGGTTAGAGGCACGGCAGCTGTGGATCGGAATGGCCTCTGATGGCCTCTGTTCTCCGATGTCCTCTGCTTTTCCCCTGTCACTTGGACTAAGTCGCGTGGGTCTTGACCCGACCTGACCTGATCTGACCTGGACTTTTCGATTTGATTGATGACCGAGAGCCGGAGATATTCAGAGACAACACTGTATTGTAACAGGTGTGTACTGGTATATGAATAGTATTGGAGATTTAGTAGAATGGCTCCCAGTACTGTTGTACTACAAGGAGTCAATAGCTGGGGCGGTGTTGACGTGGTCAAGAGTGTTCAACGAGTACCTTTCGATGAATATTCTATCCTGCTTGCGTGTCGTTTGCTCTGTCGTACGAATGGATGACAGGCACAGATGAGACGAATATCATGGAGAAGCGGTACGTATGCCGTGCTCTTGCGGGCTGTTTGCTGGTGTTGGAGACTTGCAGCTTGAGGTATTCTACCATGGGTAGTTAGTGATTGTACTACCATGTACGTACTCAATCTGAAGGGATAGCCGTGGTTGGTGGTGCTGATCGGAAGGGCCATTTCTCATTCGTAGCGTACGCAGGTACAGCAAGCAGGCCTTTGGTAGTGCTCCTCGGACCATACTTTAGCCTTCACCCGCCGACGCGGCGCACAAACAGAGAGGAACTAACGAGTAAGGGACGCGGTATGGATAATTCCAAGTACCGCGTGCGTGTCCCCAGTCCCAATGTATGGAAGAGCCTCTATTTCTTTCTCTTTCTCTCGAAAAGAGCTCAAGAGATGAAGAGACACAAAGCACAAGTGACAAACAACAATGCAAACAAAGCCCTCAAGAAGCAGTGATGTACAAAGAAATTCCAAGCAAACAAGCAACTGACCCAGCCAGTAGGAAGAGGAAGATGGGGGAGATGAATAAAGAAAAGTAAGAAAACTCACCCCAAAGGCTTTTCTCACTTTTCACTTTCCACACTCTAACCCAACCCAACAGTAAGTATCCATACCAACTCGGCCTCGAAGACAGGTCTGTCGATATCGAATCGCAGCTAACGACGTACCTTAGTGAAGCAGATCTCTTTCTCTAATTCTTCCCTGCCGCTTTCTTCCCTTCTTCCCTTCTTTCCTTTCCGACCGTCCGTCCGTCTGTCTGTCTGTCTGTCTTTTCTGCCTTTCTTTCCGTAGCGTCGTGAGCGCGTAGGCCACAATGGGCGTGAAAATCTGGGATGGGTGCTGAATCGAAGACCTCACCTCGACCTTGTCCCTCGACCTGGTGGGGAGAGTGTATGCACCTTTCTTTTGCTCGGCGCTATGTATTGCCAGGGGGTATGGAGGTGCCTGTCGACTCTGGATGAATGGTGCAGTGTTGAATGCCTGACGCTCACTCCTAAAAGGTCGAATTGCGCTGGTGCGTGATGAATTGAGGTACTTTGGATACCGGGATGCTTGGTGGACAGGGACGGGGACGGGGAGTGACTGTGACTGGGACTGTGACTGGGGGGAGGCTTGGGGCGTCGGAGCCGAGGTCTAGTTGAGGGACTCACACTCTATTTGGTGGGACGCGTACTTTATCTCGTGCTTGGGGGGTTTGGAGTGAGAGACTGTGCGAGTGTGATTGATTGATCGATGATGATGATGATGGTGATGGTGATGATGATGATGATGATGGAGGATGGAACCGATTTGATGAAGGAGAGGAGAAATCAAAAGACGAGATGAACGTGGATTTGCTTGCGATGCTGCATTGATGGTGAGATCAGGGAAGGTAGAGGTGCTTTATGCCAGCCAGCTTCTCTACCAAATACATTATTGCTTGCTACTGCTGGCACAACGCAAGATCAATCAATCAACATCTTCAACTCTAGTACTCTACTCTACCTACCAATATCATGTCCATATTGATAGCCACGTCTTCATCTTCAGCTCCAGCAGTTCAAGCAGGCAGTAGATGGCAGAAAGTAAAATGTATAACCTACCTATCTACGCACATCTTCTCATCATCTTCATGGCATCGAACTGATCTTGTGATATTCAATGTGTGGTAAAGACATTCACCACCTCTCCTGATCCCCTCTCCCCCTCAAATCAACCCCATCAAGAACGAAGCTATATCCATCTTTGAACCCGAATACCTGTTTGCAAAGAATGCTGGGATGGAAACAAGACTGTATTACATCTATATGTATGTATACAGAGTTTAAAGTCGACGTCAATAACACTCGCTGTGGTACATACACGCTGTGCAAGTTGAAGGTAAATATGTATTTCCTATGCCTAGGTACACAGTATGTATCATCATTACTCCGCTGTACAAGCAAGACGACCACCACTCCCATTCGACTCAGATCGTCCGAGACACACATACGGTCATGATGCTCCTTCGGGAACTTCTCGCTGTTCAGCCTGTACAAGTACAAGTACAAGTATGTATAGTAGGTATTGTACCTTCACAGTACCTATGTAATGTACTAAGGTAGACTCCAACAAGGATGTCGATATTTCCCCAGCACTCCATACTTGCAACTTTAGCCCACTCAAGCAAAGACCTACCCATGTATGTACATATGTACATACTTAGAGAGGAGAGGCCATAAACCATCTCACCACTCCGATTAACTCACCAACTATCTGTGGACCCATACACAAAGACAAACACAGATGTACAAGTACAAACGTAAAACGAACAGGAACAGAAACAGAAACAGCGGAGTGGAAACCGCATAGAAACGGAAATGCTTTCTGCAGATGCAGATGCAGATGCAGATGCAGATGAAGATGAAGATGGAGGAGTGCAAGAGACGAAACGAAGCCTTTGCGCTTGAATTATCATTGGACGCGGGAGTCGATGTTTCGAGTTTCAGATCCCCTGTATGGAATTGAGTGTTGCCATGCATCAAGCATCAAGCATCAAGCATTAAAGGTCAAGCTTCAGGTCATTCGCTTCCACCTCCTCTCTTGCATCCCTTGCGAACACGCATACATGCTTGCTTGCTTGCTTGCTTGCTTGTGATGGGATGTGATGTGATGTTGGGCTTAACTATGTTGAGTCTTTGGAGGTAGAGCATGAGCATCAGCATGAGCATGAAGGATCAGATAGAGAGGTAGAGAGCTACATGTTTGGTGACTGCGAGACTGTGGAACTGCGCAGGTGAGGATCAGTCACAGGATCAAGTAGCATAATTCGATCATCCTCATGGAATATTACTACAAGTACGATATTGAGCAGAGGATTAGGGATTAGGAATTAGGATTGTGGTTCGAGCCATAGCATAGCGCATAAGTTGTATGAACTTCTACTATCGACAACCTCGATGCTTACCTAGGTGGGCGATTATGAAGATGCACGATATCAAGAACCTCACTTAATATTCCCCGCGCAGAGCACCTCACTCACCCAAAGGCCGGCTTTATTGATACGCTTTCACTGACTGCGGGACCTCGCTCGGGCCGTGATGACCATTGCAGGTACGGACATCCTGTACATGTAGCCATTCCATTCGACATGCACGAATCCGGAAGAATACAACACAAATACCTAGGTGCATAATACAGTACAAACACAGTACATATATGATTGGTGACATACATCCATCTCAACCTCACATCCATACCCATCCATCCACATCAATCACCAACCACACAACCACCACATCCCAACGCGCGCCCAATCGCTCAACCCCAAGGTCGAGCGCTCGCACCGACACCGAGACGATGAGATGACATGGCGCCAGGACATTGCCTGACAGACAAGTCAGCGGACAAAGTCAGCGGGCGCCAAACGACCTCGACGCAAACCCCCGAAAGGCAGAACGAGACGAAGCGACGCGAGAGTTATTTTGAACGCGAGCGGTTACGAGCGATTCATTGTACACACCGTACACACCGTATACACCGCACATACAGTACGCATTGTACGCATTGTACGCATTATACACACGGTAGAATGCTTGCGTAAAGTGCGGTATAGACGAGAGACAAGTCATAGAGATGGAAATGGGCACGAGAGGCACGAAATGAGAGCAGGGGCTTTCCTCTGTCTTGCAATGCGTGTTGCGTCCGAGCTTGCGGCGCTGTGACGATGTTTCTTACTTTAATTTTGCCGTTGGGTTTGTAAGGTGAGATGAGATGAGGTGAGATTGGAGGTGGGCATGAGCAATATGTAGGGGATACCACTTTGGGAGGCGATGAAGCATGAAGATATTCTATGTACATAGCATGCGAAGACGATGTTGGAATGCACGAAGTACATGTGTATCACAAACATTCTGCAAGGAAAAATACTGTACTCTCTTCGCACACAGGAAACTGCTTGCATTCAATCAGCAAACAAAGGGTACATCGCCGAGGCCACAGCTCTCCCCAGGACTTTGTCCAAGCACTGGAACACCGAGCGCATCACAAGTGTGGATAACGGGCACAATCACGACGGAAAGAAGCGCCAAACGAAAGAATTCCTATTCCTGGATCCGTTCCCGGTCGCCTTTTTCATTTATGCGCAACTCCCCATCATCGCCTTCATTCTATCTGATTTTCAATGCTCAATGCAAAGAGCAAAGAGCCGTCGCTGACCCCCCTCCCTCCCCCCATTTCTCCGCATGAAAAAGCCAACTCCACAGGAAACAACGGCGAAACTTGAAAAGGCTGCTGATGTGCAGAAGGCGCAGGAAATGTAAATGCAAAGGCAAAAAAGAAGAAGAGAAAATAGGGCTATAAGATCTATGGTATCGTTGATGAGGCTTAGTCCGTAAGAAACGCTGCCGACATGGTCATGGGTATGCGCCTCAGTCTCAACATGATCGATGTATGCATTTATGCGTAGATCTTATGCGCGTGCACACATACACACCTTCCAAAAGTTTTGAAGTTTTGAAGTTTACGTCGTACATGTCGAGAGTGCTGCAGATTCGCTCGGAAGAAATGAGATGAGAGGCTGATCATCTCAAGAGTTGTTGGAGAACACTCAATCCTCATCCATGGATTCCCAGCCGGCCCCACCGCGCTCCCCTCCCGGCTCGGCTCCTCCCTCTTCCTCATCGTCGCTGCTGTCCTCATCGACGCCGATGAATCGCTCCTTGATTTCACCCTCCACTGGTGCCACCCTGTTGGCGAATGCACGGCGCACAGCGGCATTGGTAGAAGTGTCCCAAATCTGTACAGCACCTTTGCTGCCGGCGACGGAGAGGCGGAAAGCGACCTCCTCGTCTGGTGCGAAGGATGTGGAGAAGACCTTTCCGACTTCACAGTTGCGAGATACTACCATGGTTGGGCCAGAAGCCTGGATGTTCCAGAGCTTGACTTGCTTGTCTGTAGATCCAGTTGCCATGAATCCGGGGATTACAGGGTTGATGTCGAAGGAGGAGACGGATTCGTCATGTGCTTGTAGAGTCCAGACAGGCTTGGAGGCTGATGGGTCGGCAGGTGCCATGCGAGCATCGTGATAGTGAATGATACCGTTCTCGGTGGAGATGTAGAAGAAGGTTGGGTCATGGGGATCCCATTTGACGCTCTCGACGTCACTTTCAACTCCCCAGCGTGGAGCCTTTGCATCTGGTGCTCTCATATCTGCTGCAACAACGGTTCTATCATAACTACCGCTAAGAAGAATAGTGGTCTCCTTTGGATGCCAAGCTAACGAGCATACTTTGTCGGTGTGATGTGTGTAGGACTTTGCGCACTTGGTGGTGTTGAGATCCCAAAGCTTGACGGTCTTATCGGCAGAGGAAGATGCGAGAAGGTTTCTGTGATGTCTGTTGGCAGCGAGAGACAAAACGGCATCCACATGGTAATCGTCATTGGCCTTCTTGGACTTCTTTCTCTTCTTCTTCTTCTCATCGGCACCAGCTCCACTTTCGTCTCCCCCCTGACCAAGGATTGCATTTGGGTACATGCAGTCGATGGTATCCAAATCCCAGATCTCGATATCTGGGTCAAAAGTACCAACAGCCACAAAGTTTGCTCTTGAGTCCTTCTCCACATTTGACTTGCCGACTGGGATATCAAGCCACTCAACACACAACGGAATTGCTGGAAGCATGATATCGTGGTGAACGTAGAGATTATCAGCCTCATCCTCGTAGACGTAAACTTCCAAATGTGCAACTTCATCTTCAACCTTTGCTGCTAAAACCATGTTGTCTGTTGCCAAAATTTGAAGCTCTTCCCTGTCCTCATCGTCCTCTTCGTTTCCCTTCATGGTAATGTATGGATCCTCCTCGTTGGTATCGTGGTACGCGAGTGACTTGACGTTTCCGAACATGCCCATACCCTCTCCTTGATCATCCTTCTCCTCATCATCATCGTCGTAATGCTCAAGATCGTATTCAGCCAAATCATCGTCCTCATCACTAACAATGGTTAGAGGCGCATTGTAACAAAAAAGCAACTACACTTACGTTTTTGACTTGGCGGCCTTACTTGGCTCTTCATCATCCGAATCTTCACCATCCGTCATCGCATCGTCATCTTTGTCGCCTTTTGCGTCCTCCGCATTTATTTTCGCGTCCTCGAGGTCCTGGTTCGCATCTTCAAGCTGCAACTTTGCAAGATCCGCAATTCTCTTGAATTCCTCCTCATCAAAAGTGTATTTGATCGGGAAAGGTGCGGCAAAACCCCGTGGTACCCACGCGGTTGCAGTAATCATAGACATATTGAATGTTGCTATGAAAAAATGCAGTGACAAATTTCTTGATATTCTTCCCCAAAATTTTGAGAATTATTGCTTTGGCGATTTGTCTATCTAATCTAAGCTCGTGCGGCCGCTAGTGCATATAGCTTTCGGAGCCTCGTCTCTGTAACTCCAATCATCAGAAAGTCGCGTCTGGGGAAAGTAAACATTTGACTTTCTTTCATTTTCTACCTTACAACCACGAAACATGCCTAGAGATGACGGAGAACTCAGTCCCAAGAGGAGAAAGCTGGACTTCAATCCTCTGAGATCCGATGATCGCTTTGCTGTTCCTAATCGACCAAATGGACCTCGAAATCGCCAGTCTTCACAGGCCCCACCGCGATCACAAAGTCGTTTCCGACATGACTCTCGAGCTTCGACACCTCGTGCACAATCAAGTTACCCTCCGACCCCTCGACAGAAAGAGTTTGATGGCCCAGAACCATTCGTGAATGAGGAGGATTCAAATGCATTGGATAGAGACTGGTACGATGGCGACGAAATGGGACATACCTTCGGCGACGATTCGCATAATCCATTCGGTAGCTATGATAATTCATGGGCCGACCAGCAGCGCGAGGCAGCTTTAGTGGAAAAGAAGACGAGCAAGCGTATGAGTGCGCGAGCGACACAAAAACAAAAGGATGTTGACGCTTGGGAAACGAATCGAATGCTCACATCTGGAGTGGCACAACGAAGAGACTTTGGAGATGACTTCGAGGACGACGAGGAGGCAACTAGAGTACATTTACTCGTTCACGATTTACGACCACCATTTCTTGATGGAAGAACTGTCTTTACGAAACAGCTTGAGCCTGTGCCAGCAATCCGAGACAATCAGAGTGATATGGCCGTATTCAGTCGAAAAGGGAGTAAAGTTGTGAAGGAGCGAAGACAACAAAAAGAGCGACAAAAGCAGGCTCAGGAGGCGACAAACCTAGCTGGAACAGCGTTGGGGAACCTCATGGGAGTTAAAGAAGATGAAGGAGATAGTGCTGCTGCCGCACCCGGGGAGGAGG
This sequence comes from Xenosphaeropsis pyriputrescens, assembly GCA_022609375.1. NCBI lineage: Eukaryota > Fungi > Ascomycota > Leotiomycetes > Phacidiales > Phacidiaceae > Xenosphaeropsis > Xenosphaeropsis pyriputrescens. Next base: position 34,045 of record JAGKQE010000061.1, read on the forward strand.
AAGCCATGAAGGGCAACAGCAAGTTTGCTGAGCACGTTAAGAAGAATGATGGTGCCAGTGACTTCAGTCAGAGCAAGACCTTGAGAGAGCAAAGAGAATTCCTGCCGGCTTTTGCTGTACGAGAAGATCTATTGCGAGTTATTCGAGACAATCAAGTTGTTATTGTGGTGGGAGAGACGGGTTCTGGAAAGACTACACAATTAACGCAATTCTTATATGAGGATGGGTATGCCAAAATTGGCATGATTGGATGTACGCAGCCTCGACGTGTAGCAGCCATGAGTGTTGCGAAACGTGTGAGTGAAGAGATGGAGTGTAAGCTGGGAGGTACTGTTGGATACGCCATCCGATTCGAAGACTGCACAAGTAAAGAAACATCTATCAAGTATATGACAGATGGTGTGTTACTCAGAGAATCTCTCAACGAGCCTGATCTAGATCGATACTCTTGTGTCATCATGGATGAAGCTCATGAACGTGCTTTGAATACGGATGTTCTTATGGGACTCTTCAAGAAAGTCCTCTCACGCCGAAGAGATCTCAAACTTATTGTCACCTCTGCCACAATGAACTCGAAGAAATTCTCCGACTTTTATGGAGGAGCACCAGAATTTTTTATTCCAGGTCGGACTTTCCCAGTCGACATCATGTACCACCGGTCTCCAGTTGAAGACTACGTGGATCAAGCGGTACAACAAGTACTAGCTATTCATGTGTCCATGGGCGCTGGAGATATTTTGGTGTTTATGACTGGTCAAGAGGATATTGAGTGTACTTGTGAGCTCGTTCAAGAACGTCTTAATGCCTTAAATGACCCACCAAAGTTGAGCATTCTTCCTATTTACAGTCAAATGCCTGCGGATTTACAAGCCAAGATTTTCGATCGTGCTGCTCCTGGAGTGCGTAAAGTCATTGTAGCTACGAACATCGCTGAAACAAGTTTGACTGTTGATGGTATCATGTACGTTGTTGATGCAGGATACTCGAAGCTCAAGGTTTACAACCCCCGTATGGGTATGGATACGCTTCAAATCACACCAATTTCCCAGGCCAATGCATCCCAGAGAGCCGGTCGTGCAGGTAGAACGGGCCCCGGAAAGGCCTTTCACCTGTTCACGGAAGCCGCCTTCAAAGACGAGCTCTATATCCAAACGATTCCTGAAATCCAACGAACAAATCTTAGTAATACTGTTTTACTCCTCAAATCTTTGGGCGTCAAGGACTTGCTGGACTTTGATTTTATGGACCCCCCACCACAGGATACCATCACAACATCTTTGTTTGATCTCTGGGCTCTTGGAGCACTTGACAATATTGGTGACCTTACAGGGATTGGCCGAAAAATGACTGCTTTCCCCATGGATCCATCATTAGCGAAGCTTCTCATCACATCCGAAGATTATGAGTGCAGCGAAGAGATGCTTACAATTGTATCTATGCTCTCAGTACCCAGCGTCTTTTACAGACCCAAGGAACGCCAAGAAGAATCAGACGCTGCTCGTGAGAAGTTTTTCGTTCCCGAGTCCGACCATCTCACATACTTGCATGTTTACAGTCAATGGAAAACAAACGGGTATAGCGATGCGTGGTGCACAAGACACTTCCTGCACCCTAAGAGCTTAAGGCGAGCCAAGGAAATTCGAGAACAGTTGGGTGATATCATGAAGATGCAGAAGATGAATATGGTCAGTTGTGGCACAGACTGGGATGTCATCCGAAAATGTATTTGCTCTGGATATTATCACCAAGCCGCGAAAGTCAAGGGCATCGGCGAGTACATCAACCTCAGAACCAGCGTCACTGTACAGCTCCACCCAACAAGTGCTCTGTATGGACTGGGATACCTACCAGATTATGTCGTCTACCATGAACTTATCCTCACGAGCAAGGAGTATATGTCAACCGTGACATCTGTTGATCCACACTGGCTAGCTGAACTCGGAGGCGTGTTCTACTCCGTAAAGGAGAAGGGTTATTCCGCGAGGGAAAAGAGAGTTACTGAGGTGGAGTTCAACAGGAAGATGGAGATTGAGGCCCAAATGGCTGTGGATAAGGAGAAGGAGGCTAGGAGAATAGAAGAGGAATCTAGAAAGACAACCAAGCAGACTGTGGCGCCTGCAGTAAAGAAGGTTGCTCAAAAGGGAGCTGTACGGAAGCCGATGGTCAAACGGAGTGGAAGAGGATTCTAGTTGTAGCCCCAATCAATCAATGATACCTATTTTTTACATGTACTGTCAATATCAAGCTGTGTTTGTAAGAAACCAATTGGCTACAAGCTTTAATAACCTCTTATGAATAATGGTGACACTTACTATGCAGATGCCATACCAAGCACGGAGTTTGTGAAATCCCTTGGTCCCTTTTTACACTCTCACATGTGATTGCCCAGGTCCAGCTAAATTCCCAGATATTTCACTGCGTTGTAGGTATTGTCGCGTGCTCGAGTCGCGACCTACTTTCCGATCCTCGCGTCGCGTACCACCATTTAATCAAGCATCCCCTCAACGTCATTCGGATAGCTATATCTCCATCACAGCACAGGCTCGACATATGTGGGTGTCACCATGAACGCGCGACATCGCAAAGAGCCCTACCTTGGCCCACTGAGGACCATGAATGGGAGGTCCATCCAGAAAAGAGACATGCTTCCAGATTCGGATTCAGATGTCTCAGTCGAAATCACAGGCCCCCCTCTCAGTTCCGACGACGAAAGCACTGCGACTTCGACAAAAGCAGACATCTCCCATACAGACTTCTCATCGGCGCAGACATCTGGAATGCCAAGGAACTTCAGGGACAAAAGGAGTAATGCGGGGGAGCTGAAGAAGAGGAGTAAAAGTGAAATCGACGCCGAAAAGAAGGAAAACGGCAGGAAGAGGGCGGAAGCTATAGCTGCAAAGCAAGAAGCAGAGCAGCCTCACAAGAAGAGGAGATTGGATGTTGATTTGAAAGAGCCGTTGGCTACGGCTGAACCGAAAAAGTACAATGCGATATCAAAGCCTGGATCAAAGAGACAGCGGGAGGAGATTGATGATGGTGTTGGCGAACAGCATGATATAATGCGGCAGGGCGAGAAGAAGAATAAGAAGACCATACCCATGAAACATTACGGGAAAAGCAGCAGCCAGAGCAATTATGGAGGCTCCCAAAAAAGCACCTTGAAGAAGATCGATTCATCGCCTACCAAAATCTTCAAGAAACCATATGGTAATTGTGTTCATCACCAAAGGAGACAAAGCTAACTTTAGTGCAGTTGATCTCCAGAGCAGCCCGATAGTGACCGCAGTGTTCAAGAATGTACAAGGCCTCGACAACATAGACAGTGCCGAATCCACGCCCAAAAAGAACCCCAATATTTTCAGGGGTCGAAGAGATTCGTCGCGGCAAAGTTCTTCATCTCTTTCATCCGCCTCATCAATGTCACCGTTGAATGAAGCATCCCCAGCAACTCAGATGCCCGTTTTCAGGCACGTCGACATCGGCATCTCCATGGATGAGTCATTCGACGGCCCCATCCGAATCTCTAGTTCTCCAGAGCCACTCCAAAATGATGAAGGTCTCGATTTCTTGGGCGAGGGAGTCACTGACGACGCCATATGCCCAATGTGCAAAGAATCTGTTTCACGAGCTTTCTTGGAGACCCATGACAACGGCAGGATGAACATTCGTGACCAGGCAGCCTTTTGCAAAGCGCATAGGAAACTGACGGCGACAGAGGACTGGAAGTCTCGCGGATATCCTGATATTGACTGGATGGCTCTGGATAGCCGCATGAGACGTCACAAACACTTTCTGCTAAGTCTACTCTCTGCGAAACGCTCCTACTACAAAGATATTCTTTCAGATGTCGTGAGATCTGGGCAGTCGCGCACATTGAAGCAGGATCTCAACAATGGCTTTGGGACACAGGTCAGCGCAGGCTACTTTGGCCCCCGCGGTCAAAGATTGTTCTCCGAATATATTATGCACGACTTTGCGCCACAGCTGCGCAAGAGAGCGGTTGATGACCCGCTGGTCAGTGCCCGAGGTGTCACGGGATTTGTGCAGGCTGTGATGGTACCGGAGCTTGTATGCAAGTTGATTGTGGACGACCTCGATGTTGACGATGAGGAAGCAAGAGATGTTATTGAGGACAGTTGGGAGCTGGGAGAGCTTCTCTGCGAAGAGGTCGACGATGTTGTGGAAAGGGGTGAGGATGAGCGCAGTGGTAGTGTGGAGTACGTTGACGACTAATGGACTGTGCAGAGTCATGGCATTTGCTGGCGTTTGGACACAGGTTGCATTGGGTGCTTGGCGCAGATGGACTGGCTGTAGAGAGTATATTGGAGCATTTTGGCAGCCTCTGCTAAGAGAATATTTTCTGATGCATGAGCATCACTATGGAAGGGTACTGTGAAACCACGGTAGGCATATTGGCTAGATTGAGCACATGCATAAATATCTCAATAAGCGCCGAACCTTCAGTTAAGTAAAGCCCCTCAACTACTTAGGCCATTCATCTTACTTAGTTGAATGCAACTAGTTGCTCACATAGCTTAAGGGTGCTGGAAGTGCAAGCCTAATATTCTGTTCACATTGGGGCGTGAGAAGCTTTATAACCCCCAATCCCCCAAACTCACATATCCAGCCGGCCGAATGGCCTAACGGTAAGTACAGTAGTTAGGTGAGTCTACAGGCTACTGTTGAAAGTTGGACAAGGTACTAATTTTTTCGGTCACGTGTTCGATTCTCCAAGAGCGCAACAGGAAACTTGCACAACATTATTTTTGCAGTCCTGTTGTTGGGCACTTTAGATTTTTGCTCCAATCTACTCATCAAACCCCTGTAAGAATAATTATATCTTATTTACATGCATTATTGTTTGCACCAAGGTGTAGTGTTGAAGTGACGCATAGTCTCGAGGTTATGGGCATGAACAACCAAAACCTCTGTCAGAGCTTACATAGCGGGTTAAGTCAAGGGAACTGTTCGAAACCTTCACTCTAGAAGGCCTTTGAACTTCTAATGGAAGTTTTCTTTCCCTCAAAGGAGTTGGGAGAGAAGCGAAGGGCGATTGCTTAAGCCTTGGGTACAGCTTAGTAGCATGTCACTTTTAGATTCGAAAAGAGAATCCTCATCGCTATTTACATCATCGCTTTCCACTGTGGTTATTATCAACTTCATTACTATTGCTACTATCGTCAACAAAGTCAACATCATTTTGAAATCCTTATGGTTTGTGATCGCTGCTACAACCCGATTCACTTGTGTATCTAGCCAATCAATCCCACAAATCAGCCCTGCCTATAACAGGAATCTTACACAAGAATCACAAATCTAGACGTGGTATTGACTATATAACAACTACTTTCCATTCTTTACCTCAAACCCCCAAGGCGCTACTATACTCCCCATATAAACATCCATAAGGTGCGCATGATTCTCTACTTCGACATAAGCTTGGAATCATCGAGATGCCTCGAAACGGTACCAAAGACCTGCAGTTGAGGGAGTCTCACATCCCAATAACTTCACGGCTTAGAGTAGACACATGGTTCTTGAACCGAAGCCTCTACAGTGAGCTGTTTTAAAATCCATTGTGTTCATGATGGCCACCACGGAAGATCTGGCCGAGTGCTCATTCAGGAGTTAAGTACTCTACTATCTGTAATAACCTCGAGTGGGACATCAATAGGGGCTTGCACAAATTTGCTGCCGCTGTCTACGAAGCCTAGGGGACTATTCTTTTCTTTCTTGTCTTGTTATGCTTGAAAATCCACAAGAAAGTCAATGGTATTGAACTTGTGACTTAAATCGATACGGCTGTTGAAGAACGTCAAGTTTCACCAAGAATGAGAATAGATGCATCCATATGATCTTTAAGATTCGGAGTGCTATTAACTATTGTCCTACTATCGTTCCACTTACATGAAAAGATGTTCTAGGAAGCATCCCTACCTTCTGGAAATGGGCATCTCTCGACTATCTGATCCTCAAGTTTAGATGTTAGAGATCCCAACATCACTGCACAAAGCACAACGTTCAAACAAATTCTTCAGCACCAAGTACATTCACACGATCATAATTCTGGTTACAAGCCCGCCACAACCACCCGGCAAACCCTCAAGCAAGACAGACCTCATCATCTCGGCAGCAAACAATTTCACTCCCCTCGAATCTCATTACATCACGCCTAACCGCGCTTCTCATAAGACTGTCCGTTAGGAGCAGTATAGTTGGCAGATCCGTCACCGCGATTGTAGTACGAGCTCCCATCACCATTCTTGTAGTAGTAAGAATCATCTAGCCACGTGAGCATCACGCCAACACACCACAGCAGCCAGACCCACAAGTTGCGGGACGACACATACCCGACCACTTACTTCCAATGGCGATGGCAGAAGCAGCGGCGGGCATGTCTCGTCCTTCAACTCGTCGATCTCGCTGCTGTAGCTCTTGCAGGGAACTTACCGGTGTTGGAGTAGTGGTAAGCGTTTCCGGCGGGCTGGGTACGAGTGTCGTACGAATTGCCCTGGGCGCGTGAGTGATGAGGAAATGAGACTGTGGCAGGGATGGCAGATACGTACTTGGTTGTTGGTGCCGCGGCTGTTGATCTCGTACGGAGTGAAGGGTGAGCCACCTGAGTTGTTGGAGCTGCCGGAGTTCTTGGAGGAAGACATTGTAGCAGAGGATTCTTTTGCTTGAGTTGGAGTGGAAGTTTTGGATGTATTCACGATTTGATGCTGGGATTGTAGTTTGGTGGTGAGAGATGAAGGAGGAGGGGTGCGAGATGGTGGTTTATATGCCTTTTGTGGGTGATAGGAAAGGGCGGGGTGGGGTGATAGATTGTGGAGACTTAGAGTTTGGGTATGGCAATCGAATCGTTATGCGTGATAAGGTAGGCAGGCATTGGTCCTGCTTGTTCTTTCCGTGCTGTTTGTGTACCTATATAAAGTTAGATCAGCTGGGATTTGATGAGAGGATCCAAGTAAACAATCCGATATCGCATGTTCGATAACCACCCCGGGCATAAACAGTCAAACATCTCGAATTTTGATAAAAGCTAGCTGCTATACAGAGACATCTTGTACCTCACTGTCAATATATCATCAATATCACATACGTACTCCAAGGATTTAGGAGAAGAGAAAGCCAAGAAGAAAAGAATGTTAGAAAAGTTGACATGAGTTTTAGCTATGTTCGTATGTGTATCTCAGCTGATCTCTCCTCAACGCCTCCAATGCAGAAACCCAATCACATCTCCAACCCCAAGCCATTTCAAATGGTACCCTCACCCCAATCACAAAGCCATCACAAGCACAAGTACAAGCAGTCCAATGTTCAAGAAATATATCATTCCTCATCAGCAATATGCCACAAAATTTAAACACTAAACCCAACCATAAACCAACCCAAACCAGTATAAACCCAAAAAGCCACATCAAGCAATCCCCCCAAAAACCAAAACGATCAAAAATAACTTAAATAGCAATTCCAACCTTGGCAAAAGATATGTAAATATATAATCTTCAAAGAAAAACCGCAACCCAGACGAAACCACGCAGAACTTCCCGCAAGTTAAAGACTTGTCTCGTAATAGAGATGGCGGGCGAGAGATAGTAATAGCAATAGCAATAGCAAACCGAGCCATGTATATAAGATGGCTTCTTCGGGGCCGAAAGGAACGGATGGCAGATCATAAGAAGCAAAATTGAACCCACCCCAAACCCAAGACCCAAACATGCCGGAATTAGAAAAAACGAGAAGGAAGAAAAGTAGCAGATGCACCGCCCAACCCACCCCTGAAGGAAAAAAGGTCAAGAAACAAGGAAGAGACTCGCGAGTATCCGAATGGCGAGATGAAACGAAGAGGAGAAGAAAAAAAGGAAAATGCCAGCAATCTATTCACACCTTAAATACACTCGCCCTCTGTTGTTGAGAGGGGTCTTGTATACCTCGACTCCCATGCCCTCATTTTTCGAAATATACACCTACTGAACCTACCTGATGTCCAACATAAACGGCTTGAATTTGCCCCCGACGGTGGCACATCGCGGACACTTCCTTCTAGCGCCCTGCTCGGCAACCAGGACCTCCACGCAAGCCTGACAGATACCACAGATACACTCTGTGCAAGCGTAGCTCTCTTTGAGAAGCGAGACGCCCTGGCAGGCAGCGCAGTAGATCTGGATGCGCTGAGAGTTAGGGAAGGGTGGTGAAGAGTCATTGGAAGGTGCCGAATTGTTTGCATTGGCGACATAGGGCGGGTCGTTGGTCTCGACGGAGGGATAGGGATGTAGATCGGGTGTATAGGAGGGAGGTGTGAGGGCCCGCTGGAGGGGAGAGGCCTGGTAGTTTTGTGTCTGGAAGGGGGCGGTTGGGAAGGGTGGGACAGAAGCGCGGTTGATAGAAAGAGGACTCGGTGGGATCTTATGAGGTCAGTATATGTTTTTGTAAGGATATGTGCAACTGGAGGGGACATACAGGAGTTCGATCTTCGTTCACATCTTCTGTTGCACTTGTTGCTGCGTCTATCAAGTCCTCCCATCGTTTGCCATACACGGAATAAGCACTCGATGGCTCTGCTGAGAAAGCCTTCCGGTCATAACTCATACGGCGTAGATGAGCTTGTTGGTCTCGAGATTTCTGCCGACGATGTTGAGGGTCGCGAGCTCTTTTTGAGAGAGACTGTTTGCGAGGTCGTGCCAGTCCATGACGTTGAAGAGGCGGTAGTGTAGAGGAACGCCCGGGAGGAGATGTAGAAAGCAGAGAAGGAAGTAGTTCCCGCGGACGAGATATATTAGATTGGATATATGGTGCACTCGTAGGCTCGATTTTATTATGATAGAGTGGTGGAAGTTCGATTGATCGGACAGCTCGGGAATTTATCTCGGTGTCGGATTGCCAATCCTTTTTGAATTGTCAGCGATCATTTTCAAACAGTGTAGAATACAACATGAGATGAAAGCTCACCCCTTCAGAGTCCCAGTCTGATTCTGTCTTATGATTGTGTAGCTGAGCAAGGGCTGCCGCAGCACTAGCTGCCGGCAGCATGGAGCCGGACGGGTATTCATCTTGATGTCTTGGTGTATTTGGAGTACTGGAATCTTCGTAATAGACATGACGGTCATTATTATAGGCTACGAGAATCAGTATCATGATGATGTATTCGGGAAGTGAAGCATACCATTCGAATTGACGCTCGAAGTCTGTGGTGGAGGTGGTTTCTCGGAGGGAGGAGTTGTAATCATCAACTGGAAGCTCTCCTCGGTCGCAGGGAGCTTAGAAATGTAGTGTTCGGGATGAGCACGTCTGATGTGCTCTTGCATCGATCGATATCGCTTTTCCTGTATGCCAAAACTACTTGTTACCACAGGGCTCCGATAGAAGTAGTTTTTGCAGGTCAAGGGAAGACACGAAAAGCTCATTCAATGAAACGCAATTTTTCTTCGCAAGGTACAAAGCACCTAACCATCAACCACCACCACCACCACCACCACAGAGTACAGCAACTCTCAAGACAACGAGAAGTTCAGAAGGGACGGTGGAGATATATAGCAGAGTGAACACTCACGCCTACACAACGCTTGCGACAGCTTGATCCATCTTGATTTCTCAAGGGACAGACTACCTCCGTCGTGGAATCCGACACGGAAAACGACGAGGTCAATGATGATCGGGGCGGCATCGTTCGTTATCGAGAGGTGAACCCCACCATGCACGACGCGATAAAGCTGGGCAGTAAGGAATGACCTTTCTGATAGCTTAGGAGCGACGATACGGATAAGGTACGCGATATAGGTAAGGTAGGTAGTAATAGTAGTAACAAGTATCGGGTGGAGATGAGCAACTTTTTTCTTTTCTTTTCTTCTTCTTTTCTCTTTCTTCTTTTTCAATTGGGGGGGAAAGCTTTCGCACAGCTTCGCATGGTTTTGAAGGGCGGAGCTAGGCTGGTTACAAGGTCAGAAAGAGAGGAAGAGGGAGCTCTGGTACAAGGTAAGGTAAGTAGGTAAGTAGGTAAGTAGAGTGAGTAACAAGGTAAGGTAAGGTAGGATGAGGATGAAGAGAGTAGTGTAATTGTAATAACAACGAGGTAGAGTAGCAAGTAGTAAAGTAGCAATGTAGTAACAACGGTAGTGATAGTAGTAGTTTGAATGGGAATCCGATGTCGAATGTATGGAGTATGGAGTATGGAGTAGGTATGGAGATGGAGATGGGGCCGGTTATGGGAGGGATTTAGATGATGAGTTGATGTCTTGGGAGTGCTCTTGGTAAAAGGCCGGGGGTGCAATACAGTAGATGTTTCGAAGATTGAAGTGAAGGTGCGAGGGAGGTGGGAATAGATGAGATGGTATTCTAGTGTCGAGTGAAAGGGTATGAATAAAGTAGGAGTTAATAGTGTAAGATGTAAGAGTTGTACGATGCTCGGAGAGTGATGAAGGGGAGGGAGAGACTAGTAAGGTGCCAGCCAGTAGCAGGTGGGTAAGAAGACAAGCAATTTTGTGCTTGAGCATGAACAACGACGTCGAGGTGATGTGAGAAGAGGAGGAGTAGAGAAAGAAAGAAAGAAAGAAAGAAAGAAAGAAAGAAAGAAAGAAAGAAAGAGAGAGGCAAAGAGGCAAACACACACACACACACAGAGTAAAGAAGAAGATCCGCAGGGACACAAATAATACCCAGAGCTTCAAGTCTCTTATCCATACGACTTGACCTACCTCACCTCACCTCACCTCACCTCGACAGGAAAGGGTTGCTTTATCGAACAGACCGTAGCTCGACCAGCTTTATCATAACCGAGAGCGGAAAAGAGCGAGAGTGGTGCGAGCATTCATCCTCTATTCATACCGGCAGAAGAAGCTCACCTTACAAAAGAAAGAGAAAAAGAGGGTCCCCTTCATATGTACCTAGTCACCTAGACGACAAGGGAGAGAGAGAGAGGAAAGACAAGCTGGTGATGAGTTTGAGAACAGAGAACAGAGAACAGAGAACAGAGAGAACAGAGAGAAGAGAGAAAAGAGAGAAAAGAGAGGGAAAAAACCCCCGTGGTCGTCGGAAAATTCTTCAGAATCTGCACCAATTGTCTTGTAAAGTTATGAAGTGACCCAGTCTTAGCCGGACATTTCCAAGACACCAAGATAGGTGCTGTTCGACAAGCACTCAAGCCGTTTGTTTCTCCCCCTTCAAACGCCGTTTTGGGCTGATGGGTAGAGGGTATCATCGTGCACTCATGCGGAGTTGTACAGGTACGTCGGTCCCTCGAGCTTCGGAGGTCGAGCTCAGAGATGGCTACATATCACATCGGAGAGGAAGATGACTCGGTACAGTATGGGGGAGACGTCGAGATCAAGGCGGCTTGCATGTTCATTGTTGCCGAGAGCAAAATCTGGTCTGGTTGAATGTCTTCCGTTTCCGGTCGAGATAGTCTCACTCCGCCGTGGGCTGAGTTGGGATGATGAATGTGAATAAGGTACGGAGTGGCTCCGGGGCCATGGGGGGTATTATTCACATTCAGATTCAGATTCATATTCATATTCTAGCTATTGTGCTTTGTGCTTTACTATGTACTGGACATACTTCGATGGCCTTCAAGTATCTTACGATCTCACTGAACTCCGTAACTTTCAATAATAACAATCCGAAGAGAACAAACAGCAAGTTACCCAGCTCGAGATACTCTGTCAACAACTGGACCGTTTCTCTCTCATCCCAAACTCTCACCAACTCATTCACAATTTCCAGCAATCCCTCGACTCGACTCGGCCCTACGCCTTACGCTCGTTACTTTAACGTCCATGCTTCTCTGGCAGATGGAATTGGTGAGTTGCTAGGTACTATTTCCATCACGCACCGCCCACCAGTCGAAATTAGTGTGCATAGAAGACATGTATGAAATACCTAGCACCCCGTCCCCCAAGGCGTTCGGTGCGTTGGGTGCGTTGTCGTCGTGTGTTCCATTCCATTGGTGATTGTCCCGACTTGACCTTCAGCCATTTCAATTGAGCCTCGCTCGCTCCGCCACGTTCAATGCCAGCCAACTCTTTACGATGTATGAATAGCACTTCGTGCATGAGAGTGTGATTGCGCGGTTTGAGATGTTCAGCCGATGATCCTCCTGGTTCTGGTTCTGGTTCTGGCTCTGGCTCCGTTGCTGTTGCTATTGCTATTGCTGTTGCTCATGCTCATGCCAATGCTAATGATTGTACTGGCTGATCCCCGCTGGTGCTCTGACTCTGACTGCTTGTGCTGTTAAGGACTTTGTTTGGCTTGTGATAATGAGTGTGTGCCTGTGCGGAGGGTGAAACGGAGATACATATGTACAATAACTAGGACCAGATCTGGAGGATGGTGCAGAAGAGTTAAGATACTCGAAGGATGTAGTCAATCTTTGCAGCGATGCTGTAGCACAGTAGGTAGGTGGGTACATGTACCATAACTGTACATCCACGCATATGAAAGATTACCTGAGGTTCTGGGCTCGGAGGATCTCTTGTTGGAGCAATGGGGGTTGGTGATCGTTCTCATGGTGTTGTGAGTTGTCGTGAGTTGTCGTGAGTTGTGACATTTCCCTTACGCTTTGTCGGTGAAGGAGCTGTGTTAAGCTCTTGGTGTGTCAATGGGAGATACGATATGTATCTGTACGTGTCCCTTGAAAAGAAGGTACATACGTCTGGGATGGGATGAATACGATGTATTGTTCCAAGTGAAGAATGATAATGCAAGACAACAAAATAAATATGGATGCTGTACAAGTAGAGAGCTCTCTTGAGTCAATCCAACCTGGACCTGGACCTGGACCTGTGAGCTCTTATCGACGATACCTACTTGGATGCCTGAGATGAAAGGATCGAGTGTGGAGAAGAAGACTTGAGACTCGAGACTTGAGACTTGCAGCTCTCTCTCCTTATCGCCCTATCTATTGAATAAGTATGTATCTTTCCTATTCATACCTACCACAGTCCTACCCAAGGTGTGCTCATCAACGCACTCTACTCACACAACAGCCACGAGTAGATACATCAAACCGACGATTGAGAGAAACGATAAGAAGTGCTCATACTCCAACACTTAACTCATAGCCATTCCAGACAACGAGGTGCCTTGAACTCACATCTCAACATCTCAACAACTCAGCTGTATGCACAAGTACTACTTATGTGCAGGCACAGGAGAATGGACAATGTGCCGCTGACGCGCAAATCCCCGATGGAGTATGCCGTACCACAAACCCAACTCCCTGGATTACATCGGTGGCGAGCTAGTCACGGTCACGGTCACGTTACTTCAGGTCAGCTGAACGCGGAGGTAAGACGCGTGACTTGCATGTGCTTTTGTTGCGAGGCGGGGTTGAGGCTGTTCTTCTCAACGTCGCCTCTGATGTGGGATAGGGGCATATATGTCCGAATTGACGCGATGCGGAGATCGAAATTATCGTCAGAATTCTCGGAACATATCTGAGCAATGTAAGTAGCTTCAAGGTTTGTTGTTTCCTCTTTTGTTGGCTGGCTTCATGAAGAGGTATCGTGGGGGTTTGACTATTCATCATCAACGATATCGCTTCCATTCATTCTCAAGCAACCACTTTCATGCTCATGGATTTCCGTTTGTCAATTCGTTCTTCCTCCAAACACAATTGGTGTTCCTGTTGTTGCAGTTCTCCCATGGCAGCTACCCAACGATTTCGAGTTGATGACATGATTGCAAAAGTGGTTTAGGTGGCAGAGTAGGTACCAGAAAAGTGATATAGAACAACTTCCACTCTCGAAATCTGTTCTCTTCTCTTTCATCATCAAAACTCCGTACACAAGACACAAGAGATCTACAACGGCCATCTTTCACAAATCAATTCTCCTTGAAAAGTTTCTCCATCATGGCTGACCAATCATCCAACTACTACTACTCTTCTGACGGACCCACATACTACGCTGGGGAATCCAATGATACTGGATATGCATCCAACGGCCCTCAGAGAATGGATTTCGACTATTCCAACGCAACTGACTCCACCGTAAAGAGAGAGAATACTGAGTCATGGTCTGGAAGCTCTGATTACTATTCTCAGGGCTCTCAGGAGAGCAAGTCTTCGACTGGAGGCTCCGTAGACTGTCCCTAAAACACTGTAACCTCATCTCAGGAGTCCAAGGGCACTGGGTCCTCAGCCGAGAACTCTCGTGGCCATGGCGGCTATACAGATGATCCTTACAGACCGTACACGATCACCCACCGCGGTGTTAACAGCTGAGTATGTCTTCTCCACAACCTTTCTAATATACTCATGAATATCAGGACAACCACTATGACAACCGCGTCCAGCCGTCCGGACCTGGATACCATTACTCCAACCAAGGTAATTCCGTACCATCATGTTATATCTGAAGTGCTGTAACTGATTGTTCAAAAGATGGAAGCTACTACTACAAGAACGGCGATCAGAGCACCTACCGCAAAAGAACCGATAACACGGCCAAATACACTGCTCCAAATGGAAAGGTTTACGAGAAGTCCTACAATTAAGTCGATTGATACTCTCGTCGACGTGTGGCTGTAGCTCTCAGTGTACGTCTGGAGGTTTCAAGAGCTCGAAATGGTTTGGAACGTTGCTGTGTATTGCTTGAGATGTGTTGTTAGGGGTCATCCGTTAGGCTTTTGCAAGGCAGTCTTGGTCAATTTATAGGAACTTTCGTCATAACAATATGCCTTGAAGTGACTTCTCATGGTCCAGTGAACACTGAATAACGAGCAAAGTGCAAACAACAAATGCAACGCCCGTCATGAACACCTACATTAAGAGGTAATTGTGCCATACCTCGCCCCTATTTCCTCGCAAAACAACACGATACGAGAATCAACCATCTGTTAAACCATCCAACGTATTCCCTCCCGGAGGCAACCTCCATCCAGTCCAGCCAAGTGATACCCAGCACTTGGAAGATGCAAACCATCGACCAGGCTCCCAACTTATCCACAAGAATGAATCAAAAGTTGTCAGAATCAAATAAGCACCACTTCCAACAACTTCAGCTCTAATCTCACTGCTCCAGAACTTGTCGATCCGTTCAGGCCAGCCAATGGCCCGGGGAAGTGATCTAGTGGTTCAATGCTCGAAAAGGCGGGTCTAGAGGTCGAGAATGCAAGTTGGTTTGAAAACCATTGGGGTCATCGTGGGGATGAGAGCGAGATGGATGTTCGACAATATCTGGGCTTGGGCTGGAAATGGGTGTTGTAGAGATGGAATGTGATGGCGTGATGGCGTGTTGGGGTTTGTTGGTATTGGATTGTGTTTGGGGGGTTGCGGAATCTGGGATGGGAGGGGTTGGTGGTGTGTTTAGCTGGGGAGCGGATGAGATGGGTTTTGAGAAAGGGGGGCTTTTGAGAATGGGAGGTAGGGAGGCAGTTGATCTTGGAGTACTCAAGAGTTAACTGAGGATTATGTGAGATCGAGGGCTCTTGAGAGTAGGATATCGTGTAGCAATCGTGTATAGCTGCGACGAGAAGACTTGCTGCATTTCACTTGGAATACCAGACACCATTATAAGCAATGGTATTAGTCTATTTTATAACTAGAAAAGCAAGAGAAACAAGCTATGATAGGGATTCACCCTTATGGATATTCTCAATCTCCGCTGTCCCCTTAGCCAACCTCTCCCTCACGTACTGCGGAACAGATTGATCACCCCTTCGTCCCCAGAAGTCGTTCCAAAGATCCACGCAATACGATTCGTCCCTGCAATCATTAGTAGAGCTCTCAATAGAAACCGGCATGAGGAGACTACAAAAACATACCTGCAGCCAGCAAAATGGACCATGAAGTCTCCCGGCGAATACTGGAAGTAATATTCATTGAAAGCCTTCTGATCCATAAAACCCGTATGATTTTTGATGAAGTCGTGTTCTCGGATCATATGCACCATACCGTCCTGATCCGCAAACGCCCAATCGGCAGCGGTATGAAGCGGATCAACCCAAAGATCGAGCATGATATCCAGCCACTGGCTCCTCCGGACGAGGAAGCTACCGGCATTGATGCCATTGTGGTCGTAGGCGAGCAACCAGTTGATGTCCCGCGGCGCCACGGCGTCCTTGGGAGTGATGCCGGAGTCGTCGACCTCGCCCGGCAGATTGATGCGCGTTTCCCAGTCGAGATGGCGCTGCATGGCCTCATCCGATAGGATGTGCTCCTCCATGCTCAGGTCGTGGTTCATCAGCATGATGTCCATGTCCATCCACCATATCCACTCCGCCTGCGGGTAGCGCATCAGTGCCTCTTGAAGGATCGGCGCTTTCGCCCAGTAGATCGGTACATCCCACGCGTAGCTGCTCATGTCTGCCCACATGAAATCGTAGCCTGGTGGTCAGAGTGTTAGGTGATTTGGGGATTTCGTAGAGCTGGGGTTGGGCATACCCCATTTGTGTGCATAGGACATGCGGTCCTCGTATACCATGCTCTTCAGATCTGGGATTCCAAGGAATCCATTGGTCCCGCTACTCGCCGTCACGAGGAGCACGTTGCCATGCTTCAGCTTGTTGGAGTGAGATGGGGAGGAAGAGGAGGAGGATTTGTAGAAGTTGAGTTTCTCTTTCGCATTGTTCCATGATGAAGGTATCTTATCTGCCAGGGAATTCTTGTGGGCCGCCTGTTGAAACGAGTGAGTGATGCGACATATCCGAAGAAATCAAGAGGCTTACAATTGCCAGCATCCAGACACTCAGGAATCCACACCCGAAGATGATGAGCTTGCGACGATCAGGGAACATGATTGTTAGGAGAAAGATCACGAGATGCACGAAGAACGAGGAGAGGACGCAAAGAATATCCGAACAGCGACAGCCACACCATATATGAAGAGGGCTTACCTTGTTGAATGCTCAGGAATAGGGATATGCATGAGACTAGTAACGTGTGGGATAACTTACAGTTCGTAGTGAGCGAGTCCGTAGTTGGCTGAGTACGAATACTGCATTCCATCCAGCTTCGGACCGCTTTCAGTCAGCCGGGTCTTACCATGGCATGTCGAATAACACCGCCCATTGCACCGTCGGAGACCAACCTCTCAAACTAATATCAGTCTTCATGGAATATACTTCAAACATCTTCCGTGGACAAAGGTAGGTTTGATAGTGATGGCACTGACTTCTTGGCAAGGTTGGTATCATGTCGTGCTGGATTACCAGCATGGAAGCGGGAGTCTTCTCTTGAAAAGTAAGCAAGGACGGCGTGGTTGGGAGACGAGTGTATTCTACTGAAAAGTCAAAAATGTGAGACGGGTAGAGAGCGGTTGGAATAGAGTGAGGGACTCGCTCACTAGTCATACCAGGAACCCAGTTGATCCCAAGAGCACTTCAGATTCTCTATAAATATGATAAATATGTGCCTTTGGTTCACTCGTATCCGTACGTCGGAATATACAGTTATAGCTGCATCCTACGATCATATCAATACATCTCCTCTCGGCTTCTTCTCACTGTTACCAAATGGATCCAGATCCGAATCGAATGGAAAGTGTAGATACCCAGGCCTGAAGCTGACGTTGGATTCAACACAGGTCATATTGCTCGTATCCCATATGTATCACTGCGTTTGTGATGTTTTCCGCACATAACTCCTTGCTTCGACGGTCGAGAATTCTCTTCGAGGTCAACACGGGGCTCATTGGCGATTACCTCTGCATCATCAATTGTGGACAACTGCTCTGATAATGAATTGCACGTTGTTTTGTACTCAACATGTGAACCAACCAGACTGTTCTTGTTTCGTGTTGACTTCGAATCTGTACCTTACTTCGTTACGCTGTTCCTGCACAGCCATGTGGGGTAGCGTCGGCTTTTTACGACGTTATGAAAACAGACCCTTGGAAATACTTGCAACGTCATTATCGTCGAAATCGTCCATGAACAACGATAAAATGGTTAAGTCGATGGTGGTAGCTTCCGGTGAACCTGTACCATGGCGTATTTTCAATGCGCGAAAGCATATATGTATGTATCAAAATTCATAAGCGTGCAGATAGGGCTGCTAACCAGCCAGTCAGCACCATCTACAATACTGTAAAATTCCTAGAAGTCTTGATAGGAATGTGACAGAGCAATTACGGCGAAAGAGCGGAGTCTGTGACGGGACGTTCTCGTTCTCGTTCTCGTTGCCATATTCTTAGATTCCACCTTATTAGTTTCACTCTTATCAACAACAAGGGCGGCAATATGTGCGGTGAGCGTATGACTTATGCCTACACTTCCTTACTGATTCTGTACAAACTAGACCTCGGTGGCTTATTGATGCGGGGAAAGAATGGGGAACAAGTGCGCTATGGGTATTGAATAGCGAGATACTGACTGGGGCAGAGATAGGTTTATCATATTAATATATCACCACCGAAATTGAGGCCATGACTTGCCTACTGAGAATTCTGGATATTTCTCAAATAGCTCATTCGCTGAAGCGACAACATAACCTTCGGCAACGGAAAAGTATGTCTGTCCGGTATGGCCTCAACTGCCATGTTTCCTCTCCTCTCTTCACTGTAGTCAACAGTTCAAAATGAGGGTTTTCAGCGCTCCAGCTTCTGTTTCTCTACTCTTTCCTTTTCTCTTTCAAAGTTTCCTTGGGGCCCTGGCAAGCTCGTGTCGCTATCTTCCTGGTGATGCCGGATGGCCTTCACTGTCAGCTTGGAATTCGCTGAATTGCACTGTTGGAGGGCGTCTGATTGCGACTATACCTTTGGGCAAGCCATGTCACGATCCGTTCTACAATGCTACAGAATGCAAAATCCTGCAAGATGGATGGACTACGCCAGAGGTTCAGTAAGTACTATCTCAATGTTGCTGTCATGGACAAAATAAAGTCCAAAAATTACAAGAATCTGAACAAAAACTCACAGTCTTTCTTCATCCTCATCAGTGATGGCGCCGTTCTTTGCCAACCAAAGCTGTGATCCCTTCCAACCGGAATCAAGAGCCTGTCTTCTTGGGAATTATGTCGATTATGCGATCAATGTGAGCACTTCGGCCGATGTCATCGCTGCAGTCAACTTTGCCCAGGAGAACAACATTCGATTTGTGATTAGAAACACTGGACATGAGTATGACCCACATAAGAAGCAGCCGAGCACATGTATATATACTGATATCCTCGATAGCTATCTCGGAAAATCGACTGGTGCTGGAGCATTATCAGTCTGGACTCATTACTTGAAGGACATTGAGATTGTAGACTACTCAGACGAATACTATACCGGGAAGGCAATGAAAATAGGAGCAGGAGTACAAGGATACGAGGCTATATATGCTGCCAAAGCTGCTGGTCTTGTCAGTGTTGGAGGAGAGTGTTCCACAGTAGGAGTAGCGGGCGGTTACACACAAGGAGGTGGCCATTCAGCTTTAAGCACCAACTTTGGCCTTGCTGCTGACAACGCGCTCTCTTGGGAAGTTGTTACCGCGAATGGTACATTGGTTACTGCGTCTCGCATGGAGAATTCTGACCTTTATTGGGCACTCAGTGGTGGTGGAGGTGGGACATATGGCGTGGTAGTCTCTCTTACAGCGAAGGCCCATCACGATTCAACAGTTGGAGGTGCAACAATGACTTTCTATTCCTCAGCCACTACACTCGATAACTTCTATGCTGCTATCGATAAGTTCCACACTCTTCTTCCGACTATGGTTGATGCTGGTGCTATGATTGTCTACTACTTCACCGACGCCTTCTTCCAGATTTCCCCTATCACCGCGTATGGCAAGACAGCAAACGAGACGCAAGCGATCCTGTTGGAATTTGTATTGGCGCTCAGAACACTTGGGATTAACTATACTGCTACATATACCACGTCAGCTACGTATGAAGACCATTACAGCGCATATTTTGGCCCACTACCATACGGCAGTATCAATGTTGGAATCGCACAATATGGCGGCCGCCTCATATCACGCGATAATGTAGCAAGCAACATGGACGCCCTTTCATCAGCGTACAGAAACATCACCGAGAACGGCGTCACATTTATTGGAGTTGGTGTCAATGTTTCTTCTCCAGCTATCACATCCAACATATCGAATTCTGTGGTCCCAGCGTGGCGGAATGCTCTTGTGCATGCAACCCTGACTTTGCCATGGAACTTCACAGCCCCTTGGTCTGATATGATTGCGTTGCAGGACCAGATGACTTACTCTGTTGTCCCGCAATTGGAGGCTGCAACACCTAATAGTGGGGCTTATATGAATGAGGCGGATTTTAGACAAGCTGGGTGGAAGGAGGATTTTTTTGGTGAGAACTATGATGCTCTCTTGGGTATCAAGAACAAGTATGATCCGAATCATCTGTTTTATGCTGTTACTGCTGTTGGGAGTGATGCCTGGACAGTTGCTGCGGATGGGAGGATGTGTCGTGCTTGATAGTGTTTATGGTTGATGGTAGATGGCATTGCGGGAGATATGTGTGTATGTTGAGACACAAACGCTTCCCAAGAATAGCTAAATAGTAAAATTCAAGCAAGAATTACTTTCGAGCATTACTGTAAAGTACTGTAGAGTACAAGAGGCTGCATACCATCGGTGTGCATTTTAATATCTTTCATATATCTTTCAGCTTCAGAAAGTACCTTTCAAGTCTCTGTTGTGCAAATTCACCATTCCAACTCTCTCGCCCATCTTCCAAAACCCCTTTACAAGGCATACCAATCTGCTCGATGGCGAAGCTCGCCGCAACCGCGCCATAGCAACAAGCCCGAATTACATCATCCGTCTCTCTAAACCCAACAGCATAACCTCCCAGAAATGCATTCCCCGCTCCAGTGGGGTCAACAACTTTGGAATCAACAACCCCTTTGATATCCGAGCCATCATAGTATGGTGGCAACCAAAGTGGTATCTCCCGCCCCTTCATGGCTATGCAACAACCTCTTTCCCCAGCCCTAACAATGACAGCGGCATCCTTTTCAGGGCCAATGCCGCTTTCGATACATTTTAGGACGAGTTCTTCAACCAGAGAGGTACTGAGCTCTTCTCCCTGTATGCCAAAAAACTTTGCTAGCTCAATGTGGTTGGGGGAGAAGACATCTACAAGTCTTGCTGCTTCCATACACGGGCCGAGATTATCTGGGCTGCAAGACAATGGTGCTGGCTCCCAGATGATAAGTGGTCGTGAATGGATGCTCGACTCTCTTCGAAGGTCAAGTAGACTTGGAATCTGATGGGAAATGTCCTTTGGATGGCACAAGAAATGGAAGGCTGCCGATGCTATGAGGGTTGTGCCTTTGAGATGAGAGGGCTCGATGAGTAGAGGCGGCGTCAGATACCGGAATGTTTTGGCTGGGTGCTTTGGTTATTGTTTGTGGTGTTGATGCAATGGATTGACTCACGACCGAAGGTGTCATCTGAATATTTAAGCTCGCCACGAGTGCATGACTTCCCCTCTTCTTTTTGTAGGAGTAGAGATGTTTCTAAACTGCGCAGGTGTTTCTCAACTGTGTTCGGAAGATCCTGTCCTGAACGCACTATCCAGCCGACTGAGTGAGATTTCGGTGGTGGTAGGAATATTCGAGCTCCAAGGACACCTATCGAAGGGGCACATCTGTAAGCATTGAAATCCTGCGTTTTAATATAATGTGGCCCAAAAAACGAATGATTGAGGGGAAGAACAGTAGGAAGATTCTTGATCTTACAATAGACGCCAGATCCTCCAATCACGTCGAGTATCTGCCTTGCCTGTTTGAAGTATATGTTATCGATTACAAGCATCCCCAGAGTGACAAGGGATGAGGCATCTGCATCCATGTTGGGACGACATTAGAGTGTTAGAGAAGGCACTGCTTAGGTACTTTCAATGGAATACATAGATAGATGCATGATTGTCGGATAATTTCCTGTTGTGGTCTATGTAGCCGAGTTCTGTACAGAGGAAAAACGCCCATTGTAGGTAGCACAATGAGCCATAAATCGTATGGTAACGCATATATTATCAATGCCAGTGGACTGATGGCAAGTGAGAGTTATTGATAGCAACAGAGTCATTATCAATAGTAGAATTATCAACAAATATGAAACTTGAGGAGATGTTTTCCCTGTTGAAGTTCATAGCGGGTCTAAATTAACCAAGAAAATATCTAACACATTCAAATTCCAATGTTACATGCTAGCGTTGAACAACTACATGAATGCCTTCATATCTCGCTCAAGTGGTGCAACAACTCCTTCATACACAATACGTCTGAATGTATCCACACTCAGGCTCTTCAGTGTATCCCGTATACCAAATTCACATCTTAAACACCGCTGTACAACCTGCCCGTATACATCGCCGCCTTCCGAGAACACATCTTCTATGTAATCTGTTGCAATCTGGAATGCACCCACTGGGGAATTTGGGTCTTGATTGCTTCTGTTGCACAAGTCCTGAAAGCTCTTGTTCAAGCAGAGCTCTAGGAGTACTATCCCTAGAGAGAACAGAGACTTATTAACAATTTGAGAACTCAAAAACTGATTGTCTGGATTTTGGCCATTTGGTTGTGGTATTGACCCTCGAGAGAAGGGGCGCGAGAAACATGGACTGCTGATAATGGGCAGATCGAATCTATCCATTCCGTTGTAGAAAAAACATACGTCTCCAGATCCCCAGGTATCAGAAAGCCACGGCGATTCCCAGTACTGTAGAACTGCAGTTGATAGGCTGACTGCAATACTGAGACGTTGTTTCCGTGATAATTCGTCGGGTATTTGGCCATAGCTTGTCAGCCATTGCTTTGGTTTTAGTAATGAACCTAGCTGCAGTACTTTTGTAGTTGATAGAATTATCAGCGGCTGTGCTTCTTCCATCATGGCAACGTAGTGTTGTGATTTATCCTGGAAGTGGCCAAGCTGACTTTCGGGGCCATGGAGTGCGCTACAAAGGCACCTCTCTTGAAAAACTTGACTGCTTGACTCCACTTGAATGTGTGTGTTTTTCCATATCTCTTCACACAAATCTCCGTTTTGAAAGTACAAAAACGACACTTTGAAGTGTGAAACTGACACATCGGCATTGACATAATCCAGTTGTATGTTTGCTATGTGAGGCTTCCCACATAAGCATCTCCAACTGTCTCGCAGGATTTCGTACAGTGTACAAGCTGCCTTTCGAGTCTTATCAAATTTGTTGACAAATGTCCTGGTATCGAATAGTTCTTCTCGAGGTGCAAGTACCTCTTTGTTCTCAACAAACTTCGAAATATCCTTGTTGTAGCGCTCGAATTCCTGGATGAGCTCCTCTCTTTTCTTTTGTGAAAAAGCTCGCCGAATTTGTCTCCACTCATAGTCTATCCGAGGTTGAGAAGCTACAACTATTTCACCAGTTTGATCCTGTTTGATTTTCTGAGAAACTTGAGACGCCCATTTAGGCTGAAATAACGTTAGTATATGTTTGTTACCTGATCATCAAAGTTCAGGACAATACTGTGCGTACCTTGCCCTCTAGATCAATATCTAGGTGGTCCATGAGTTTCATAATCACACAGTTCATCTGCTGAATTACATCGTTGAAAACATTGAACCTTGACTGTCCAAGTCTGTCGCAAAGCCTTGTCGTGATTTCTTTGCTGTTCCATAGGTCTAAAACTCGAGGGGCGGAAGCATCGCCAGAAAGATCGAAAAGCTCAACAACTTTTTCTGGTGGTATTTCTGCCAACTTCATCAATCTTTTAAGGCTGTCGTTCAAGATCTCTTGCTGCAAGCGGAGTCGAACATGAAGCTGCTTCAGACTTGGGCCGTAGCGAAATAAGTAATCCTTGATTGGGGACAGGCCTTCGCAGTACCAGTCTACAGCTTGAATTACCAAGGGTAGCATGCCCAAGACAAGACCAACAACTTCAATGCCTGACATTGTTGGGATTTTGACTTGACTGAAAGTTGAAAAGAGCTGATCATCATTAACCCCTCAGATGTTCATTCTCAGCCGCATACAAACTGAACATGCGCTGACTGCCTTGAGAGCGGGGTCTGCAACAGTCCACAAGATGTGATTGGTTCAACACTTCAGAGATGTATGAAGAGAGATCTACGGATACACATAACATCCATATGGCAGATGCTTCCAACAGTATCGACGGTCCAACTATTGCTGGTTAATCAACATTCCGTGATACTTCGACTACAATCCATAATCCAAGCTCTGTCGATAATTCAAGCTCTATGGATATTCTAGCTGCCATCGATAACCCAGCTGCCGTCGATAATTCAACCTCCATGGATACTCCAGCTGCTGTCGATGACCCAAATCCTGTCGATAATTCAGCTCCTGCCGATAATTCAATTTCTGCTCATAACCCAACTATTATCAATGATCCAGTCGTCCATAACCAAACTGTCATTGAGAACTTAGCTGCCATTGGAATGTTGACGCATTGCCTAAGTCACCCTCAGCTCCAGATACGAACCTGGGTGCGTTATTTGCCGCTTGTTGCAAATTGTGCATGGGACTTTATGTCGCTATTGCAAGTGAGAAAGTCCAGGCTTTGGAAGTTCTCCCGCTGCCAAAAGTTTGGGATGAATACGGACGCCTGAAGGTTTGGGGCCAGAATTCTGGAGCAGATAGAACGGAAACAGGAAGAGGCTCGTTGGATGACAGGGTGCGCAGCAATCAAAATCTGCGCGACATCTTAGCAGACTTGCTTCGAGATCTGGAAGCGTGCCTGTTGAGAGGTTCGTCATCTTATAAGCTTGAATCAAAAGCCTGCCGCTTACAGAATTAACAGGTATCCAAGTAACCTGTGAGCCCGCTGAGACTATTTCGTCAGCAGAAGACAGCTCGGATGAATCATATAGTGAATCCGAGTCACTGTCTGAAGTCTCAAGTCCTTATGGCAAGAATACACCAAGGGAACGTAGTCGCCTGAAACTCCTTTTGCCTGTCATTTTCACTCAGATACAGTCACTTTACGATATATCTGCATTGCTGCGACGCCCGGCCATTCCAGATAAATACGTTCGACTAACAGCAAAGATTAGTCCAACAAGATCAAACTCTTTCAGTAAATGGGATCAAGATCATGTTACAGAGAAGATCGCTCAATGGCATCGTGATAAGGGGCAAAAACCACGAGATCATGATACCTGGCTGTCGTCCAGACTTGGACAGGGGAACACACGACGTCGAGAGCAAATAGATTACTGGAAGGTCCATCCTGAGCATAGCTCTTTTACAAAGAGCACACCACTCGAGATAAACTATCGAGTTCGTAACTACCAGTATGGTTTGCAACATAGATCAACTCCGCGTTCAATTACACCGAGTTTGGCTCCTTCTGGAATTACAACACGAAGTTTTTCGACTGAGGCACAGTCGGTCTTGCAAGATGCAGTCACAGTTTCTGGTCGCCCCAAGACTGTCTATGCGCCTTCAGACCAAGATGATTCAGATATGATGTTACGAGTTCCAAACTTTCCAAAGACAGAACCAGGACAAAAGACATATACATGCCCCTATTGTTTCTCTGGTCTGGACATAGCGACCATGTCTAAGAACAGACAGTTGTGGAAGTCAGTATATGATTGATGAATTATAGAGGCTAGACGCTAACTTTAGTGACAGGAAACACGTGTTCAGGGACTTGAGACCATATATGTGTACATTTGAGGACTGTGATAGCCCAGAAAAGCTTTTTGTGACTCGCCATGACTGGATCTTTCATGAGACACAGATTCATAGACGTAGGTGGAGGTGCACAGACAACTGTGATAAAGCCCTCAAATCAAAGGACCTCCTTGAACAACACTTGAGACAAAACCATCCTAGGGACTTCAACGAAACCCAACTGCCAGTTTTGGTTGATATCTGTGAATGAGTAGAGGATCCAAATGAAGCAACCACATGCGTTTTGTGCACAGAAAATCCTCCGCTCATCAAACTTCAGAATCATCTAGCCTCGCACCTCGAAGAAATCTCTCTATTTGTCCTTCCTACAAGCACCTTGGAGTCCAATGAGGAGCAAAGTGGAAGTTCAAAAAGAGCCGAGCCAGCTACTTTGGATTGTAGTAAGGAACAACAAGAAGTAAAGGGCTGCAAGCTGAGATACTTGAATTGTGGAGGAGTGAGCTTGGAGAAAACAACCTCACTACTATCAACGCGATGGGCGATTTAGCATGGACTCTTTTCTTGCAAGGTCATGACAACGAAGCCACGGCACTTGGGGAAAAAGTACTTGAGTATCACAATCGCGAATCTGGAGAGCGGCATCCAGATACAATTCGTTCCAAAAGGAATCTAGCTGTACTTTTGGCTGAACTGAAGCGACTCAACGAAGCCGAACTGCTGCAAATTGACTTGGTTGAGTACCACAGGAGTGAATATGGAGAGAGGCATCTATCTACTATTAAATGTATGGCAGATCTAGCATATACTCACTATATGCAAGGTCAGTTTGACGAATGCGAGCCAGTACAGTGTGATGTGGTTGAATTTTTGAAGGGTGAACTTGGAGAGTTACATACACGCACCCTTCGTGCTGTAGGAGATCTAGCAAGAACTTGGGGAAAGCAAGGTCGATTTGACGAGGCTAGAGCAGCACAGGTTCATGTGGTTGAAATCTATAGAAAGAACCTTGAAGAGAGGCATCCAAAGACGCTGCAAGCCATGTATAATTTAGCTTGGACTTGGCAGGCACAGAATCGATAACAAGAGGCTGAGGCACTACTAATGGAGGTTGTGGAAACGAAAAAGAATGCTTTTAGGGAAGATAACCCTCTTGTTGTTCGTTCTAAAATGAACGGTCTATAAATTTTTTATATAGGCTCTTGATTGTTTAGTACACTACCACAGACTTAATAAGCATGAACACACTATATACTGTCTAGAAAACGTCTTGAGAAGTAGAATCCAGAAGTTTTTGTAAGGCATTGCCCTTATACAAGATTAAAATAAAGGTGCTGATCTCTTCAATGTCAAGTGATTATGTCTTGTTTTGCCAGGAACGCATGAATTGCTACACAATGCGAAATCGAAGCACTTGATATCTTTTGCAACCCAAGGATATCAATGATGCATCGATCTGTCCAAAGCCAATGTTAGTCATTACTACTCTGTACGCTAGGCAAGCACAAGTTAATAGAAAACATATACAGCTATAATCTACCTAGCGTATAGAAATAATAGGCAAAGTAGAGCATTCTTAATATCAGTAACAATCTTCCAAATACACAATTCCCCATCGTTGTCAAGTACCAACGACCAAGCTTCCATAAACACCCCGACTTTGTCTATTTCAATCAGCCGAGAAAGAGAAATAATACAAGTATATGAACCCATTTCCAGATAACCCCTAGAGCAAACATAAAACACAGTAAGTATGTACGACAATCCCCAGCGCATCAGTCCAAGGAAATCCCCCCCACCCAATCAACCCATCCATATCAACATCCCCATCCCCAAACCCAATGTAACCCACCCTATCATAATCCCAATCATCACAATGCAAACCATCCTCAACATCACAGCTCCCCTCTTCAGCTCCGCGCCCACAGCTGAGGCGGAATATTGGACCGGGTGTTGTCCCCCGGTCCGATACTGTGATAGGCCCACCCGCAACACCCAGCTGGTCGGCAGATTCGGGACGGAATCTCCATGGGCGGAGAGAAGGGTTACAGTAGGTGGCCGTAATTGAGGTCGAACTTTTGAGGGTAGATTTAAGGACAATTTTTGAAGACAACTCCAACACACATAGTACCACTTTTGAATAGCATGATTTGTTCTCTTGGAAATAAACAATAGCCACTAGGCATAATTCTGCAAGAAGAATGGATTTATAGCATATTTTTGTTGCAATTCTATGAGGCTTGAAGTTTAAGTGTTTATGATCTCTACCGAAAATTTGACCTCAATTACGGCCTAGTACTGTATGCTGCTGTTGGGGGTTCGGTGTTGCCGCGTTGCTGGAGGGGGGTTTGGTGGCTTGGTCGGGATGATTGGGTGGATGGGAGAGTGAGATGAGATGAGATGAGATGTTGAGTGGGGGGTTATTTGATGTGATTTTGGGATGTATATATACTTGTGTAGGCATTTGAGAGAGGGATTTGGTGTTTTACAGGATAAATTTATGGATAGAGCGTTCGTTGTTGTTCAACCGTTCTTGGTCTTTCAATAGTATCTCGGTCGGTATTCGATGTGGATAAATCTTGTGCATCACCCATGACATTCTGGGAAGGTAGCACGCAAAGCATCGCACAAGACCACCAACACAGTGAAATTGGGCCAGTTGAAGATTCGCAACCCAAGATCTCTATGACAAGAATGACTCTCACATATTTTGTAGTTTACCATTACTTGTACATGTAATACATGCGAAGTCAATAGTTCCGCCATTTCAGACGAGACAGGAGAACGAATGTCCCATCACAGGTCATCACAGATCATCACAGATCATCACAGATCATCACAATATATCCACCAAGGCAAGACGGCAAGCCCGAGCCTCACACAGAACTCCCTAATATCTACCAACAGACAAAAAACGTGCAAATCTCCTGCTCTGCTCGCCTACCTGTCCGTGCAAGCGAACGAGGGACGAAGAAAAAGCATCTCGTTTCTACTCGTCTACTCTTCCCGTCGGGTTTGGTTTGTTTCGCAGCAGGGATTCCAATTGACGATGCTTCAGGGAATAGCAAATTGGGCGACAAGGGCACGAAGAGTGATGGTGCCCGTGCCCGCTGTCACTTGGGCCAGTTAGACGGTGAATCGCGATATTCGCTCGATGAGGTGATGAGATCGGTTCACGGCCCCGCTTTGCCTTCCCTGTGAGAGTGGAGTCGCGTTTAAAACTGCCCTGGAATGGGTGCAAACGTCGCTTCACCAGCTTTTGGGTGTGTTTATGTCGTCGGGAATAGCAGTGCTGTTGACTGTTGACTGGTGAATGGTGAATGGCTGATGGCTTTTGACTTGCGATTGGGCGGGTGTTTCGAGGTGATGAAATGATGTGTGTATGCATGTATTCTAAGTACGAACTGGTTATGATAGTTGCCGATTTCTGGTATTGGTTGTGTTTTGTGCAGAGTGCTGCAGAGTACCTTGGAGATTTTCATATGGAGTTGTGCTATGGACCAGGACAGTACAGGGCATGAGGTAATTCATCTCAATCTCATCCAGTGTGATGGGTGGTTGATCCTCGCGCAATGCCTCTCAAGGGGGCGAACATCATGCGTCATATTGCATATGTATCTGATCTGATGAAGTGGAGATGAAGGTGAAGGTGAGTCGAACAAGAGTCGAATCGAGCAGAAGATAATTCTCATGAGAATATGGAGATGTCTATGAATACGAAGAAGAAGAAGAAGACGAAGACGAAGACGAAGACGAAGACGAAGGACAAGTGAACGTATGTACCGAGTACGGAAAGCGGAGCAAAGCTTCCTCGATATTACTGATCTGCACGTGAGTACGTAGTCCATGTCATACAAGTATGTACAAGTAAAGTACATACCATAAGTAGTAGAGTATTATTATGTACTACTCAACCTCGCTCAAAACCAGGTAAGGAGAATTGAGGAATCACAAACAACCACAACGTGTCGACCTCTTTGAGTCCATGGTATTGGCAAAGCAAGTCGGATGCAACAGGACATCACAAGACAACGAAGACGTATTGGGTTGGCAACTCCAGCTTCATCTTTCCCCTTGTGCACACATTGTGCAAGTCTCCACGGGTGGTGCATTGGTGCGGACATTGACTTTGATCCATCGAACCTCGAACCTGGTGCTCTAGCATCATCAGTGGACGCCTTTGATCTATCCGCTCCACGAACCCGCCTTAATACTCGACTCCCAATCGTCAAGACTTGCCCAGATCGCCCCAGATCGCACCCAGTCCGACCACACATTCCCGCCACGGAAGACTTCCCACAGGCCAAACGGGCCCTTATCCAATATCCAATATGCCATGGCAGCCACGGCCAGAGTAAGAATAGATCAAGAACAAATCAAGAACAAATCAAGAACAAATCAAGAACAAATCAAGAATAGAGCAAGTGAACAAGCCCCGTCTGAACTTCACGAGAATACAAATCACCCTCGTAGTCCCCCCTACATGGCTATGGCTATGGCTCTTGCTCTTGCTCTTCTCCACCCCCAGTTCCACTTCCTCTTCCTCCTTCTAATCGCTTATATCACCTTCTCTCTACCTAAATAATACAGACTGTATCCCCCGTCTACATCTGTTTACAATAGCCATCAACAACCCGAAATATCGGAGTACTTTGCTGTACATGTCCGAAAAAGAGTCCCAAGTTTCCTCGTATCTTGAATACGTCAATGTCATGACCTTCTTATCCTTCTTTGATCGCATAATCGAGCGATTCGAGGATGTCCTTGACCGTTAAACATCTGAATAGCGACGCCAGCTTCCTGTTGACCTTCACGCCGAGTGTCACTCCCGACCCTTCTACACCCACTTCATCCATTGCCTCAACTTCAACAGGCACAAATGACTTCACCGTCCTCCTCGACCCATGGCTCTCAGGCACTTCCAATATATGGATGAAGTCCTTCTCCCAATCCACACATAACGTGCCCTCATGCATATCAACACTTGCCTCCCTGCCTGCTCCAGACCTCGTCATCATCTCGCAAAATAAGACAGACCACTGCCACAAAGCGACACTCAAACAACTGCCAGCGTCAGGAACCAAGACCCTCATCCTCGCCGAGCCTGGAGCTGCACGGACTATTCGCTCATGGAAGTACTTCGATGCCGACAAAGTAATCACGCTCCCTCATTGGGAGAAGCCCCGAGGCAAGACAGATGTCACGTTCCGACTGCCCATGCCATCAACCAAAGCAAACGATGTGCCAGGCGAAGTGACAGTTGCCTACATCCCGCAGAAACATGACTTGAATGGCCTGCACAGCGCCGTGGGGATAACCTACCGCCCACCAACACCATCCTCCTTCCTCGCCAACCTACCTCTTACGCCACCCGACTCTCCTCTGAGTCCAACCATGCCTGCATCACCGAAGTCACCTACCTCCTCCCCACTCTCCGCCAAATTCACCCATAAAGGCCCTCCGCCGCCTCCCGCACTGTCGTGCGTCTACTCACCGCATGGCATCAATGCCCGCAGCTTAATGCCCTACGCCTCGCACCTGGCGGCGGAATCGGCGCTCCCGCTCACGGTCCTTCTGCACTGCTTCGATGTCGTGCAGAATCCGTGGTGGTTCGGCGGCAACATCTGCAGTGGCGCAGATTCCGGCATGGAGATTGCGAGGTTGCTGGGTGCCAGGGCGTGGTTTAGCGCTCATGACGGCGACAAATTGACGACTGGGTGGGCGAGTACTCTGTTGAAGACCCGTAGGGGTGATAGGGATGTTATCGAGGAGGCTATCAGTCCGCGGCGGGAGGGCTTTGATAGGCCTGGAGAAGTTGGGACGAAGGTGGGGATTTTGGGGGTTGGTGAGAGCTGGGGGTTGGATCTGATGGGGTGATTGTGAATATGAAGAGCGAGGTTGGGTGGTATATGGGGTTTTGTTGTTGCGTTTTAGCCTGTGTTTTGGTGGTTTGTTGTGTTGCTGGGATGAGAGGCGTGATGGTCGAATAATGAGCTTGGGGATGGAGTTGGCCGACTGGAGATGAAAGGCCATCGTGGGTTCTTGGGGGGTTTGGGCCGGGCATGGCGTGTTATGATACCTATAACATTAGTATTTAATGAGAATGAAAGATGTATGAAGATAATCTTGTCGGTTTGAACCGGGTTGATGTTTTTTGTGGCTCTTCCAGGACCACGCGCTTAAAAATCAAACTCGATTTTCTAGCACTTGAAGAAATCAAAGGGGGAGTATCTGCATACCAGACCCAGATTCTGTTGGATGGGCGTTTGAATAAGAGACTCGGGATGGGATGGGTTTTAACTACAGGTGATGCTGATCAACATTTGTCCTCAGAGAGTAAAGCAATGAAAGAAGAGAAGTGGCAGATACACAGAAAAAAACTCCGTCTTTTTCATCCCAATTCCAAGGAGTCAAAATAGGAGTCAAGATACAGGAGTCAATCAATACCCACATATATCAACTATACTCCAGTCCCCTAAGCTCACATATTCGCCAGCCTCATTAAATAGATCAAGTCTAACAATCCCCAGAGCATTCAAGTAACTCAAATCTTGCCACGACCAACATTCCCATCAAAAGCCCACTCTCCTCTACTCCAACCCATATTCCACTATCCAACACCGCCATCCAAACACACCAAGCCATCATCGCACAATCTAACCATCTCGCACGATCCCTCTCAAGCGCTTTACACAACTTCACTGATAAATCCGCGTAGTCTATCCTGCGCTCAGCCTCAAGATATGCATAAGCTGGCCGTGGTATACAAGATATACATCACGTTCCTCTATCAAGCATATACGCTGCAACCCCATTCTCAATCCCCCCTTGCTCGCGCCATCGCGGCACGTCGCTCATCGCCAACCCACGCCGCAGAATCGGCTGCCACCCCTCGAGCCCCGCGGTCAGGAGGGGATAGTCGATGTGGCGTTATCACAGCTGTTGGGGTAGTTTGACATTCAGATTCGCCTGACTGCGAGGGGGCGGTATATCCTGTGGTGTTGGGTACATACCCAGGGCCCAGACTAGGGCCCTAGAATAGCTGGGTTGATCTTCGAATTCCGAGTCGCTGCTTATGAGGCGGCGGGATGTCTTGGTGGGTGCTGATATTTGAGGGAGGGTGGTCTAGATAGAAATGTACCTCTGGGCAGATTGACTTTCATATGACTCGTGTGTTTGAGGTTAGTCAGTCTTGTATATCATGGTCTTAGCTACTGTATTTAGCAACTATGTATGCTGTTTAAGGGTTTCAAAACATATGTTTGATTGTTTTGCTAGTCAGATATAATATGTTAAATTCCCTCATCGGATGTGGAAGTGTACCCCATGCTTCCTCCCACGATATCTGTAATAGATAGAATATCCGTAACTGCCAGACGGATTTCTCTTGGGTTCATGTATCGAATAAATAAAATGCGGGATATTTGTTTTCATCCATGTCTCATTTCATCGAACCTCAGACCAAGTTGAGATATTCTTTACAGAAATACCACAGCACGTGACAGCAGATGGCATGTCTGAACCGCCGTCCTTGAGAGGGAACTGCCTTGGCGAAGCAACATATATCTCCAGAATGCGTTTTCCATATTGAAGGCCTTTTCGAATCTGAATTTTCCCTACATGTTCCTTTTGCAGTCGCTGGCGTGAGCTGACGAGATGCCGTTCTTTTGTTGCTTAAACTCGGGACCCTTCATAGAATGTCACTCTAGAAAGCATCTAACTCGATTCTATAACTAGAACTTTCGAAATGGTAAGACCAGAGTCCAAGTCTTCAGTTCCAGCAATCTATCCCAAAGACATCGCAGTTGCACAGATCATAGACCGGGCAACTAAGGAAGATTAGCTTTGATCAAAATTTCAGAAAAGTCATCTTACTGTTGTGTTTCCATTCCAAAAAGAATATGCCATGTATATTCAAATAGTCTACCGGACGTATTTGAATCCAATGATGTCTTGGCTAGCCACGTCTGTAATCTCTCCCAGAATTCCTTTGGTCTCTTCAGGATGGCCTCTCTACTCGCAGCAAATTGAGCACAGCATGGCGCTGATATGGTATCAGGCATTGGATAATCCTCTCCAAGAAAGTGGCGCAAAAACGTGGGAATTTGAAGCTCTCTTCCAGCATTTTCAATGACATTGAGAGAGACAACAGTCCTACTCAAAGGAATATAGTTCTCACATCGTGAAGGACATCTGGTAGTCACATAGCCTTCGTTCTTCACAAGGTTGGTTTGAAGGTTATTGACCTCCGTGATGGAGTCGAATTGCTGATGCCAGGATGTCAGGTGATCACGGCGGAAAAGGGTGATATCAGGTAAATCGTCGTAATTGTCCACAATATATGTCAAATATACCATGGCTTCATTACCACGGTTTGCGGGCACAGTGAGCTCAGCTTTTGGGTCGTCGGAAACGTATGATAAAATCGTCCAATCAGAACGGACATCGTCCAGCCATGTTGTGTTTCCCTCTGTGGAAGTTGCAATGACCAAAGTCTTCGAGACTGGTGAGATGTGATCCACAGGAACCTTTCCTCTCCGAACAGCGGATGCGCGCGTTGAGCGAAAAATGATGAGCGCTGTAGCTCCCAAAAACAACAACTCCAGGAAAAGGATTACTCGAACTCGAAAACGTCGGGCTGCCATTATCGACTCAGATCGCAGAATAACTTTGGTTCGATGATTTTCCCAAAGTGGACTTTTGGGCATTTGCAAAGAAGGGCATAGGAGGGATTGATATTTGAGCTGATGACAATGTGTCGTCTTCCAAGCTATTATGCTCCCGTCGGCTGATTTTGAAGCGGGTTTCAAAATGTGGAGAAGGCCGATGAAACGTCGAGTGAATTACCAAATGGCCTGAAATAAAGTGGTAGACGCAAGCGCTCATATAAAACAAACAAAGCTAGCAAGACGGGAGAAATCGCAGGAATGCTTCATTCTGTTGAAAGGAGCAGGAAAAGGGAAATGCGAACAGGAACGCATCTGAATTAAGGACTGAATCAGGAGGCAAAGGATGTCGAAGAGATGGAAGGGAGTTGAAGATGAATCCCTGCCTCAAGAACATCCAGCCTTGTCCGCAAGGCATGCACAGACCACTTTTTAGCGCAGAAGCTCGAAATATTCACAAAAAAAGTCCAGAGGAATTAAGGCAGAAAATACAACAACATATAACAATTTTACAATGGCTCGACAGCGCTCAAAGAAAATAGTGGAGGGTCGCAAGGCCAATCCGGAGGCTGCGAGGGCACAGAAGCCCGCGCCGGAGGATCGAGAATACAGTGACAGCGACGAGAGTGAAGTAATGGACGAGGACGACGATGAGAATGAGTTGGCACGAATGGTGTTGGGAGACAGTGCCGGATTTGATGCGAATTTGGGTGGCGATTATGAAGATAGGGATGAGGACGAGGCTGATGTTTTCGGGCATGAAAACGATGTGGAGGATCTAGGTCTTGAAGGCGTTGACGATGCGGATGTAAGTATTAGCAAGCAGGTCTAAGGACAGTTGAGACTAATTGAATTTCCTAGCTGTTCTTCCTCGATGCTGGACCATCTGCAGTTGATGAGACGGCTCTGATCCAACGGCCAGAGTCCGATGACGAAGCGCACGGCGGCGAGGCTGCATGGGAAGACAGTGACGACGATCGACTCGAGATTTCTTTAGCTACCGACAACCGATTACGAAAGCTTAGAGTCAGCGAGGGGGAAGATCTCGTCAGTGGAAAGGAATATAGCAGGAGATTACGACGACAATTTCAACGATTGAACCCTGTGCCAGAATGGGCTTCTTCCGCCGAAGCACGACCTGCTAAGCGCAGAAGAAGATCTTCGGCATCTTCTCACTCGTCAATCTCCGACGACGATATGGAGGTTGATGACGAGGATTTATCTACACAACCTTTAGCACGCCTGCTGCAGAACGCCGATGCGGTATCTCGGCCGCTGTCGTCAGTAATTAAGAAGTCGAAGCTACGCCCAGAAGTACTCGACATCCAACGTACCCGCGATATTTCAATGACACAACCTTCAGCAATCACATCTCTAGCATTCCACCCACAATTCCCAGTCCTCATGTCGTCCGGTCCAGCATCGACCATTTACCTTCACCACATTGCGCCAACCGCCCACCCAGAGCCAAATCCTCTTCTTACATCCGTGCATATCAAACACACCCCTCTCAGCAGCACAGCTTTCCTTCCTCCAAACGGTGGGAAGGTGTTTTTCTCCGGGCGAAGACGTTATTTCCACACCTGGGACCTGGAGACCGGTACTGTACAAAAGGTTACTCGTGTGTATGGCCACAAAGAGGAGCAGAGGAGCATGGAACGGTTCAAGTTGAGTCCTTGCGGGAGATATATGGGCCTGGTGAGCTCATCGAGAAAAGGCGGTGGAATCATTAACGTTTTGGATGCGAATACGACACAATGGATTGCGGCAGCGAGAATGGAAGGAAAGGGTGGTATTGCGGACTTTGCATGGTGGAGAAATGGAGAGGGTTTGACGGTTGCTGGAAAAGGAGGAGAGATAGGGGAATGGAGTGTTTCCGAGAACCGATTTGTCGGAAGATGGCATGACGACGGTGCTGTTGGAACAAGCATCATTGCACTTGGCGGCAAGAACAGCAACGCGGAACTTGGAGGCGATCGTTGGATTGTAGTCGGCTCATCTAGCGGAGTGGTCAACATCTACGATCGGAAATCGTGGGTTGAAGGGTCCATGAAGGAGCGTCCGGAGCCCACGAGAAGATTCATGCAGCTCACGACACCCACTAGTTGTTTGGAGTTCAGTCCCGATGGGCAATTGCTGGTCATCAGCAGCAAGTGGAAGAAGGATGCGCTGAGACTCGTTCACTTGCCTAGTTGTACGGTCTACAAGAACTGGCCCACCAGTAACACACCTTTGGGCAGGATATCGGCCGTGGCTTTCTCGAAGGATAGTGATATGGTGGCTGTTGCCAATGAGCAGGGGAAGATTAGACTGTGGGATATTCGTCCTTAGATTCAAATGAGATACCTTGCCCAGTTGGTTCATGATGTTCCAGATACGCAGAGTGCATGTTAGGCGATGATGTTTTACCGGAATCTTTTTTATTAAACATCACAGCAGCTCTTGAAGGCGTCTCGGCAGATATGGAGAAAACACAAAATCTTAGCTTCGCGCATGCTCCAAGCACCAGAAAAGAAGAAGAAAAAGAGACGAAGGTCTTCAGGTAGCCAGTAATTTCCTTCACCAATAATGGAGACGCAGACACCCCTGGGAGCGCCAAGCCCACTGTGCTGGTCATACCGAGAATTAGGAAGAACATGGACCCACCTAAAAGACGTCCGACTCTCTTACTACACTGGGAATTCCATCATTGCCTCCTCGTCAGATCCTCGACGAGATAGAGACAGCATCTAACGCCATCACTGAACCATCCACCGGAGTTTGCAAGTCACATACAGGGGCACGACAAAAGCACAAGCATTCCTACTTTCATCACCAACAAACCATCTCTACCAAAAACATGAAATCTATTAGAGAAAATTGCTCGAGACCTGGAAGTCTTAGGTATCTAACCGCTCCAAATCCATGCTAGCTGTGAGGCCATTATCGGTCATTATCGGTCGTAAGAATTGTTGTCCCGGACGATGTACACCTCGCCAACGAGAACGGCACAGCCGACGGCCATGGCAATAGCGATGATGGGGACGTTGACGCGCGCAAACTCGAGGCTGCGGACGTGGATGTGTTTCCTGGCGAGGATGTCTCGCCACAGGAGACCGGCCAGCGAGGCGCTGAAGGCGGTGCTGAATGCGCCGTAGTTAACGCCGAGCGCCATGCTGTACACGGTCCCCCAGAAGGTGCGGTCTGTTATGGGGATGCCGTTGTTACGGTGTATTTCTTGCCAGGCTTGTATTACACGCGAGAGGAGGATGGTGGTTCCGATGTTTGTGCCTGCGAACTATGGGGAGGAATAGGTCAGTTGGCTGGTCATCTAGGATTGCTGGTTCGAGGGATATAGCTGGATTGCAGACTTACGTTGCACAGGATCACTGAGAGGAAACCCATGCCACCGATACTGCCGACAGTTCCTGTCTTGTTTACCCAATGGTCCCATCCGTGTGCAAACACCTCGACCCAGCCCTTGGTGACTAACGCTTGTACGAGGACGAACATGGAGAAGGCAAAAGGCACGAGTGCGAATGGCAAGTGGGCCACCACCGCATTGACTGTAGGGAATGTCTCTTGTAACCACCTGTAAGCTTTCATAACAAGCGATACGAGCGTTGGCCGTACATGGTTCTGTTGAGACGCAACCTCGACTGAGATCTGCTCGGAAAACGTTCGGTTCCTCTCCTGGGCCTCTCTATCAGATTTCGTGTGCGACAGTGTATGTGACAGGCGACAGGGGTCTGCGCTGGCCACTTCTTCTTTTTCATCGAGCACACTCATTCCGCTGGTCAATGGTGGGCCATTTTGCGAACCATCTTCTTTGGGTACGAGCCTTGAGACTGATGATGCAAGTGGAAGGGTCGACGCACCAGTTGGATCCTCATCATTCTCTGATACGACAAGCCTAGGAGTAGGAGGTGCTATAGAGCCTAGAAATGGTGGTCTTGAACTATCAACCACTGGCTTGATCTCGTCATCCGTATTTGTGCTACTGTCACCACTACCAGTGCTGCCTCGGCCCTGTACTTGAGTTTCGGGTAAACGTATCGGTGTCAAAGCAATTTCGTACGCTGTTCTAGATTCTCGCTTCTCTTGCTCTTTTGCTTCATTCTCCTTGATTGCACGCTCGGCTCGGGCGTTTTCAATCTCCAACCGACCATCGCGAGCCACCTTGCGTGTCCCTTCCCGATTGTACCATCCAAACACAACGTCCCAGCAGAACATGACGAACGCGGCTGGTAAGGTCACCCAGAAAACTGGATGTTTCCCTGTGCTCTGGCTAGCAGCGTTGAGCGCCAGGAGGGTAATAAGGGTTGCGGCCATAATGACAGCTCCAAAAGCAGCGCCTCCTCTATCCAGAAAAGGATTCATGATCTCTTCAAGAGAGAGAAGCTGACCTTGTTGCTCGTTTATGAGCCCGTTCTCTTGTTCCTCGGCATTTCCTCTAGCATTAGGAATATTGGGGTTCACAGGCGTTTTAGCTTTCTCTGCAGCGGTGAGCTCGTGCATCTTGATTTCAAGCGGGATAAGGTCTTCAGTCTTGAAGACGATGTATAGTAAAACGGAAACAGAACGATGGCCGTGACAACAACAGGGACGATCATGTTCGCAGTATAGGTGATGAACTTGATATTGAAGGCGCCAGCAAGCACAAGATTTGTTGGGTTGGAGGAGACGAGGATTGCTGAGGCGATGTTGGCCACGGCGAATTGTGTGTGAATCCAAGCCCTTGGGTGCATAATATTTTTCGATACGTGGGTCATGTAGGCAAGAAATGCTGTACCAGAAAGGATGATAGGATCGTTTCCGATGAAGCTGCCTAGGCCAAAGAAGAAGACATACAGATAGAAGAACAGCCTGTGTCCAACCTTGCCTCCTTTTTCAAGCACCTTGAATGCTAAGTATCTGATCAGGCCCGAAGCGTCGAGCGAGATAGCAATATATACCAGCGTCAGGAAAAAGGCCATGATGTCGATCGGGGAGATGTTGTTCGCTCCAATGGTACCATCGTGTACTTCTTGTCGACTGATAGCCAAGATGGCAAGAAGGAAGAGGTCTGCTGTCAGGGGTGCTGTTACAAAGTTCATGGGAAATTCCATTCGAATAAACAGCTCATGTTCGCCATTGTGACCATTCTCGTATGAACAGTCATTCCGAACGCGGTCTTGCCTTGTTGATATAACTCGCAAGGCACACAGGGTATCTAGGACGGCATTCGAAAGTGATCGAGGGATATAGATCGGGATGTGGAAAGGGAAGAGGACAATGATATCTGTTTGAAAGTGAAAGAGTTAATTGCATTGCAGTAAAATCTGTCGAGGTATATCCTGAACTTACTAGTGAGGATGAAAACAATGAGCGTGACGATGGATCGCCAATCTTTGATTTGACCAGTATTCTGACCGGTATCGGGATCTTCTGATAACATCTCGACGAACTCTTGCTAGTTGCAACGCATTAGAGTTTGAAGAACTCAAACGTGAACTAGTTTGTTTTGCGTTCCAAGATAGCTTGATCTTGTAAGGATGTCGACCAATGGGGACCAGTTAGACGCGCGTTTTGGTGTGAGTATAAGATGTGTAATTAGACACTTTTCTATAGATGCAGACAAGGTGTCAACAAGGTCGCTCTTGCGTGGAAGAAGAGTTATAATATTATTATGAGGAGCATCTACCTAGAGTGAGATAAGATTGGAATGCGCTCTAGGCCGTTATTGTCCGAGACACGATGTGCACCTAGCATAGCATGACACTTGTAACTGACAGATTCGGGCACTAAGCAGACTTAGCCCCGGACTGCCCCGGATTACCCCGCACTTTCTAGAATAAAGTACAGCATGGGTTAGCGTTGGGCTTCTTCTTATGTCTAGATGTAGTCTAGCCCTTCTATGCAGATGATTCTTTAGGTAAGTATTGATACTATACTTATTGTAATACAAGGGCTCACCTAGACAGCCTTACATAGTACGTTTGCATAGGTAGGTGATCATCTTCCTAAAGTCTTATATCAGCCACTTCTGTCCCAGTTGCCTAGTCTTGAAATGCATCATCTCTGTCTGCACAGAAATGGCTATGGAGGCTATGCAGCACTTTTGCAATATGCGCAGTACGTTTATATGTTGTGGGGTATCAAGAGGCCAGCCATGCATTTCTACTCTTCGTGGATGTCAAAGTACATCCATCTCAAGAGTGACAAAGGAGTAAAGTGGTGACACTATGGCAGGGCGATACTCAACATCTAAATCGGAATTATGCTGCACAACAAGCACTTGGAAAGCACTCAGAGTCAACGTAAAAATTGAGAAGCTCTTTATATAATTTGTAGTATTTTTTGTTTATCATTTGTGGACAGGATTTTCTTTATATTCGGATGCTTCTCATTTTTACCAACAACCCCCGACTATTCTGACTGCTACTTTTCTTGTCCCTCTCGAGAGCCTCGTGGTTACCTAGGTATAATTGTACGGTATACCGCAGTGTCACTCTACTGTGCCAGAATGCTGCTTATCAGGAGGGCTGGTGTGAGCATGTGTGTGTTTTGTAGTCTATAAATCTATCTACTTGATCTCAAAATCATCTCCCCAGATCCCGAAGGTTATGCCAGCATTTACTTCGACCTCCCTGCTCGATATTCTCGTTGATCAAAACATCACAGCCACAAATGCTGCCAGTTGTATGTGCCTGGCCGGTATCCGGCCAGTACGGACCAGGCTCAAGGGTCTTGTAAGTGCTCTACTTTCGTGCTTCATTAACTCAATGACCCACATCCATAAATAAGCTTAAGGCTGGCCTAATTAAACACTTCAACTCATTTTTTCTTATAGGTATTATGCTCTTGTAGCTGCGTGCGTTTTTGCTCGAAAGGCAGAATGGATGAGGAACGCTTGTCTAGCAGCTGCATTGCTTTTCCCCGCCGTCGCCGCTGTGCATGGCATCGTTCTCACGGCAGTACACGTTGATGGTGAGTCCTTCATACCGGGCACCTTATATGCTCTCAATCTTGACAGCTTCATGTTTAGGTGCTGTCGATATGGATGTCTACGGAGCTTTCCAACTATGCTCGATAGGCATCTTGGCTGCTCCGGTAACAGTCAGGCTATCTTCAACCTACTTCAATGATCCCGGTCGAAATACTATATTCTTATGGACAGGCCTTATTCTTGCTGGTATGTAGCAGACTCTGTCGTTTCTATAAAAACCTGTTTGTGATTAAACCTCTCCCTACAGGACTATTGAGCTTAACGATTGAATTTTTCCGTATTACAGCTTCCAGTTGCACGCATGATGACTCTGGTAAACCGATCTCCTCCAACGCGGGCGATTTCCCCTACGATAATGCCGCATGTGGCCTCACTTGTTCCATCCCGAGCGGTCCCTTTTCTCCCATGCGACGTGGTTCAACGGACAACATCTACGTGATTCCCGCACCGGACAAGTTTACCTTCGACATGGCCATGCTCTTCGCAGCAGCGTGTTGCATCCCTGCTGTGTTATCGCTAGTCTCCATGTGGAATAAGATCCTCGAGGTCAATTCGAAGACATCGATGGGAGACGATGAAGAAAACCAGATTGAGGGCACAAACGGTGCCACTATCGAGAAAATGAGGCGGGTCAACAGTCTCATCAGGACATTCCTGAGTGCCGTGGAGATTCCAGTGTTTGGTGCCGCAGTACTGGCTATCCTTATCATTGGAGAGAGAAACTTCTTCAGTTCTCAAGTCAAGTTCCAGACTGAGCCAATCGCCAGTATCGGTAAGTGGTAACTCCTTTTATGGTTGCCACATATTTCTGACAGATTTTATGTTGTTTCTAGGTCAATGGGCACCAATTGCTGGTACTGCACTTGCCGCGGTAGGTTCGTTGTATCTTCTCCTGAGAGTGGATCCGAACGCTATGAAGGAGGGCTCGAAGCCAAATGACTCTACACATCACTGTAATTGCTCCAGGGAGGAAGTTAGCGTCCGCCAGTCTACGACATCCTACCCCTCTGTCAACACTCCAGATGCTATCGAGGCACACCACAGCCGCTCAAACAGCGGCGGAGAAGCCTCGAACGCAATAGTGCCTACGGCTAGTCTATCCGCCGCTGGTCAAGATCACCAAGCTGAACAATCCGACATGGGCAACAGAATCAAAGTATCCAAGACATTAATCAAGGTCGCGAACTATCTCGGCACTGCAGCACCTGACCAGTTCGACATGACCGGATTCAAGAGCGGAAAAGCATCCGGCTACCCCGAGGTTCCAGGGGAAGTACAACGAAACCCTGAGCTTTTTCGAACTATGGGAATTTGGGACCCGTCTAGAGACGCAGATGGGAATGTCACCCCTTTGCCTCGCAGAGAACCTTCGAGAGCGAGCAGTTTTAGGGGTACTTCTGGGTTCGGTATCGAAAGTGATGAAAGTGGTCTGGCAACGCCTAGAGCAGCATCACCTCAATCTCCGCAGTCATCCTATTCTCTAGGATCACCGCCTTCTAACATTTCACCTCGAATACCGTCCACTAGCACTTTTCCGGCAGATAGGACCTCACTCGAGCTACAAAATTATCCTACATCATCATCTGCTGGCTCAGCCGAAGGTAGACCACAACTACGGCGGAACACTCTTGAGGTCCCACCGCTGGTCCATCATAGTCCCATGCGGAATAGTCCATCGGTCTCTTTTAATACCCCTGCGATTTAGGGCCAGAGTCGACCTGCAATCGACACCTCTCACAATCTAGAGCTTTCTCCTTTGCGCAACCAGTTTTCGAAACACCCGCACTCACCTGATACTCCGAGTCGCTACCAGCATCACCAATGGCAGCGCTGCCTCCCTCATCATAACATGGACATCAGTCCCCTTCATAAACCGAAAAGTATTCGA
Organism: Xenosphaeropsis pyriputrescens; assembly: GCA_022609375.1. Taxonomy (NCBI): domain Eukaryota; kingdom Fungi; phylum Ascomycota; class Leotiomycetes; order Phacidiales; family Phacidiaceae; genus Xenosphaeropsis; species Xenosphaeropsis pyriputrescens. The sequence goes on from JAGKQE010000061.1 coordinate 77,094, forward strand.
AGTTCTGGCTTCTTACTGCTTGATGTGTCGCCTATTGCCCTAATTCGCGGTAGAGGGATGATATCCTCGCACTCATGCCAGACTTCCTATGGCGTGATGCAATCTCACAATTCGAAGTCACAGTGACTATAAAAGCACACATGTTCCGGTATAGAAACACGTTGTCTCTAGAATATTGCTTCATTGCCTAGCCTTTACTTTTCGCTCATATTGATCCTCGGCGTCCTATATTGCATCAATGACGATCTTGCATTATTGGTAGCTCCCTATCGATGAAATGGAGCTTCGAATTCGGCATCGTCGAGAGGTAGACCAATGTAAGTTAACCGTACCTGAACATTGTTAAAATCAGACCTCCTAATGCCGTATACCATAGTAGACTTCATATATCCGTTATTACCTAGAGAGATATATGACCTGCAAGATACATCGGTAAAACCAGAACCGAATAAAAAGTAGTTGGTAGAGAAGCATCTGTGAGAATGGGCTCAACAGCATTAAGGGCCTCTTGATGTATCGGAGAATTTTTGAAAGAGACATGAGTGGTTGCAAGTCACACAGCATCTGAACTTATATCAAGGATCACTTTACCCGTGTAAAACGAGATTTGAGACTTCGGACCAACACCCTTTTCAGACATTATGCACCATTCCCATCTATTTTGAAAGCAGGATAAACAGCCATTCCGAAATCCATATGCTGAAGTATGTAAGTCATGCATAAGCAAGGCCCATAAAAATCCGTCAAACGTCTTTGCTTTTAGAGCAGCATGGTTGGCAGTGGGTTGTCCTTCACCAGGACCAACAAAAAATACCATGCGGGGTTAGTCACACTCGAGGTCGATGAGTGACTTTGATCGGCGCGGTGCAAAGCCGCATACAGTACTTTGCAAGGAATAAGGTTGCAGCAACTCGAGTGGGCCGACACCGATGATCTCATGCGAGTCTTTCGCTCACACTGGACTTTCTTCCTCCTATGGCAAATCAATCTCAACCTTGCTCGGTACCTTTTGAAGCGAGACACAATATCTCTTTTGGACGGGTCAAATATATCCTATCGAGAATTATTGGTGTGGTTCAAGGACCATGCACTCATATTATGGGTTGATTGTTGGAAATGGGCCGAGGGACATCACAGATACTTTTAAACATCGCTACCCCGCGATACGCAGGGATATTTGGATCTGAGTTCACCCTCTATGGAATCAACGATATTGGTCGGTGAAATTACCCGTTGGCAGATCTCCAAAGACGTGATGTTGAGATCCGAAGCTTGGTCGTGCTAATGATATAGAATATATAATTTATAATTCCAATGATATACAAAAGTCCTGAAGGAATCAAGTCTTTTGCAGTCCAACAGATCTCAAGCTTTCACCATGCATCCCCTGCATATTGTGGCGGCTTTGTCGGTCGTTTTTATGCTCGCCATAGCTACAAGTGATGGCTTGCAAGATGTTGTGACATGGGATCCATATAGCATCAACATCAACGGCAGCCGAGTTTTCATCTACGCAGCGGAATTCCACTACCAAAGAATTCCTGTTCCAGAACTGTGGCTGGTAAGTACACATAAGAAAAGCATATAAATTCTAAAGATTGTAGTACTGACAACCCAACAAGGACATATTCCAGAAATTCCGAGCCAATGGCTTCAACGCCGTTTCGGTATATTTTTTCTGGTCCTATCATTCAGCTTCCAGAGGAGTCTACGACTTCAAGACTTCTGGCAAGAATATCCAACGTCTATTCGACTATGCAAAGGAGGCAGGCTTGTATGTGATTGCAAGACCGGGCCCTTATTCCAACGCAGAGACCAACGGAGGAGGTCTCGCACTGTGGGGAAGTGATGGGAGCATGGGGAGGCTTCGCACCAACAACGAGACGTACTACGAAGCCTGGAAACCATGGGTAGCAGCAATTGGAAGCATTCTCGCAGCAAACCAGATCACCAATGGCGGCGTATGTAGTCCCAACCCCAAGTGATTTTCCGACCTTTGCACACATCCGTATCTGATGCATCAAAACAGCCCATCATCCTCACGCAAATCGAGAACGAACTGCAAGAAACAACGCACCTAGCAAACAACACCCTCGTCCTCTATATGGAGCAACTCGAAGCGGCCTTCCGTGCCGCCGGGATCGTCGTCCCCTTCACGCACAACGAGAAGGGGGAGCGCAGCCAGAGCTGGAGCACCGACTATGAGGACGTCGGCGGGGCCGTGAACATGTACGGCCTGGACTCCTACCCGGGCGGCCTCTCCTGCACGAACCCCAGCACGGGCTTCGTGGCCGTCAGGAACTACTACCAGTGGTTCAGCAACTACAGCTACACGCAGCCCAACTACTTCCCGGAGTTCGAGGGCGGCTACTTCACGCCGTGGGGTGGGACCTTCTACGATGACTGTGCCGCCGAGCTAGAACCGGCCTTTGCGGACGTGTACTATAAGAATAATATTGGGCAGAGGGCGACTTTGCAGAGCTTGTATATGGCGTTTGGGGGGACGAATTGGGGTCATAGTGAGTTTTTGATTCTGATTGTGGTTTTGTTGGTTAATAGCTGACAAGTAGAAAGGTGCAGCGCCAGGTATGTGGCTGAGAACTGCTGATATTCAAATAGGGGTGATGCTAATATTTGCAGTTGTGTACACATCCTATGATTATTCGGCTCCCCTCAGAGAAACTCGAGAGATTAGGGATAAGATGTCCCAGACAAAGTTGATTGGACTTTTCACGAGAGTTTCCACAGATCTTTTAATGACAGAGATGATTGGTAATGGTACTGGATATTCTGTAAGTTTGGTTCAGATGGATTGGAAGATACTATCTTCAAGTCATAAAACTCGGATATAAAATGTGGGCTTGTATACATGTCTCAACTAACACATACAAGGTCTCATCGACAGGAATCTGGAGCTGGGTATTACGAAATCCAGATACCGAGGCTGGCTTCACGGTTCTCCAGCAAAGTAACACAGCGTCGACAGCATCAATAACCTTTGATGTTCACTTGAACACCACCAAAGGCCAAGTGACAGTTCCAAACGTAAACCTAGCTGGACGACAAAGCAAGATCTTAGTCACAGACTACAACTTCGGAAGCCATAGTCTCCTATATGCATCCTCCGACATCTTGACCTACGGCGTCTTCGAAAACAACGACGTCCTAGTCTTCTATCTAGTCGAAGGCCAAGTGGGGCAATTCGCATTCAAGAGCAACGAACGCCTGAGATACACGACTTACGGCACATCCAACTTCAGCTCGACCGCAACAAACAACACCCAGACCTTCACATACATCCAATCCGCCGGCCAAACCGTCGTGCAGTTCTCCAACGGCGTACTCCTCTACCTCCTGGAACAGACGACGGCCTGGAAATTCTGGGCCGTCCCCACAACCACAAACCCAACCGTCACGCCCGCGGAACAAATCTTCGTCCTGGGCCCCTACCTCGTGCGCACCGCGACCATCGCCAACGGCATCGCCCACATCACGGGCGACGTAGCCAACAGCACCACAATAGAAGTCTACAGCGGCGGCCGCGCCCACACCATAACCTGGAACGGCCGGGCCCTATCCACAACCCGCACAGGCTACACCTCGCTGCGCGCGGCCCTCCCGGGCACCGAGAACCACACCATCGCCCTGCCAGCCCTCGGCGAATGGAAAGCAGGCGACTCGCTGCCGGAGCGCTTTCCGGCGTACGACGACTCGGCCTGGACGCTGTGCGACAAGAATTCCTCGCGCAGCCCCACAGCCCCCCTCTCGCTGCCCGTGCTCTTCAGCAGCGACTACAGCTTCTACGCCGGCGCCAAAGTGTACCGCGGGCGGTTCGCGGGCGCGCACGTCACGGGCGCCAACGTCACGGCGGCCGGCGGCCTGGCATTTGGGTGGAGCGCGTGGCTGAACGGCGTGCATGTCGGTGGCCACGACGGCAATGCGAGCGTGGCGACGAGCAGTGCCGTGCTCGCTTTCCCGGCCGATGTGCTGGTTGGCGGAGGGAGGGCGTACAATGCGAGCAGTCGTGGCGAGGGCGGAGATGGGGATGAGGATGAGAATGTGCTGACGGTCGTCGTGGACTACCACGGGCATGACGAGACGTCAACGGGGTCCGGCGTCGAGAATCCGCGCGGCCTGCTCGGCGCCCAGCTGCTGACCTCGGCCGGCTCTAACGCGACAGCGCGCTTCAGCAGCTGGAAGATCCAGGGCAACGCCGGCGGGGCGACGAATCCGGATGCGGTGCGGGGGCCACTGAACGAGGGCGGGCTATACGGCGAGCGAGTAGGCTGGCACCTACCAGGGTCAGAAGGGCCCTCACTCTCGTCATCCCCGGCATCCCCGTCCTCCCACATCAACCCCACCCCCTCAGACGGCCTCACCGCGGCCGGAATAGCCTTCTACAGCACGACCTTCAACCTCTCGCTGCCGGCATCCCTCGATGTCCCGCTCGGCATCGCCCTGACGTCGCCGGCCGGCACGGTGGCGCGCGTGCAGGTGTTCGTCAATGGGTACCAGTTCGGCAAGTACGAGGCGCACATCGGGCCGCAGACGCGGTTCGCGGTGCCGGCGGGCGTGGTAAACAACCGGGGGGCCAACACGGTGGCGCTGAGCGTGTGGGCGATGGGCGATGCGGGGGCGCGCGTCGGCGTGGAGATGTTTGCGTACGGCGTCTATGAGAGTGGCTTTGTGGGGGGGTTTGCGCGCGATTGGGGGTATTTGCAGCCCGGGTGGGAGGGGTGGAGGGGGGGGTTCGAGGAGGGGAGGTGAGGGGGATGGAGGAGGGTGGTGAGAGAGGTGGTGTGTGGGTCTGTGTTGATGGCAGTGTCCATGTGAAGATGTGCTTGTTCGTAATTCGCGTCTCGTATTGTGTGCTGTTGAACAAGACGACTGATTATGCATATTTCTTTCGAAAATGCAAAGAGGGACTTGATGAAATGCGGCGATGCAATGTAATACAATGCATATCACGTACCTGGATATGTTACACACATAAATACTAGCAATGCAACTCAACCGACTCGGAAAGTAGTGAGATGTTAAGGGAGAATGAGAGTTGAATAATGAAGATGCATATTTAACGGGACCCTTAAGCACATGGGAACAGAAATTGCAGCGAAGAATGTATGTTGACAAATTAGATGGGTTGCAGAGAAGGCAGAGGCAAAGATAGGTCAAAAAGGGATTTCTGAAGACGTTACTCTATCAACAATTCTACTCTACTGTGTAGCCAACAATTTGTCATCCACTGCTCCAACTCAGGGTATGACACCCCATCGTCATCGTAGTCCAACACGATTCAAAAAAGGTAAAGAAAGTAGAGGAAAGAAGAAAAAAGAAAGGAGAAGGTAAGGAAAATGGGTATGTACAAAGCCGTGTAAAGCATTTCAGCACAAGAACAATCTAAGAAGAGAAGAATATAGAAAGAGAAAGAGAAAGCGGATTGATAACATCCTGGCTTGTGGCTTTCTTGGATGATGATCAGACAAGGGAAAAGTACAGTTGCAAGGAAATTGATTTTGGCTTCCGATCTGGTGAATTGTGTGTTTTTGTCGAGCATCTCTTTGAATGCGACTGTTGAAAATGAGTGAAAAAGTCTAGAGACTAAGGCGTAAATCGAAACTTCATGGCTCTCGGTATCGATATTATTATATGAAAGTGTGAGGCCGTGTCGGGATCGAGGCAAAGTATGCAGGCATGCACGATTGAAGAATGCTGATGAAGAAAAGAATCTTCGCTGAAAGAATTCGATGCAGAATCCAGCCATAATTTGAAGGGGAGGGTCTGTTTAACGAACAGTGTGGTGAATGGTGAAAATGACTTCGAAAAAGTCGATGCGCTATATGGACAATGGCGGAAAAGCTCAAACGCCATGCAAAATGCTCCAAACTCCAGAATGCTGCACGTAAACTCCAGGCAAGTGCTAACCAATCCAGACGCCATGCCGAATAAAAAAAAATAAACAAATGAAAGTGGTGAATGGGGGAAGAAAAGATTGTACATTAATAGGAAGAAGTGCGTTGCGCTTTACTGCGCTCATATCCTAGCATGGGGGAGGATCCAAGGGAATCCATCATGGAAACGTCGCTTCGTGAACGACCGGCCGCTGTTGGGCTGTCATCTAATTGTGGTGATCCGTGTTGTCCAAAAGCAAAGGTCTGTGCTCTGCTGAGTTTACTTCTGTTCTGTCTGAGTCTGCCCATCTCTCTTTCACAAGTGTATACATGATCCTTGTCGTTCATCTCGACATAGTTCTGTGGGGTACAGCGTTCACGACTATCAGCAAAGAAAGTGCTGTAACCGCCATCAAGAATGTAGATCTCTGGGTAGGTGAGCCTTGGGTATTGTTCTGCGTTTGTAGCACGATCCTGTTGGCGGATGTAGCGTGCCATGATGGGAGCCCTGTGAGCCGAGTACTCGCAGTGAAAGATCAAGAGGGTCTTTCCTGGAAGGGAGGTCTGGAACAATTGAGTGCTCAAGAGCTCTTTATCATTATAATTGACAGCACCCTCGATGTGACCCCCCTCAAACTCATACTCGAATCGGCAGTCAACCACCATACGCTGATCAAATTCACGATCGAATTTCCCATCAAGCACGTCAAGCATGGTCCCCTTGGTGACTCTGGGAATACTGTCCTGGTGGCCCTCCTGAAAAAAATGAGGAAGACTTGGCTGAGGGATCTCATCGATATCCATGACAGCCTGCAAAGCACTCGAAGCCGAGTCATCCCTGTTCAAAATGTCCCCAGCACTCTCAAACATGCTCGATGTTCGTCGGTACTGCTTTCTTGGCCGTACCAATGGGTTAGTGTTGCTTCTTCTCGAGTGTGTACTGATTGGGGAGCCACTTCGTATCGAATTGGCGAGGTTCGCAAACGGTTGTTTAGGGCGAGGGGCACCCGTGTTCATTGTAGGGCTGTTGGCCGAGCGTGGTCGACGCTCCTGTGGTGGGGAATCCCCAAAGCACTCACCCAATGACATAGATGTCGAGGTGGAGAGCTTACTGCTGCCAGCAGCAAACTTGAACTTTGGATCCTGAGCTTCCTTGCTTCGAGGCATTGTATTGGTTGAGAAGTTTTTCGTACGAGACAGGTTTGGACGGAGAAGACCGGATTTCTTACGTCTGTGACGAGCAATTAGTACGTGCACCAATATAGCTGTAGGAAGAGAACTCACTCAGCCATGCTAGAAGCTCTTGACTCGTGAGCAGACGGGGAAGACTCCATTTCATTGTCCTCATCCTTGTCTGCCGGCGAGGGAGAAGGCACTTCTATTTGGTAGTAGAATGGCTGTTTGTGCGGAAGAGGAGAGATGTCCATCATCTCGTGGTGTGGTCCGGGTGACGATGAGGGGAGCGGTGGAGTTGTAGCGAGATCTGTTTTGTAGTATCAGCGTCCAATTGCGGGAGGAGCCCTTTGATATGCCTTACCACGACCATCGATGGTTCCGAAAAGATTCGAGGTGAAAAGAGAACGACGAGGTGTGGGAAGTTGTGGACTGTGGAGCAAGCAATTAGTAACGATGCTAGACCATTTGGCAAAAAAAAACAAAAAGAATTATCCTTACCTCATGTCAATGTGGAAGTTCTGAGAGAGGTCGGCAGCTAAGCTCGCGGTGGGTGACGAACCACGAACTGGCTTCATTGCGAAGTAATCGGAGCTTGACCTCTTCATGCTGAGGTCTTTGAAATTGAAGGCACCTGGAGCGAAATTGTTGCCCGAGGATATGTGTGAATGTGGATGGGAAGTGTAGAGGTCTGTTCTTCCCCATACGGGCATGGCAAACGAGGGTGGTTGCATAGCAGCCAGCGGCGAAGAGGCCTCCATGATTTGGTTTTAAGGACGAGGTGGAGGGAGGGAGGGTCGGAGGGATTTAGGAGCGGAGCGGAAGATCTACAATGCTTTCCAATTGCAGATGAATGAAGCTTTGAGGAGTTGAAATCGAAAGGGTTATTCTCTGCTGCGAAGAATTGACATTCGACACCGGATCAATTGCTGACTGGGGAAGACGAAGTGGCGGTATGTTATGACAAGAGGGGAATCGAGTCGAGCACAAGTCTTCGAGGAACGATGTATATCAATTCGTGGGTGGCTCACTGTATAAGCTTCGAGGGAGAAGGATGTCTGTTGTCTGGATTTTCTTTCTTATTCTTCGAAAGACTCTCTTGTCTCTCTTGTCTCTCAATTTCTCTCTCTCTCTCTCTCTCTCTCTCTCTCTCTCTTGAAGGTGTGGTAAGAAGAAGGATGAGGAGGAGAGAAGTCGAGAAGGGTGAATGAGGGCCTTTTTGTTACAGAGCTGCAATATACATCTGAGCAGAGCAGGGAGCAAAGTAAAGCAAAGTAAAGTAAAGTTGGAAGGGCGTCGTTGAAGGAGGGTTTTGAAGATTGGTTATTCGTTGGATGGATTCGACGGCGGTGGTTATAGTTATAGCTGTAGTTGGGTACCGTGGATTTGACAGTTCAATTCAGATTGGAATCGGTTACCGGTAGTATGGGGAGTGGTTGGTGGTTGAAGGTGGAGGTGGTGGTGGTGGTGGTGGTGGTGGTGTTGGTGGAATCGGTGATGATGGTAGTCGAAGCAGCCTACTCTACTATTCTATACACACTCGCTTTTCTTTGTGTATATCTCTTTCTCTTTCTTCTCCTTTGAATATTTGAGGCTCGAGCCTTTATGTCTTTGTCGAGAGGGGAGGTTGTCGATGGATGAACTGAGGGTTTGAAAGGAAGAGGATGAAGAGCAGAAGAGGATGGTGATAAAGGGAATGTACGGTATGGTACGGACGTGTGGGATCTCTTGGATGGCTACCTATGGATTAGAGAGGTGGTGGGTGCGGGTGCTTGTGCTTGTTGTCCAGGAGATTGAGTATTCGCCGACGTAGACGCAGACACAGACAGACATAGACATAGATGTAGACATACGCATAGATGTATACATACACATACACATACACATACACAGGTAAGATGGCACAAGATGGGTCAATCACCAGTCACAGGCAAAGCAAGGTGGAGGTGGAGGTGGTAATGCTAATACTCTACTCTACTTATCTATGGTTATGGTAAGAGTCAAGTGACTTTGTGCGCTTAACGACCAAGGCTCTTGCACATACAGACTTTGCCATGGCACTGCATAGATGCTTAAGCTTGTTTGTATATGAAAAGATAATTTAAATATAGAATTAAATATAAATATAAAAATAATATAAAAATAATATAAAAATAATATAAAAATAATACAAAAATAAAATGGAAAAGAGACGAGAAGAAAAGGGAAGAGAAAATAAATAAATAAATGAAAATTCACGCTTGTATACAGAGTACTATGGTTCGGTATAATTTACATGTCTGTATATCATATCCCTATGTCAGTAACATACACCTATAAACAGTCCAATTCCATTGAATACAGACTGAAGATAAATAAGTCATTGCATATATTAATATCTACTTCCTTACTTTCTATGTACATTGAATACTCCTCTTCCGCTCTATTATTCCCTCATCTACACCATCAAAAAGGCACAGCCAAATGAACTTACTCATCACTTCCACAATCAGCCGTCTTCATCAAATAAGTCTTTTCACGTCATATCAAGGCCAACGCTCACTTGATCAAGGTGCCTTTCCGATCAATTGTACAGAGAAGAGTATGTGCACGCCCTGACCTACGGCCGCCGACATTTTACCCTTTACTCGTGCCCTTTGACAGGACGGTTTTATGAGTATCCTCATGTCTCTCCTATTCACAGCACTACCTTATATGCCCATCTACCTGGAAACCAGATCTCCAGATCTCCAGCTCTCCAGCTCTCCAATTCCAACTCCATCCCCATCTCCGTCTCTAATTTCAACTCCAGCTTCAATATCCAGCCTTGTCCACTCTGAACTTCCCGCTCATCCTGTTGGCGCTTTACTCTCACATCACCATGCACCTGAGCCCATGTCTAGCACCTGGTCAACATGGTCTCCAAGCCATGACGGCCTCCTTAGCAACCCACACAGACCCTACAGCGCCATCGACTCACCCAGCAACCTTACACTATGTACAACTTACACCTTACATCGACAGGGTACAGGCAGTGATGGATGTTCGCTTCCTTGGTTACAGGACTTCCCTCACAGCTGACACTGCAACTCTCCTCTGATGTTATCGTTGAAATCTGAATTCATGCTTTCGACCAAGTACCAAGCATCAAGCACCAAAGTTCAGCTTGGATCGACTCACTCATTGGAGACATATGTTGATGGCTGAACATGGACAAACAAAACAACAGCTGAACTTGACCTCGTATGTACAGTACATGCATACATACTTCTTCCGAGGTACGAGTGAATGAATACATTACTACTTGTACAAATAGGGTCCAGACTACGCCATCATGCTAACAAATTCATTGTTTCTGGACAATGAAAACTCTTGTTGTACGGAGTAGCTTGTCACCGAGCTTTCAATGGTTTGTAGTCCGCCGTTGCTGATTGAGCAATTCTCAAAAGCCCCCCGGGGGTTAATACCAGAGAAAACACACACACTCATATGCCACGACACTACAACTGCATGAATCTGTCACACGATATATATCGACATGTAGCTTTGCTGTTCCCAACAAAGCTCCTTGCAGCTCTTACACAAGAGAAATATGTAGGGAGGGAGAGATAAACAGAGAGAGAGAGAGAGAGAGAGAGAGAGAGAACTCGCTTTGTTTTTATTCAAGTTGAGCTACTCACTCCGAATGATCCGCCTTGTCAAAAAAACCCCGGGGTTTCTATTTCGAACAATGAACGGAGATGCTCATTCTCCACGGTCCTCAAGTCAAGTCAAGGCTCAAGTCATCACGATATCATAGCAATATCAAGCCCTTACAACCTCAACGACATGCCGCATGTTCAGATGAAGATTTCCATATGAAAGCCGGTCTCTCGGAATGGATTTCATGGTTTGGAGGCTGAAGAACAATGACAAATTACCTCATTCATCTGAATCGAGCAGTTGTTCGATCAACTAAGACATTGGGACGGTTGGAAAGTGCATTTTATGGGGTTTGCCCAGAAGGGGTGCACGCGCCTCCACGACGACAATTTGGGATATAAGGCGGAAGCGAATATCTATATCTACAAGTATATATCTACATATGTATCCAGGTATGTATTTGCTTACTTCTCAATTCGATAATCTACTCGCTGCTACGCGGAGTCCAGTATCACTTCTTCCTTACGAGATAGCTTGACGCCCCGAAGGTTCAAGGAAACTTTACATGGATGAGACCTCCAATGGGGAGTTCAGTGCGGGGATTCTCTGTATAAATACGGCATTTCGAATTCACCCATGCATAAAGTCGGTCGATGGAGAGGTAAGCAGATAAGTAGGACAAGATGTACAAGTAAGTACGCAGTAGGTGACTTGGAAGAGATATCTCTCCCAATCATTCATCTTCCTTACCTATGACTTGCCCAACCCCTCATTATCACCGGTAACTTGACAGCACAGCACAGCACAGCATAGCATAGCATAGCATAGCATAGCGTAGCATATTGATCTCCCCCAAGATCACAAATGGCATATCCAAAAACAACTGGAATGTATTAACATTCATAGATCCTGCCCATGAAAAAGCTCGAATTCCCTCGTACGGTTGCAGTCCATGAGGATCCATAAGCGCGCCGGAACAATGTCGATAATCCTCAACATTCCAGACAAACTCAAAGACGAAAGGCCCGACCAGACCTGACCCAATCTATTCGTCCGGATGGAGACAGCCAGCATGGAACTATCAGCGGCTACTGTGTACTTGTACATGCACATCCCAAGCTTCTCGTATATCCGGCATCCATTTCTGGTGCATACAAGTACAGTACATGCATATTACATATTACATATTACATAGTGCAGCTCGCAGCTTGCACCTCGCACCTCACAGCGTGTGCAGCTTGTTTCGACGAGCAAAGGAAATCGGTATCGATGGCACGGTTCACATCCACTCTTCAACTTTCATTCACTTCACTTGGTACTCAAAGATCATCATCATCATCATCATCATCATCATCATCCATTGCAAGCAGAACATTTCGTCATAGACCTCCATGAATAGCATCATCCCAAACGGTAACCAGGTATTTCCAATCCGGAAACCCGATTTTCTCAGCACGTCGTCGTGGTCGTGGTCGTGGTCGTGGCCGTGGTCGTGTCCAAGTGCATTTCGCGCGCAGGCATGTTCATCTGTTGACGTCGAAGGCGCGTTGCTGCGGTCGCAACATTTCGCGACTCTTTGATCTCGCAGAGCGCGTCGGGGAGACGCGACGAATGTTTACTTCCAAACATGTAAATAAAATGAAGGTGTTGCGTTGCATGGGAACGAAGGGGATGGTATGGCGGTTCATTTCACACACTTACACACTTACACACCTACATATACACTTACATATATACATACATACATACATACACATATATACACTCATATACACAACTAGAGAACAGCAAGGTATGGACATGGCAAACGCATAGAGAAACGATTGTGTACATAGGATTATGCACGAATGGGATTTCATCTTTGCGCTTTCGCCCTGCCTTATCGGGTGATGCAAAAATCCTGTGAGCTTGGATGCTTGTGCTTTGCTTCGCCAATGGGTTATTCTCCGTACTGCGCTGTAGGCGCATCAAGGGCATTAGTATGAGTATGAGTATGAGTATGGACATGAACATTAGGCTTGTCAGCTCCATCACCATCACCATCACCACCCCCGTAACAGTAAGGCAGCGCGGTACACCACTACAGCTTCAATGTGCAAACAAGTATACCCAGTAGTAAGTGTTCTCCTCCTCGTCGCCGCAGCGACGCAAATCAGCCCATCCATCGCTAGTTACAGTTACAGGGAGGAATTAGCGACGAGACACTCGTAGTCTCACAGGCTGGTCGGTTCGGTGTGCACTTACAAAGTACCTAGCATCATAGGTAAGTAAGTAGGTAGGTATGTAGGTAGGTAGGTAGTATTGTGGATCCAACTTGAACTGGGGTTTTCGTGGGTATATACGTGAACGTGAACGGAGGCTTTTCTCGTTGGACGGGTAACGTGGTCGAGGTACTTTTATGATGAGGTGAGGAAGGCATGTCGATTTTGTGAGATGAGAAGTAGAGAAGTAGAGTAGTAGAGTAGAGAGTAGAGAGTAGAGAGTAGAGAGTAGAAAATTATTACAGAAGCAGTGAAATATCGAAATATCGAAATCACTGCTCGGTGAGAGTTCTCGCGATTCGATTCCTTCATTGAGAGGACAGAAGACTGGGATATCGACGACGGATTCACCGTGGCTTTTTTAGCATGTCTATTTTCCTTACAAGTACAGAATATGCCTGTACCTGTACCGAAGAGCAACAGCAAGAGCGAGAGCAAGAGCATGGTCATGGTCATAGTCATGCTCATGGTTATACTGTAGTCATGACCGTCTTATCACCTCGTCGCCTCTTCGATACTCCAAGTATATCCATGTCCACAAGGACAAGTACAAGGACAAGGACAAGTCAAAGTCCGCATATAATACATCGACGAGGGCAACACAACACCTTGTCAACTCTCTTCCTCTTACGCCCTCAACTCTCTAGCTTCCCCATACAGCCAGCTCACTCTCGCCCGCTCTCGATCGACCCCCGATCTCGATGGAGCCTCTTGGGCGCACGTCATATGGCCCAAGACCTCCAAGATGACCAGTGATCCAAGTCCAAATCCAAATCCAAGTCCAAATCCAAATCCAAGTCCAAGTCCAAGTCCAAGTCCAAGTATCAATACGGACTCCAATACGACTCTCGGGACCTCTCCATCGGCTCTGCTCGTTTCGAGCGGCGAGGCGATATTTTTGTGTGTAGGTAAACAAAAGATAGGGACGGATGGAATCGCTGGCTTTTGCCGGTTGGTGGTTTGGCTACGTATGCGATTCTGGTTCTGGAGCTGCATTTGACTTGACTTTGACTTTGAATGCGTGGGTGTCTACCATGGTATTCGGATGTGTGTTCTGTGTTCTTTGGACTTCTCCATGGGTGAGGTGAAACTTACAAAGGACGTACATATACATAGTAGTATTATTCCTTGAGATATTTCTTGCAGCTGGGTCCGTTCTATTCTTACAGAGCTACGATACAGGAATGTTCATGCTCATGCTCATGCTCATATTCATACTCATACTCATACTCATACTCATTGGGTTCACATTTCGCTGTAAAAGTACAAGTACTTCTGCGATACTACTGCTGCATGAGTATTTAACCCTCACCGAACATGCCCTTGCTGCTGACTCTGACTCTTACGATGAGCTATGGCTCTCGTGCATGGTAGAGAGCGTGTCCGTTACATGCATGAATTCTGCTACAAGTACATAGTCCACATACGGCCTGTGCACCCTAACAGAGCATGCTATGTGTGTAAGTAGTGATGAGAACACGAAACATATATCAAGAGCTCAAGATATTGTGTACTTGTACACAAGAGACAAGGGTATTGTACCTTAAGCAAGCTCAAGCTTATGTTCAACATCACCATCAGAGCTCTCTCACTACTGGAGCTCTACTTGGAACAGACTTAGGTACTCTGACGCCCTTAGCCATGCTACAGATCAATTAATATGTATGCAGGAGGTAAGGAGACCCCACCACTCGCCGTCGACCTCATATATGCAGTACTTATGAATATGAGGACCGGCTGATTCGCTTCTTTTTCCTTTTTCTCTTTCTTTTCCTTCTTGTTCGTTTTCTTCTTCTTCTTCTTCTTCTTCTACTTCTTCTACTTGTACATAAACAGAAAAACTTTCCTCTACTACTCGGCCGTGCACCTTCACGTCCGGTCACGCCAACAAAAGATGCCGAAGTAAACACAGACGAAATGACTAAAACACCATTTTTACGCGCGGTCACTGGATACGACGTCATTTACCTCTTTATCATGCCATAGTAAGTACTTATGAATACTACCTTACCTTGACTTAATCACCTTGCCTTATGAAAAGAAAGCTTGCACAAATTCCGAGGGAGAGCCTTATCATCTTCGACTTTGACTTGACTTGAGACAGCTTCTCGAAAAAGATTCCCGATCCACTACTTAGTTGTGAAGACATAAAAATAAAATAAGTATAAAGCTTATGTCGAGGATATCAGGAGATCCTCCCCCGCACAAAATTGGTATCTCAATCAGTGCTTCACTTTCAGTGCTCGAACAATTTGTTGTCACCGATGTCGATGTCGATGAGACTTCGTTTCCGAACGCACTGCCCTTCCTCATTTGACCCTCACTTGACCCTCACTTGACCTCATTCTTATTTACACCTCTCAACTTCTTGCCTCAGGGCAGGCCATGGTCATGAGAGGGTCCTCCTTGAACATGCACATACAAGCAGCGTACGGCTCGTTTTGATGTGCGTGCACGAGACATCGAGCCAAAGAAATGATCACGGTCTGCCCCATCTCCATCCTCATCCAAAACAAAGTCAATCAAAAACCCGCCCATCCATCTTTTTTCTTCTTCTTCTTCGTTTTTTTTCTCTTCCTTTGTCATGGCAACCGTTGCCCGGTCATCATTGTCAATGTCAACACGTACTCCGCATTTCGAGCTTGTCTCACTATCCACCTCACCTCACCTCACCTCACCTTGCTTCATTGATCCCAAGCTCAAAGCCAGAGAGGAGAGCAGAGGACCCTTCCTTCGTCGACTTCTCGCTCCACCCCACAAGTGTCTCGTCCATCCATCTGCATGCAAGCTTCACGCGCGGCGTCGAGAAGCTCCTCTCTGGCTGTACATGTGAACACTGTATTCCGGACCCTTCTTTGAACGGCTAGGTTGCGTGTAGAGTAGTGAGGTCTTTAAAACTGCGGCTTCGCTCGAGGGAGAAAGGGGTCGTGTTGAGGGCCGTCAATTGCCAAGTCAGTATGAATAGTATTAGGGCAAAAGAAAGTAGGTGGGTACTTGGGTGTCGGAAGAGGAGAGCCATAGAGGTTATGGGGATCGCACTAGGCGTTCCCATGGCCTTATCCATATCTTTCGATATCTGGTAACGACGGCGACGACTTGCCTCTTTTTTTCTCTCTTTCTTTCTTTTCTTCTTCGGTTTTGGATTGTATTGCCTACCCTTGGCTCTTGGAGGCTCTTGTGACCCGGAGACCTTCTTTGGCTATTCCTCTCCTCTTCTCCTCTCCTCACATCGAGACCATCATTCTCATTGAGGGGAAGTAGAGTTTCATACCTTGAAGCTTACCTTACTTACCTATTCTACATACTTATTGGGAGTTCTGTATGTACCGTGGACGGTATTGTATGTACCCTACCCGACCTTACTTTACCTGACCTTACTTACTCTCTAACTTCCACGCGCGCATCGCATTGCATTGCATTGATTCCATGGTTTCCACTTTCCTTGACCGTATCTTTCGACGGTCAATGGGATCTGCGTGTGTCGGGGTCGGGGGGGGCGAGAGGAGAGTCGAGGGCACGCACCGTCGTCATTACCGATGAAGATAATGTTTAGGGATTGTTTTGTAGATGTAGATGTGGATGTGGATGTGGTATCTGCTGATCTGAGTGGAGTGGGACGGGTTCGGTTTGGGTGTTGAGAATGGGTGGGGGGTAAGTTTGTATGGATCTGGATATGGATGGATATGGGGATGGTCATGGATTGGAGATGGAGATGAATATGGAAATGGATATGGACTAGATTCGTTACTCTATAATGTATCAGACATCGGCTTTGCGTGCAAGTCAGACCATATCATCGTGTATTCTAGGAGAGGTAATATGCTGTAAGCAAGCATGTTTACTATGCCGAGTATAAGCCTTCAAGCTTCCATTTGTATTTCCATATCCATTTAGTTACTACTTCCGACTTCCGACTTCCGACTTCCACTTCCACTTCCACTTCCACTTCCACTTCTACCAGCTTGTCTATTCAATGGACCTTGAATGCAGAGCCTCCACTCTATGAATATGGATATGGACATGAATAATACGCTATTCCACTTCCCACGAATAAATACCTCATTCGAACCATCAAATTCAAACAATGTAACCATAACCATATCCATATCCATCCGTCTAATATGTCCATCTATACCTATCCACATCCATATAAAACTGGAACAAGCCTCCGACTAGACAATCCACTTAGCCAACCGCCGAATATAAGAGATATCGATGAGCATGTCGTCTCCCAGCAACCACAAATTCCATTCCGCTTTCTCTTCCCTTCTCTCTCCTTTTCTCCCTTTTTTTGTGCTCATCCTCCTCTTCACTGGGTACTCCTCTTCACGCCGGGTACTCCTCCTCCTCCTCCGTCTTAGATCCCACCGCCGTCGTCGCCGTTCCGGCTTGATCGCCTACCTATGTTGATATCCAATACGTCCGTCTTCTCCGTGACTCCTCGATTCGCTCGTCGTCTCCACTGTTCATGGCCGCGGCGCTGCAATTCTAGGTAATGCTATGTGCTTGTGCTTGGGTTTGGGCTTTGGCTTGGGCTTGTGGATTTCTTCGTGTCATGGTCATGGTCATGGTCATGGTCATGCGAAATGCCTTCACGTGCTAAGTCCCATTCAGCTCTACGAATATTCCTTTCGTTCTTTTCATTTGTCCTTTTCTTTTCTTCTTTCCCAAATCAATTCCTCTATCTATTTATTCTGCTATCTTTATTATTATTACTATTTTTTAATTGACTCTACATGTTTTACTTTTGTTTGCGCTCATGTCTGTGAGTCGGCCATTACGTTTCTATGCGCGCCTTTTTGCCCACTGAGCCCATTCTCCCTCGATGCGTAGCCTTTCTCCGTGGGTGCTTAGTCACGCGTCTCCACCTCTCATCTTCTTTTCGCCTTCTTTTGACCTTCTAGGCTTCTGGACTTCTGGGTTTTTTTTGTTGTGATGGTGGAGAAGGGAGGAGGAAGCAATAGCAGAAGAAGAAGAAGAAGAAGAAGAAAAGAAGGAAAAGGGTCCTTTCCTCCATGCTTCTCGGTGGCGCTTTGTGAGCAAAGCTCCTATTTCACTCTTCTTTCTATCAGCGGCCATGGCGATGTGACTTGTGGGAGATTTCGCTTCTTGCGGCTAAGAGGGGAGATATGACATGATTCTTCATTTCTCTGGCCCTTTTCTGAGCTTCTCGTGGTGACACCAACTCGACTTGTCTTGCCTTGGAATGCTTCAGACAACGTTTGCGGCGGCGGCGCTTCGGATTAGGTGGCGTTGGCGTTGGCATTGGCGTTGGTTTGTGCCTCGTGCCTCGTGCCTCATATCTCATATCTCGTATCTCACACCTCAAGCCTCCGATTCCGATTCCGACATTTCTGCGACTCAGCTGGCCGATCATCGTGCCTCTTATCTGGCCCGACACACAGCTGATGATGCTGCCGCGCGAAATACATATGTGTGTGTTGGTATGTGCGTTTTTCTTCTTGATCTTCATTTTACGATCATGATCTTCATCTTTATCTTGATCTTCCATGATATGATGGCTCTCCTTATCTCAGCAAACCCCATCACAGCTTGTTAAGCCCCTTTTCAATGCTTCACCTTACTCGCGTTCCCTTCCCCACGTGCGCTCTCATCTCCCCTCATTCCCCCTCAATATCCCGATTCCTCTCATGCCTCCTCCCCCGCAGGAATGTGCCCCTGAGCATCTTCACACATACTTCCGAAAAAGCCAGACGGCTCACTCGATTGACGCAGAAGTATGCGTCTACACTCTACGCAGAGACGCCGCGCATGACGACGTGCCCAGCAACGTGGGACAAAGCAGCCGCCCGGAATGCAAACTCAATCGCAATCGCAACTGCAACATCCACAACCTCTCGTGCCTGTGCCGTCGTTCGCCCACCGCTCATTTCATTCCCCACCGCCATTTCACTACCTTCTAGATGCTTTCGGCTCCGTCGTCCATTCTTCGGCTCTATACTCTCGGCGTATCGGGTCGCGCCGCTCATTCTCGCGTTGTGCGTGCCATGTCAGGACATTCCTCGCTGTGATGGTACGGTTGTTCATAGGTAGGTGAAGGAGCCTCGAACTCTGAAGCGCCTGACTCCTGCATTTCATTGCATTGCATTGCATTGGCTCAAGGGCGTGTATGCAGGTCCGCGGGAGTGCGGTAGAGCTTATGGGTAGACTCGCTCTGCTGCTTCATCATATCTCACAGCCAGCTCGGGCAATGCATCCTGAATGCTGAATGAAGAATTGTAGCTGTGCTGCGAGGGCCTTCTGTAAGTGCTTGGTTATCGATGCGTTTTTGATCCGTGGGGACTTTGTGGGTGCTTGCTAGCTGGTGTTGCTGTCTTCTGTGTGCGTCTTCCTCGAGGTTTGTGGGCTCTTGGGTTGAAGGAATCTATGCTGTCCCGCAGCTCTTCTCTAGTGATGCTTATGATATTTTTTGTTTTGTTATTTGGAATCAAACTTTGCTGTTGATCAGATGGTTTTGTAGCTTGGAGGGTTGTGATCACTTGGGCAGGGGTCTACTGCTATATCTGGGTACATATTTTGGTACATATTTTGGTAAATCAAGACATTCGTTACAATACATTCTTGGATGTTGTCTTGTTGGGATATTTGGGTGAAGAAGCTCTTTAAGCCTCGGGAATACGATCTTATGACTTTGGTTTGAAGATATATGCATGCTCTATTTGTTCTGTGAAAACTACAAGAAACTGGAAACAAGTGAGCTGAAGGAATGAGTTGCCAAACTTTTCGGACATAATGGGATACTTTGTCATGAATGCGAGCAAAAGGCCTTCAAGTAACGTTGTAAAATGATAAAGCCGTTAAAGAAAATAAATCCTTATCGATAAGGATCAAAGGCGGTGGCAGAAAAGTTCAAGGTTCAAGAAACCTTCACCACAAGCCGACATCACTACCA
Organism: Xenosphaeropsis pyriputrescens; assembly: GCA_022609375.1. Classification (NCBI taxonomy): domain Eukaryota; kingdom Fungi; phylum Ascomycota; class Leotiomycetes; order Phacidiales; family Phacidiaceae; genus Xenosphaeropsis; species Xenosphaeropsis pyriputrescens. Next base: position 96,953 of record JAGKQE010000061.1, read on the forward strand.
GCGCAACATAAACAACCAATTCCAACACCATACATCAAAATGGGCAGCAAACGAAAGCGCCAGGCGCAGGATTCATCGGTGGTAGCCCCGGCCGCTAAGAAGCAACAGAAAGAGCCCAAGAAAGCAAAGGCGCCCAAGGAAGCGCCGCTGCGTCCGACCGTCACTGAGATCGAGCCCATCTCCTTCCTCGACAACCCACGCGGCGCCGACCTGAAGAGGGAGGTCGAGCTGTACGACCTGCTGGGCAGCGAAGACGCCAACGAGCGCCTGCTGGCCGCTGACGCCATCATCTCGGGCCTGCTGGGCAACGGCGACGGCCTCGTCGGCGTCGGCGTCGAGACGCTGCAGCGCCACATGGAGCGCCGACTCTTCCGCGGTCTGGCGTCCGGCCGCAAGGGCGCGCGCCTGGGCTACTCGGTCGCCATCACCGAGTTGCTCCGCCAGTTGTTCGGCGACGTGGCCCTCGCGGATCCCGGCGCCAGGTTCCAGGAGGTCAACTTCGAACAGTGCTTGAACTGGCTCGTTGAGAAGACGAAGCCCGAGGGCGATCTCAGTGGGCAGGAGGAGCGCGATCACTGGCTGGGCCTGTTGTTTGGGCTGCAGAGCTTCGTGAGGGCGCGTATCTGCTTTGGGGGCGAGGGCGATGGCCGGTGGACGCGTGTGCTTGGGGAGTTGTTGGGCCTTGCGGTTCGGAAATCGTGGATTCGTGAGGAGTGTGGGTGGGTTGTTGTCGAGGCTGTGCGGCAGATGAGTCGGGCGGAGGCTGAGACGACTCTTGAGAAGCTCTGTGAGGCCGGCCTGGCTTCGTCGCCTGAGGGCGTCGGCATCTGGTTGACGGCCAAGCATAAGTTCCCCGAGATGAAGACGCCCAGGAAACCGTGGGGTGAGAACGGTGAACCTCTGAATAACTTGCAGAATTTGGCGAAGGCGTTGAAGGAGAGCTCGAGTCAGGATGATGAGGGCGCTGCGAAACAGACTGGAAACTGGAACCCGAAAATCCATTTTGCGTGGGATTTGATCATGGCGCAGTACTTGCAGAAGGGTGATGGAGAGGGGAACGAGTTCCAACATTTCTGGAAGGTTGTTGTTGATGACAACCTCTTCTCTGCCTCTGCCTCTCGAGAGCGTAAATACTGGGGATTCCTCCTCTTTCAAAAGATGATGATCGATCTCGCCGAACGCAAGGAACTCATTCAGCACCTCTTCAGCGTTAATCTCATTCGATGCCTCGTCAACAACCTCTCTCAAGAAGATCGATTCCTTCATCGCGCAGCGGACAAGACAACTAAGGTTCTTATCTCTGCGGTTGAGGAAAATCCGGATATGATATCTGTTGTATTGAACAGTCTTCTCACTGGAAGTGGAGTCTACAACTTCGATCAAGTCACCAGAACCAAGACCGTTGATAAGATTCTCGCTTCAGCCAATGGTGAGGCGGCTGAGAAAGCTGTCGAGTCTCTTCTCGCACCAATTTTGAACTCGAAATCAGAGGCAAAGGAAGCCGAGACTCGCCGTCAGATGTTTGCAGACTACGTGCTCTCTATGATCCGTAGATTTAAGCCGGCTGAAGAGGCCTCATCAGAGGACTGGGTCAAGAATGCTGCGCTGAAGAATTTTGCACAGCTTGCTTACTGCACAAAGAAGACTACCCCCGAACTCTCGGAAAAATCAAGAGAGATGTTCAGAACACGCCTTACATCTGCCTTTGCACATCTCATCACTGATCCCAAGGGCTTTGCCTATCCCTGTGAACTCCTCCGAACGTTCACGCCCGATATTATCGATATGGATGAAGGTATCTCGGAAGCAAAGGACAAGGCTCTTTCTACAATGGAGAAGCTGCTCAAAAAGGTTAAGAAGGCTGGTGATCAAGAAAAACTTTCGTTACAGGCTCTTGCTCTTCTCTACGCTCTTGTCATTTTTCAGCTTTACAATGGTGAGGCCGACGCCGTTTCCGTACTCGATGAGCTCAAACTCTGTTACGACAAGCTTGTTCGTGGTAAGGATACTGAGGACTCTGATGCTGAAGCCTCGGAGGTCTTGATTGAAATTCTTCTCTCCTTCGTCTCAAAGCCATCGTTATTACTCCGCAAGACTGCCCAGCACGTTTTTACTGCTTTCTCTTCGCAGGTCACTGCTGGCGGTCTGAAACTCATGACCGACGTGTTGGAATCTAGCGAGAGTTTGAAGGGCCAGCAGGAGCTTTTTGATCAAGAGGCTGAGGATGATGGAGATGAGATGGATGTTGATGAGGACGAGGAGGAGCTTGACTCCGATGTCGAAATCGTGGATATCAACGGCGCGTCCGGTGACATGGACAGCGACGTCGAAGAAGTATCTGCTGAGGAAGAGGAAGAAGATGATGATGATGACGATGATGACGATGATAGCGAAGAAGCTGACGACTCAGAAGCCGCCAAGCTCGAAGCCGCACTCGCTCTTGCACTTGGCACGCGTCCCATCACGGCCGGCGACGCCGAAGCGGAATCCGATTCGGACGCCGACATGACGGACTCGGAGATGATGGCGCTGGACAGCAAGCTCGTCGAGATCTTCTCGCAGCGCAAGAAGCAACCCAACAAGAAACAGGAGAAGAAGGACGCCAAGGAGACCATTGTCAACTTCAAGAACCGCGTCCTAGACCTCCTCGAGATCTACGTCAAGCGCGAGAGCCATCAGCCCCAGGCTTTCACCCTCCTCCTGCCACTCCTGCAGCTCATCCGCTCCACGAACACCAAGGTCGTCGGCGACAAGGCCCATGGTGTCATCACTGCGTTTGCAAAGTCCGTCAAGAAGGACGCGGTGCCGCCTGCTGCTGCCAAGCACCTTGTCTCCGAGGGCATCAAGCTCTTGAGGGACGTCCATGAGGAGGCTACTAAGGATCCCAGCCATGCCTTCTCGAAGGCTGCGAGCACGGCGGCGCTGTTGATCGTCGGGCAGATGTGGAGGGCTGATAGGGGCTGCGTGAAGAAGGTCGCTGGCGTTTATAGGGATAGTCAGGTCAGGTGGGTTGAGGGCGCCGTCAAGATTCAGGCGGGCTTCTTTGTTGATTGGATTAATTGGTGTCAGAGCCATGCCGGGAAAGGCGAGGCATGATTAATTTTATAGCTTCTGTATGAAAACTTGAGGTTTTGGAAGGATTCATTAGATGGTGCTCTCTGTTTTGTTGATCTGGTGTTTTCTCCCGCGTAATGCCAATCCCGTATATGCTCGAAAGCCCTCTGCCCAACTCACATCATCCAAATACCCACGCCCCTATTAGCCGTCGCCCTATCCCTTCGCTCTATCTTTCTTGCTCCCTCCCTGACGGCTCGCCTCCGGAACCCTCAATCGCAACTTGATCCTCTTGGGAACCCTCTCCACTACCTCCTCATCCCCACCGATCTTCCTCTTCTCACCCCTCTTCTCGCCCCTCCCCTCCCCCCGCTTCTTATACCTCTTGGGTGGAAGCTCAACCATCTCCTCCTTTCCCCCCTCATCACCCCTCAACCGCCTCGATCGCCTCCTGGTCTACCACAATCAGCACATTCACCGAAAAGTGCAGGAGAATCTCACCTCGCCTTCTTCCCCTCTCGGTTCCTTTCCCTGTCCTTGTCCCTGTCCCTGTTCCTGTTCCTGCACCCCCCCTCCTCCCTCATTCCCTCCATAATTCCCTCCCTGTGTCCCTCCTCGCATTGGCACTTGCATCCCCCCCTCCCCCTCCCCACCAACGCCACTCCACCCCCGCACCGCAAAGATATCCACCCCCCAGCCCATCGCATCATCCAACTGCTCCGCGACCCGGGAGCGCGCGTATCTGCGCGCGATGGACGTGAGTGGCGGTTGGCGCACCAGGGGGATTGGGTGCCAGGGGTGCGCGAGGCCGAGTTCTTCGTGTGCGGGGAGGAGGCGGTTGCGTGGGGGGGTTGTGGGGCGTGTTTTGGGGAGGGGTAGTTGTTGTGGTGGATGTGGATGTGAGTGGGGCCTTAGATCTGAATGTGGATTTGGAGTAGGTGGAAGGCGGAGTGGCGGTGGTGTATCTGTGGCTGGGACAGGGCTTGAGCTTGAGCTTGAGCGCGTCATTTTGGTGATTGGGTTGGTGGTTTTGGGTTTGGGTTTGTGTTTGTTATTGGGTTGTAGGAGGGATGACGTTGTAGAGGTGGGTAGATGAAGAGCTTTCACTTGGGTCTGTATACTTTGCTGTTTTGGTGCGACTGGTTTTCGACGCTTGAACGTGAACGCTTGGCCTGGCTGCTTTCTTTCATGCTTAGGTATGGTGGTGTTGCGCAGATGGCTATAGGTTGGTATTGAAGTGTTTTGTTTATTTTCCCGCTTGCTCTTGGGCCTATTGAGATTCTTTCTATCTATTCTTGAAGCGATTGTTGGTTGCATGAATGTCTACCCATTTACAGAATTTAATGAACGTCTGCTAGGTATGTATTACTGCTTAATTGGAGCAGTGCAATTGTTAATCATCTCTCAGTTACACGTTTGCCAACTTTTGTATTCCTTGGAATAGAGCGTTCTAGAAAAGTCACTTGATTCTTAATGAAATGTATCGTGCAAGGTTGTAGCAAGAGCAGGAATATCCAAACTTTAGAACAGGGATTACTCATTCTTATTTGTGATGCACCTTCTTTTCTCTTGGTCAATACAAGCACCTTGTATAAGTTTTAAACTCTTCCAAATCTTCCTTCGAACTTATACTTATTCACGACGTTTCTTTGAACCTAGCTACTAACGCCTCAAGAAACACTTGCACTCGAGTACTTTATCTCAATAGAAAATAGAAGATTATATAAATATACTTATCTGTACCTGTAGAAATAGAGGTTTACCCTATAAGATTTAAGAAAAGCCAAGTGGTTGTAGCCTCGAAGTAGCAAGTATATAAGGCGTTGTATATTGCTTAATAACTATAGATCTCTATATCTTTAAATAACTCTAGTATCTTAGATAGTGTTATTGTTTCAATAAACATACTGTAGAATACACTTATATGTCTAACTAGATATCAAGTCTTCGAAAGTTGTATAGCTACTAATACCTATTTAACTATAAACAATTGTATAGTTACTTATATATATATTTATTATTCGAGATGATTTGTTCAGACGTTGATGCCTTACAGTTGAGGCCTATATGGCTTACAGCACAAGCTTGGATCTTAATAAGCGAAGGAAAGTAGGCTCATAGGTAGGAATATAATTTCAAATGAGACTAACTTGTGTGCCTTCGGGCAATGTAAGTACTCCTGGTTCAGTGGTAAAATCCAAGCATTCACTAACATATCACTAGTGGTCAATTTGAAACGATACAGAGAAGATTAGCATGGCCCCTGCACTAAGGATGACACGCTCAATCAAAGAGAAGCTACCAATTTTTTTGCATTTTTGCTGTAATGAGCGTATTCATACAATTCTAGTGATGGTATCATAACGCTTTTTTGACATGATTCCATCATGTTGTTGCTGTTTATAGTTTTATCTTTTGGAACTGCACCTTTCTTCGGCTTGCGATCGTGACGTCTTACCTCTGATGCACGTGGTGATAGTCAAAGCGATAATACTAAGCGAGGTGGGCCGCGATATATTGCCATACAGTACCGCTGAACGCTCACTGTTCATGGTTAGACACAGCAGTTTGCGACTCGACAGCTCTACAATTCTTTCCATGGTGCTTGCGTGATCTTAATTGTCAACGCAATTCAAAGCATTCCAAGTAGTGGGGCTCGTCATATGAGTCTATAGGTGCCATATACGACATGGATATTGACGACATCCTTAGAGAAGCCGATCCGAGCTTTGAAGATGTTGGCCAAGGATCGCGAGACCTTCAAGCTCTGACGCGTGCTTGGGTTGCTGAACGCTCTAGCCCAGAAATTTTCCAGTAAGTTTCCCTGAATTCTCCCTATTATGCAGTTTTGCTTCAGGGCTATTCATGAAAATCAATGCATATTGTAGAACTAATCAATTCTTCAGATGGCCTCAAGATGGTCTTATTGAGCGTGTCAATGATCGCATACGTGTGCAGATTGAGAAAGTCGAGGAGATGACAGGAGATATGGATCCGAAGACGAATTTCGGTCTCATTGTAATCCAAACCGAACTCGAGAGGTGGAAGTATCTTGCGCGAGGCTTCTTGAGGGCAAGAATTGCAAAGGTTTGTCGTACTTCGTATGCTAAGTAGAGCAATGAGGATAATGCTACCGTCAATTGATCAGTTTGTACTGACTCTCCAATGTATAGCTTGATAAACATACTCTACATTACCTCTCTTCTCCCGAACTACGTGCCAAACTCGCTCCATCGGAAATTGCATATGCCTCAAGACATCAATCATTACTTCACTCTCACTACCTCTCGTCTTTCTTGGCTTCGTTCCCACCTACGCTGCAAAATCTGAATGATGTTTCCAGTGGATTGAGTATGATTGATACACCAGATTTAGAAACTGCAGTCTTTGTGAGAATGTTGAAAGATACGTATGTTGAGGGTAGGGGTAGGGATGAGGACAATACCATGGATTCCAAAAGGGGTGATGTGCTTGTGCTCAGGTGGGCGGATGTCAAAGCAATTGTTGAGCGAGGAGATGCAGAGTTGATCTGAGAAATTCTTGCTCGAGATTGAACTGAGTGCGAGGCTTTGTTGCACACAGGAATGCAACGAGGTGGTCTGCTGATGAACTATGGTCGATATAAGGCGCCTGCGATTGTGTATGTGCCTATGGGATGGAAGCTAAGATAGGAGTACAGAAGCTATAGCTAAAGAACTATCAAGTTCCCAAGGTGAGTTCAATTCCCGGTACACTTTGCCTCTTCCTGTACTAACGTTATCAAGAAGACCAAGGAATAGTTTGTCTTGAAGAGGAGAAGAGAAGACTTACTGGAATATGGAAAAACTCGAGTGTTGCTCTGGAACATTCTACGAAACCAAGGACGACGACATACACGTATGTTCAGAAGCGCATGTGTATAGGCACCTAAAGTCTTATAGTAGACAGCAACTTTGATGCCAAGAACTCTAGATATTGGATTGAACCAGGCAGATACAAGCAATAATAGATCGATGATTGAAGCTGTCTGAGCTTATCTGAAGAGTCTGATCTATCTAGGACTTTGACATCGTCTTGGTCTTACCCATCTCCGAATTGCAAGAGTCGTACGCATGACCTCAAAATAAATTCCCTGATTATGTGATGACGCAGTATTTTGATAGTCCTACATAGAACTTTTGACCTGATGTAGTACTGATCGCAGTCCTCACCACAACACTTGAAACTATACTTTACAAGATAACTTTGCCTTATTTCATCAGATCCCCTTGCGGCCAATTTCATTTTCAGTCATGGAATCGACGCCCATGTAAAGTGGAACACAATCTCATGTACAATTGAACCAAAACCAATGCAATATTCCAAACCTGACGCTATGTTTCATGCTTATTTATGCTGTTAGGTCCTTCAGAGCTCCTCGTTGAATGCCCTCTGCTTCAAGACGTGACTCTCGACCAGAGCACGAATCAGCTCAACAGCCGCATCTTTTCCCTTAGCCACAGCCGGCTCGTCACTATTAACGGGCACGTGAAAGAAGACAACTCTCCTCTGCTCCTGTTTCTTCCAAAGATGACTCAAGCTAGAATAGTAAATGAAATCACAAAGATACCTCCCCGCGTCTTCCGATGGCCTAACATCGACTCCCTATTCCTATTAGCATCCCCGACCACCATTACACGTGACACCGAGAAGTCAAGAAACGACGGCAGACTCACTGGTAAAGCAGTCTTCCATCTTCGCCATACATCGTCCATGTCAACATGCGTCTCAATCTCCACAGGACAATTCTCCTCCTTCCATGCGTCCTCGAGTCCATAATCGCTCAGCAGTCGCCCATCTACATCTCGCAGGTCGTAGCCATCCCGATGACCCCTCCTCTCAACACTATAGAAGTCCCGACCGGCCGCCATGCCAATGTGAATCATGAAGTCGATTTTCGGATACTGCGCCCACAGCTTGGGGACGAGGGAGAAGACCGTGTCATAAGAGACGCGCACAGGAGTGGGGTGGATGAGGATGCGAATTGATGGGTGATCTGGGCGATGCTTGAGCGAGTTCAGGATCGGCGGCAAGGCCTTTGTGATTTCCCAAGCAGGGTTGATGGGATACTGGGCTTTGAAAGGCTGCGAGGTGAGATATACATGTCAGCTGATGCGCACACGATCTATCGCTTCCCTTGCGTTGGATCAATGCTATACCCCGAAGCCAGTCACGACCACAACAATCTCGTCCCTTGCGCTCGTGTCTGTCTGTATAGAGCCCATTGTTGCGATGCCCTACGCCGATGATGCGAGGCTGATTGAGGATAGCATAGGAGAGATTGGGTGCGAAGGAGCTACATCCGTTGGCGTGTCATGACGCATATTGTGAGGCGTTTAAGCTTATTTCTTGCCCCGCAGCGATCTTCCGATAGTTAATACAACTTCACGGCGTTACCCCGCCCTTCCGATCCGCACGTTGGACGTGGCCATGCGACTATCCACGAGAGTTACAGAACACCGCACTTGGTTACATCTTCGATGCTGCTTTCTGTGATGTGAGTGGTCATGGGTTACGTTACGCATGGCGTCGAAAATCACGAAGTGATTCTGCAGAACACGGGCTTGTCGGTCCGATGCCGCGGCGATATCGACGCTCTTGATATCGGGCTGAAGTTCTAAACTCAGCTGTCACAATGAGACTGTCGCAATGATTCAACCAATATGAAGGGTTCAAGACGTTGAGGGGAAGCTTATGGACTTATGTGAGGCTTGAGAATACTATCGAAATAGTTACAAGGATGGACCGCGACCAATCACGTCTCATGCTTTAGGCTATGCTGACAGTGCTTACTTGTATCCATTGTCAGCCTCCACGAGCGAGGTACAGCCAGAAACCTTCCAGCGACATCAAGGTGATCAATTGACTGCCCGGAGACATGTTTGATGGCTTTAGAAGTTCGAGTTTTGTACGACAGCGCCTCGTATATTCCTCCACGTGAGTGTTTTTTTTTCGTTCTTAAGTCTGTCAGCTTCACAGCCCTCCTATGCGTTGCTTTTACTGATAGAATGACAGTCAATCAACTATAGCACCAAGGTTTACATACTGGAACAGCTTGGAGACATGATTGATAGCTGCTCAACAAGCAGTTGGACGTGCACATCGAACCATCTTAAACTGCGATAGTAATATCATAAGCGTAAGTATTCATCTCCAAAGCGGAGATCATACGTAAGACCTTACAACGGTGAGTATAAGAAGCTCATCAATTACCATTCCAATTCTTTCTTTCACTGCATTTCTCAAGTCATCAATCTTTCAACTTAAACAAGAATTCCAAGACCATTATCAACTGCATCAAAATGAAGCTCTTCACTTCTCTTTTCACACTCACATCCATCCTCCCTCTCATCACTGCTCTCCCATCTCCAACCATCCTTGCTCCCCGTTGCGGTACCACCGTCCTCCCTAGCACCCTTCAATCTCTCCAGCAAGCCTACCCAGACACTGTGTTTCCAAACACAGCATCAAGCGGCTTCTTCGAGCTTTACCAACAGCTCGATCCAAGTGGTACGTCTCCTTCTTCTTTTCCTCATATATATCCTACAGCAAAAACTAACACGATCAGGTGGACCACCAAACAACAAAACATACCAACTCATCTCCTTCACAATCCCCCCAGACTCCTATGGCTGCTCTCTTGGTGTCTCCTTCCCATCCTCCCTCCCACCCAACGCCTTCGGTCCGCAGCCTGTCATTGTGCACGCCCTGACGTCCCTGCCTGCCGCACCTACCTTTGATAACATCTCTACTTACTTTGCCAGCGGCACCTTCGGCCAGGTGAGACTGGCTGCGGGAGAGACTGACACGATTAACTCGGAGACATGCCCGGTTGGTGGTGGGCAGTTGGCTTTTGTCGTGGAATATGCGCCTGAGGATACGGGGAGCTCCTTTGTGGATTTTTACGAGGCGGAGACACAGTATGGGATTGACGGTTTCTTCGTTACTTACGATTGTTAGGTTAACCGTCAGGGGTGGATTCGGCTTAGGAGCTTTGATTTTTGTTGGTGTTATTTCCTTGTGCAAATCTTTTTAAATTTGGAGTGGCATTCTTTTGTCTAGTCCTCGCTTTTACTAGTCTATCATTTAAAATTGATTATTGTTCATTATTTTGGTGTCGTGGTTTATATCATATAAGTGCTACTAAAGGTTAGGCTTCTTCGTGATTGACAAACATGTGTTAGCCGATAGCTATTAGGGCAGATAGAGACGAAGACTTCAGACAAATTCGGAGTTGACTTATTGGAGGTAGCCCAAATAGCTCAGTGTCAACGTCTACAGTTACTGAAAATCTATAGAAGAACAGTAGTAATGTGCCCAAATTATTTGGTCTATTGGACGGCACAAGATTCGACTATGGCTACCTTAATGATGCTGTTAAACATTATAAATTCCTCCCAGATTCCCCTGCCCCACAAACAAACTAACTCATCACTCAACATACTCAACATATAGTTCGATCATTGTTGTTGTTTACAAGGAATTCGAGAAGCTCATAATTATCGGAAAACATTTCTCAAGAGAGAATCTAAAACTCCCACTTACACATTTCTACCACACACAGTCTCTAATCTCAAAGGTTTTCAACATGAGCCAATACATTCAATCCCTCCATCAAAAGCTCAACACTTGGTTGATGGCAGATGCCATTGAATCAAAGGCTCCAGCCCCAATTTGCAAACCGCAAATGCACAGTCTCCAGGCAGTGTTCCTCGGATTGAATGGACTGTTCTTATCGCTCATGCTCTACTATTTCCTCGAAAAATACCAGAGAATGTACCAACAAAAGCCGCAGCCAATGACGCAGATGGAAGGAATGTTCGCCCTAAGAAAGGAGATGGGAGAGATGGTCCTCAAGAGCAGCCTCAAGAAGCGCCAAGAGCTCCAGGCCAAGATCAAGGCCGCAAAGGAGGCCAAGCCTGCCAAAAACAGAGCCGGCAAGAGAGAGGAGCTGGAAGTCCAAGCCCAAGCCTTCATCGATTTCCTCTGGGCGCGAACCGAAGAAGGAAGACACCCAAACTGCGACATGTGCACGGGATTCACGCCACAGAGAATGGACGCCAACACCACGGCCGGGAAGATGAGGGACGACGCCGTGCGCGAGAGGTTCTACGCCACGCACCTCGCCGCCTTCATCGAGCACGCGCGCCAGAAGTTCAGAGTCCTCTGCTACGCCCACCCAATTGCGGGCAGGCCCTCTCCGCAACGAGCCCCGATGCCCGCAGCCCCGGCTGTCTCGGCAATCCCGGCTGTCCCGGCAATCGTCCTGAACGGCCACCCCCTCCCCCAAGCTCCCACCCCGCAACCATTCACTGCCCGCAGAGCCCCCGAGACGCAGGCCTCCTCCACGCACATCGAGTTCTCGGTGCGTGCGCCGGCCGGCGCGCAGACGCCGCCGGTCTGTGAGCACGTCGAGTTCGCGTCGGACGTCGTTCCCGTGCTGCCGGAGCGCGGGCGCAGCGGTCGCGCGGCGGCGAACAAGAAGGTGGGTGTGGTTGTGAGCTCCGAGTTGTCGGCGGGGTTGGTGGAGTATATGCGGTCGATGGCGGCGTATACGTTGTCACAGCAGAGGCAACGGAGATTGGAGGATGCGTGGGCGGGGTGTGAGGATGGGGGGAGGGATGGGCAGCGGGAGTTGGAGGATGCTTGGGCGGCGTGTGATGGGGATGGGAGTGCTTTGGTGGAGAGGGAGTTGGAGAAGGGAAAGGGAAAAGGAAAAGGAAAGGCTGTTGAGGTTGAGGATGCGAATGAGCCTGGATATGGAGGAGGTGAAGTGAGCGAGAATATAGAAGGACCTTCGGGATACAACGAGGGCGCGGGTGTTGATATTGATGCGGATTCCAGCGACGATGATATTGTTGTCGTTGAGAGGGATTGAGGTGAATTTGGGAAAGGGGGTTGTTGGAGACAAAATTGAACTTGATATTGGAGTACTGCGGGGATTTTAGTTTTGTTTTCTCGTTGGTTTTTGATCGAGTGTGGAATACATACAGAGCATGCAGAGTAATAATAATAAAAAATTGATAAATTTTCGAATCGACTTGAAGATGTTGCTTATCGTTCAAGTACAGTTGACCCACCTAGTAACCTAGAATTTATGTGAGCATAGCCTTATAGCAGAACAGTGGCAATGGGAAGAGGATATAAATCTCGATTTCAAATATCCTACCGTGCCGAAAGCCTAGTCAGTCATGGATCGCACACGGAAATATAAATGAATGTGAATTATATTACCGCTACTCCCTTCCCAATCCCCTAAAATAACAAAGCAAACAAATCATTAATCAACGATCCCCCTATCTCTGCTTATCCACCCCACCCCACCCCACCCCAACTCCCATCTTCTCTTCCCTACAACCCACTCAATACCACTCTCTAAGCCAACTGCCCCCTAACAACCCCCAAAGGAAACAAGTTCGTATGCGCATCAGTAAAGAAGGCGGCAGGATCAGCCTCAATCTGTGCGACCTTGAAACCGGTGCCAGTATCAACACCATTAGCCAGTACGCCGGTCGTGAAGGGACCCGTGGCGCATCCGACGGATATGCGTCTCTTGTCGTCGCCGACTGGGTTTGGGAAAGCGAGACGTGGGGGACCTGAGGCACCGCGTGCAGCTTGGTGGATGTGGGTTGCTGTGCGTGCGGGCGATTGATAGGTACCGGCTACGTTGAGGAGGGTGATGTTCTGGAGGGTGTTAGTTTGGTTGTGCGTGGGAGGGGAGGATGAGGAGAAGATGGAAGTAGATGGGAAAGAATGGGGGACGGGGGAGTGAGAGGAAGAAGGAAACGTACCCAGCAAATCGTGTCTTCGAGAGAGTTAATGCCGTAGTTGAAATATCCGACTGCATTCGCCGGGCCAGGGACGGAGACGGTACCGTTGCGGACTTCAGAGCCGAGGGCGGTGACTTGGTAGGTGGAGGTGAAGGTGAATACCTTGCCATTGCCGTAGACTTTGTCATATTTGGGTTTGTCGTCCTTGTTGGCATCCGGGTACTTGAGGTTCTCCCATCCCTCTGCTGGCGGTGGGTATTTGATAGAGTCCCAGCCACCTGCGGGTGTGTAGTCAATTGTGTTGTCTGGGAGAGGTGTGGCGAGTGTGACGGCCAGGATGGAGGTGAGTTGAAGGGTGGTGAGGAGTCTCATTTTGATGATGAAGGTTGGAAATGTGTAGAGTTGAGGTGATTGAGGTGTGTTTGGTTTCGAGGGTTGTTTGTAGAGTTGATTATGAAATGAGATGAGAATGAATTGATGCAGATGAAACGGCAAATTTATTCTCTTCTTATATACTTATATCTTGCATGGTCGAGTTTGAACCTTTCATTGCCCAGGAAATAGTTCATCTTCGAATAATAAGGTACCGTAGAAATGCTCATTTGTCAAGCGTATAGCTGCGCAGTATATCGTCATACACATGTGATAACCTCAAGACCCAAGACGTATTCTAGCTACCATTAGTCATAGCACATCAGTAACATTCATCTCAAGTCCAAGTCCAGATCACTTGGCTTGCTTGACATTCACGTATCGATATGAACATCTCGTCGTCTGAAGAATTCCAATATTTAAGCTTATTGCTTGGCTTCACTTTTTCATAAGCAGCCAAGCAGCTTATAACGTGAACCTGCCCGACCGTAAACCGTATGCATACAATGCAAATAGATATCGCCAACTGTTGATCAATAGCCTTCCCCGCAGACACAGATGGCCGACGTGGCGGAGTCAGCGTACAAGGTGATGGTGAGCTTGGCTTTGCTTGTGTATCTGTTGATTGACCGTTGGCAGCGAAGGTATGCAGCCCTGTGGCCATGGCATTCTAATACGAGTTAGAATGTTCTTCTTGGTCGTCCCAATCGGTGAGGTATATGAGTCTTGGGAGGACTTGGGATGACTTGGAAGAGCTTGGGAGAGCTTGTATCAATGGACTTGTCGTGAGTAGTATTGAAGCCGAGCAGATCATGTGCTGTGTGCGGAGTAGAGGTGGACGTCTTGGCGGGGGAGCGGGAGCTGGACATGCCGGAAGTATGAAGGCGCAGTGAACGGACTATCGTCATACCAAGCGTGTGTACCAAACATCTCTTGACGTCTAGATCCAATCTATATATGTATTTGTTTAACGCCGTGCATGATGAATTAAGCTTATTCGAATCTCATGCTTGTGCGTATGAATTGGGAAGTGAATTGTGGATTTGAGTACTGGTATGTTCTTGGAGGGAGATGTTGATTCGAGCACTCTTCGCTTGGCATTTGCATGAATGACTTGATGAAAGCATACCTAAGGAAGTGTTTCGATGTGGCTATAGGTAGAATGTGAGCAAGATGAATTTGAGGGGAGTTAGGGGATTTGAGATATGGAAAAGGAAGAGGAAGAGGAAGAGGAAGAGGAAGTCAAAGACTCTGGATATTTGTTTGTGAGAACAATACCTAGCGACTCTGCCAAGAACAATGCAATGGTTTGATGACTGACAAGGCGTATATCTCCTCTGCATTGCCATATGATCTACAATAAATACATGGGTGAGTTACACGAAATGTGCATGATCTTGATACACTGCAATGTGAGTTTCAGCAACCCATGAAGAGACTCATAGTAATATATATGGAAGATAGGGTCAAAGTGGATGGAAAGGCATCTTAAGATAGGCGAACAGCGAAGATTCGATTGCCGGTAGTCATATATCTAGAGGCTTTAAAGGGAGGGGGAAGGAGAACTGAGAAGAAAGAATTACATTCAAGATTGAACCAAACTAGAAGGTAGACTTGGAACAAATGCATAGATATTAATGCAGAGATATTAATGAAAAGAAAAGACAGTCTTTATAGAGTACAGAATGCCTCCATCATGATTATGATCCAGTGACACTTCCCGTGACACTTCCCGTGACCATTCTCGTGACCATTCCTGTGACCATTCCCGTGACGAAAGAGTGGGTCTCTCATCTGCCTCTTAAATACCCTTGCAGGCCTCCAATCACCGTATCAGCCAGCCCACCACTACGATCTTTGCAAGCAAGCAACCAATCACCAGCCCGTCGCATTCCGCATCCCGCATTCCTCACATCGAACAGGAACGCGTCGACCAAGAAGCCAAAGCGCGTCACACCAGCAGGAAGGGGGAAAGAGGCGTTCACGTCACGTTAGTAACCGGCCATGCATATCCGCACCGAGGGCGATGATTCTCCTCTGCATCTCGAATACATCAGGCCAGAGGAAATCGGAAAGACAATGTCGGGCAGCAAGGATAACCAGGTGAGTGGCAGATAGGACCAGCATATACATATCTATATCTATATATATATATACATATACTTCCCGACATCTATCCATCTTCAGACGCCAGAGAGAAAGTGGCAATGACGTTGCGCCAAGCAATTGCAGCTTTGCTGCTCAAACGGGTTATTTACACCAACACCAGCAACATCAACAGCATCAACAGCATCAAAAGCATCATATTCACACCTCCCCTCTCACCCACTCCCTCAATCAACCCACCCCACTTCAAGAAAAACAACTGACTAACCTCCCTCCCACAAACCCAGATCCCCATCACGCGCGTCGAGCAACACCCACCGCTCCTGGTCAAGAAGCTCTCGGACAAAGCCCACGCCCCGACCCGCGGCAGCGCCTTCGCCGCCGGCTACGACCTCTACGCCTCGAAGGGGAACTACATCCCGGGCAAGGGCAAGGCTCTCGTGGACACCGACCTGGCCGTCGCCATTCCCGCCGGTTGCTGTACGTCGCCCTCATCTTCATCCCAATCACATCCCAATCACACCCCATCCCTCCCAATCCCACTTCCACTTCCCATCCCCATTCCCATTCCCCCTCCTTTCCACACCCCTCAAAAAGCCACAACAGAAATCGAAGGAGGGAAAGGAATCGAGGAAATCAAAGCTAACCCTTCCCTCAAAAAGATGGCCGCATAGCCCCCCGCTCCGGCCTAGCAGCCAAGCACAGCATCGACGTGGGTGCCGGCGTCATCGACGCCGACTACCGGGGCGAGGTGAAGGTGCTGCTGTTCAACTTCGGCAACCTGGAGTTTGAGATCAAGGAGGGCGATCGCATTGCGCAGCTGGTGCTGGAGCGCATCTACACGCCCGAAGTCTTGGTCGTCGAGGAGTTGGAGGAGAGTGTGCGCGGCGAGGGCGGCTTCGGTAGTACTGGGTAGGCTTTACTGGATGGGATGGATTTTACTGGATGGCTTTTAGGGAAGGGATTTCAGGGGGGTTGGAAGGGGGTGGGATTGGAGCGATGATGTGGGGGATGTGCGCGAATGAGATTGAGAGGATAGATAGATGGTGTTGTAGAACGTGAATACAAGGGATTCATCTCGACTCGATAGGTTCTGGTATCTGATGTGGATTACTGCCGATACTAATCTGATCCATGACTATCCAATCCCCACAAACATTACACGCAAACCTAAACATCCACCACCTCAGCACGAAACCTGACCTCAGGATTCCTCAGACAATCCAAATTCCTAACCAGCCTCACCTCAGCCGCCTTCGTCCTCCTCAACCTCGCCATCTTCTCATCCACGACACCGGGCGCGCCCTCCAGCCTCCCAACCTCGGCATCACGAAACGCCTTCGTCCTCTCCAAAACAACATGCATACTCGCCAACGCCTTCTCAGCGGCCCGCGCCAACGGCAGCTCCGTGGCCGGCACGTCGGCATGACTCACCCAGCTATCGACGGCCGCGAGGCCCGGCACGCCCGACACGGCCTCGCGCAGGCGCACGAGCATCAGCGCGGCGAACATGTCGCCGGTGCCGGAGAAGAAGCAGTCGAGGGAGGGGATGTCGATTTTGAAGATGCGCGAGACGGGCGCCGATTGCTGCGTGGGCGACGTGGACAGCGCGGTTGGGTCGATGGTTGAGCCGACGACGGAGAGGTGTGGTGTTGCGCCTGGTGAGGGGAAGGAGACGGAGGTTATGAGGATGTGTGGGATGCGATACGTTTGGTGCAGGACGGTGATGGCGTGGGTTAGGGATGCGAGGTCGTGGATTCGGACGCCGGAGAGGGTTCTGTGGGTTGTTAGTGTCGTGGTAGGGAGTCGGAATTGAGATCGAAATTGGAAGCTGGGCTATGGCTCTGCTTCGATGCGTGTGCGGTAAATGCAGATAAACTCACTCAGCCTCGAATTGGTTCGGCATAATCAGATCAGCGTCTCTGATCAGACTCTTGTATGCAGGCACGCACTCCTCCGCCACATACAACTTCCCATTATCACCCATGACGGGGTCCAAGATCCAAAAGAAGCTGCCCGGCTTCATCGTGGCCTTTAGCTTCAGATCGCGCGCCATGGTACCCACAGCCTCCAGCGCCGCCGCGCCGGGAATGTAGCCTGACAGCATCATATCGAAGTCGTCAAGGTGGGATTGCTTGAGGCCTGCGTGCAGGTCCGCAATTTCGGCGGCTGATGAGCGTGTCCCGCGGAATTGGCCGTAGCCCGTGTGGTTGCTGAATTGGACGGTATTGAGGGCCGCTACTTCGCAGCCCAGTGATTGCATTACGAAGGCGGCCATGGTGTTGCCGACATAGCTGTGGACGTAAGTTCATGTTGTTGTAAAGGGGGTGGGGTGCGGGGAGGAGAGGGTGAGGGTGAGGGTGAGGGTGAGGGGTTGTGAGGAGGGGCGAATGCTGACAAGCCGACAAGACTTACCCATACACGACCTTAAACGTCAGCTTGGTACTTGAGATGATGGGCAAGAGATCCTACATGACTTGCGACAGCAAGGACCCGCGTCTCAGGGACAGGAAGGTCTGATTCCGCCGCCATGCTTGCTATTGACATTGCTGAGTCACCGGCTCTCGAAATCGCAAACTCACTCCCACTCTTGCTCTCAATCTATTCCTTCCACAGCTCTCCACAAAGTCGGAGCGTGTGACAGATGTCAGAGTACCTGACAAAAGTAAAGCACCAGAAGGAACTCAACGATAGCAGTCCAAGCACTCACCGAGGCTGAAGCTGAAGCCGACGATGATGTAGAACCGAAAGAGTATGCGAAGATACAGTGCAGTAAAACTTAAGCCAAGTCAATTCAAGTGAATTCAGCTCAAGCCTCGCAAAGTCTCGTAAAGTCTCGCTGTGCTATGATATGATGTGGTATATGGCGTCGCTTTGGAATCTCCCACTTCATTACATACATGCGCCGTTGTATTTATCACAAATAATAAATATTCCGAGCGCGTGGCACGGTCACGGTCATAGTCACAGTCACGGTTTGGCCTGTGAGGATCGCTTATCTCAAGATACGAGTGACGTTGGTGGGGCAAGACATACCCCGCGCTAAGCCTCTCCGAGACGATGGAGTGAAGGTGAAAGGTAGAGGGGATTTATTCTAGTATTTGATGTAGTAATAGATTACTAATGAAATTAGGCGAGGAGGAGGGAAGGATGTACCACAGTATGTAGATCAGATATTTGATTTTGTAAGTTTGTGAGTTACCTATGTAGGTGCTAAATGTGTATGAAATTCAGCATGACTTAACTTCTAGTGGGTGAAGATCCCACCACTGGAAGATGCATGATTAGTAAATCACAAATATAAACAATTTCGTGGAAGTCTTTATTCGAAATGTATTTAAACGCCTGACAGAATATAACTGCACATAGCCCATTCCCTAGAACAAAAAAACAGAGAAAACAAAAAAAGAACGCCTTATTTGAATATGCTCTTGCATTACTTCATTCCATCGCCATCCTAAATCCAGTATACAATCTTACTCCTCATCACCAATCTACCAACACGTCAGTGATTATTCAAATGATTATTAAATTTAGCCACACAGGAGCTGGAAGCGACATACCTTTGGAGCCAAGTAGAATCTCAAATAACTGCTACCGGCCAAACCGTACTCAACGAGAAGAGGAACCTCATTAGACAAGCAAAGCTTGACGCTGCTAGAGAGACCACTAGCCTTACAGAAGTTGACAAGGTATTTAAGGGAGAAAGTAAGGGAGACAGGCTCAGTGAGCTCGATGTCGACGTTGAGCCCTGGCTTATCGACATTTGTGTGGCTTCGGAGGGTGACGGCACCGTTACCGATATCACCATTGCACTGGAATTTAACACCATCCTTAGAAGCCTCAATTGACACTACACTCACAATCAGCACAAGCAACTTAACCAAGCAGATTGCACTGCAAATTGCCAAGTGACTTACCCGACTCAGAAAGCGCCATCAAATCCACGCAGATTCTGCGGAATTCAGCACTGGGCATGGAGATAGTAGCAGCGTACTCGGTATCAGGGATGCCAAGATGCTCCTGATCGATGTCCATGAGCTTGAGGTCGTACTCAGAGAGGCGATCGCTCTCCGAGCTCTCGAACATGAGGTTGAGGACATCGGGGGCGTCCTCTGCCTTGAGGGTGAGGACATCATCGTTCTGTGCAGCGCGGAGCACCTTGGTGAGCGAGGTGAGGTTGACGCCGAGCGCGACGTTGCGGTCGCAGCGGTACGGCGAGAAGCCCTCGGCCTTGAGCATCATGGAAACGAGCGCCACGTGGGAGTTGTCCATGGCCTGCAGGGCGATGCCGGAGTCATTGCAGTCGAAGTTGCAGTCTTGTACGAGGTCCTTGATGGCGTCGACGACCTGTGGCTGTTAGTCTCGGTGTCGCAATTCTTCTTCCAGGAGTGCCATCACATACCTTCTTGAGGAGATCGGCCTGCTCGAGACGTGCTTCCAACACTGCGTACTGTCAGCGAAACCCATACATCCATAAATTCACAGCAGCTTCGTGCGGGGAAAACGCAGGCAAAGATGGTAATGACAATGCAGAGTAATTTACTTACTGGTGACGATAGATGATATTGAGATTGGGGTATGTGAGAGGGAGAAATTGGAGGGAGAACAAAAATTTGAGGACTGCGGATCGTGTTGGTGGAAGAAGATGTGTTGATTGAAAATATAGAAATCGAGCTGCGACACGCATATAGAGCTTCGAGGCAGACACGTCCAGGCACTACTTTGCCCTAGCGCGTTTGCAACGCGTTAAGTGGAATTGTGTGCCTAAGGTGTGAAGGCTGTAATGCTTGGAGTATCACGTGCTTATGTAAGTGAGGATGTCATCCATGCATACATAATATGCATAATGGCGACAAATAGAGTTATTCACAACTTAGTTCATCCTACTCTAATCCTTTGACACTTGATCACTGATTAATATCTCATTCTTATCAAGATCTACACTAGTATTTTAGACATGACAAGGTATGTTTATTTCGACTTTCTTGTTCTCTACAAGTTGGCCTACCATTCGATCAGCCTGATAGCAAAGCCTATTGAACAGCAAACCGAACAGAAATACCAAAAAGACGAAAGGAAGACGTCAGAGTTCAACTTCATCAGACAGCAATACCAAGACAGAAAAACGTCATATCACAGCCTCGATGAATCCGAAATGTAGATCAGGTAATAAGGTGAAGTAAATCTTGAATTCCAACTTTTACAACGAAGCAACGAAGCAACGCACCAAGGTCCACAAGTCCACATTAGACCGCCAACAATGCAATGCAATGCAATGCAACGCAGCACCTCATACATACTCTCGCATGGAACCTCCCTAGGTTGGATATATACAATGAAACAGACCAAAAAATCACAAAGACAAACACCCCAACCATGCTCAACTATTCACAACCCCACATCAATATTCAAGGTCAGCCAGCTGAAAGCACCTAGGCAATTTACATGGCCAAACCGAAAGCGACAGCAAGACCGGCAACGAAGCTGAGGGTGCCGACGGAACGGATGGAAGCAGCACCAGTGGCCATGGCGTAGGTGGCGGTGCTGGAGGCGGTCATGTTGGTCTTGGTGGAGTTAGACTTTGCGGTGGAGGAGGCAAAGCCGGCGGAAGCGGTGACGGTGGACAAGGTGGATGCGGCAGCGGAGCCCGAGGCTGCGACTGCGGTGGTGGTGGAGTCAGATACAACCTCGGCGTTGGAGAGGGAGGTAGTGACTGGGACGGCGGATGAGGCAGTGCTTGAGGAGGAGGCGACGACAGCAGCGGCGGTGGCCTGGGCCTGAGTGGAAGATGCGGCGACAGAGGAGGATGCAGGGGCAGAGGAGGTGGATACGACGGCCGAGGAGGAGGAGGAGGAGGAAGAGGAGGCGGCGCTGATGTGGAATGGGTAAGAGTATTGGAAGGTGGTTGGGTCGGAATCGAGGGAGAGCTTGAAGCCGTAGGTGGCGTAGTCACCAGCGTCAGATGGAATGGTCCAGCTGTAGGATCCGACGGAGCTGTCAATGGAGCCTGTGGATGATCAGTATACCGAGGTGAGGCTTCACGTGCGAGTCTGCGACTTACTGGCAATGGCATCACCGAGCTGGAGGGTAGTGGAAGTGGCTCCCTGGAGGAGAGTGATGGTGACAGTTCCAGAGACTGTGGACTCCCAGACGATGTTAAGAGTGGATCCAGCAGCAACCTCTTGATCCTGAGTTGGGGCGGTGATAGGATCGAAGTTGGCGGTCTGGGCAGCGACGTAGCTGGTGAAGGCCAAAAGGCCGGCGGCGAAGACGTTGGAACGCATGATGATGATGATGATGGAGATAGTTTTTGTAGTTGTTTTTTGGAAGACGAATTTCTGAAGAAGAGAGTGAAGGAATGTGTGACGACGAAGACGACGTGAGTGGTAGTTTTAGAAGTAGCTGTTTGTTTTTCTTGAAAGAATGACTGGTATCACGAATG
The DNA here is from genome assembly GCA_022609375.1 of Xenosphaeropsis pyriputrescens. Classification (NCBI taxonomy): domain Eukaryota; kingdom Fungi; phylum Ascomycota; class Leotiomycetes; order Phacidiales; family Phacidiaceae; genus Xenosphaeropsis; species Xenosphaeropsis pyriputrescens. The sequence continues at coordinate 118,718 of JAGKQE010000061.1, forward strand.
ATACTGGAAGATGAAGGATGTGGAATGAAGCGTAAGTGACGACGGCGTACAGGCAAAAGAACAAGAGGAGAGGAAGAGAAGTGCAAGAGCTGGGGGAGATTGGATATGTATAGCAACAGTTTCGGCGGCAGTGGGCGGCAGCACGTGAGTGGATGAGGGAAATCGACCTCTCTCTCTCTCTCTCTCTCCCTCTCCCTCTGTCACTTCGAATTAGAACATGATGCGCGCTGCTAACTCGCTCCACCGTAAAGCTTAAAGAGGCAAAAGACCGAGCGGACAAGGTCGGATGTACATGGAGGACAGGACTTGGGTCACGTTCGTTCCTCCACTCGCGGACATTTGCTCTGCGCACCCATACAAGCTTCTCATGGTTTAATCTCAATGCGGACAACGTGCCATGCTAGATGCCAATCCGCCGGAGGGGACTAGACAGGGGTTCATGGGCAGCCGTACTTGTACCTGACTACCTACTCTACCTTGCTTCACCTTGATATGCATAAGGGACAGTACTGAAATGTTTATTGAAAAACAATTGGGTATTTATGATATTTACGCGTGTATGATTTTCCCTCATTGAATAGATCAACAATAAATTGTAAATGGTAAATATTAAATAGTGAATAATAGATAGTAGATAATAAATAATAATAATAAATAAATGAATACACAACGAATATAAAGAATAAAGAATGGATAAAAACAATACCAGACCAGATCTTATTTTGTACTACCTTCCCGCACCTCACCTCACCTCACCTCACCTCATCTCACCTACATACCACACCATGCCACATACGCACATGATCCCACAACCACAAAAAAGAAATTAACCCAGTGTAAATAATAATAATAATATATAAATAAAATAGACAGAGCTAAGACGCAAATATCATACTCTGTAACCTTCACGCCCTAATCTACAGGCTGAGCGTGCATACATGATCAAAGGCTGAGTGGTAGCTGGTCGAGGCGTGGCGCCCCCTTTAAGATTGCATATTGGCAGGTTGAGGTTGAGGTTGAGGTTGAACGGATGATGATGGGAGATGGGCGACGAATGAGAGATGGGTATATGGAATTTCTAAGGTGATTATATACGTATATTATATCGGATATGTCAAGTAGGTAGATATTGTATGAATATACGAATAAATAAACAAATAAATGATGAATGAACAAATAAGAGAGAAAAGAGAGAATGCACGCTTGACCTACAAAAGGGTCATCCAGGGGGGGGCGTGATGTTATGCCGGTTGGACATAAGCAGCATAAGCTTAATTTAATTTCAATCTGCATGCACAACAGGATCTGACTGTGTACAGACAGATGTATCCAATCCATACAATCATCTCAACTCATCTATTTGAATTCTGGCGATATTTCGCAAACACGAGGGGTGAGGCTCGGCCTGTTTCTGCCCACTTCACACTCCCTTGTGGGTATCTATGTGTGTAGAATGTCCTCGACTCGGACCTCCATTGGATTCAGATTCGCTCGTAGGAACACAGACATGACCTAGATACCGACACGGCATCTCGAATACCTAGAGATATACAGGCACTTGATCTACGCTCTTCTCACAGATACGACAAGGAAAGTCAAGTCAAGTATATGTATGCAACTACTTGTACCCAATCAACTCTAGTGATCCTTCCCCTCGCTCTACTTTCACCGACCTGTATGGATACGTATCTGCATCATCCGCCCGCTCTGTTCTCTTGTGGTTGTGGCATGTACTTTACTGTATGTAGATCAAGTCGATCAGGTACAAGACTCATGCTACTCGACACTACGATGGACTCGTGTGTACCTGCATCGACCTCCCTCCCGCCGACGCCATCATCCGCCCACGGCATCAAGAGTACAAGCACGAGCACGAGCACGAGCACGAGCACAGTAATCTCGCCTGTGGAGGATGGATTCATCATCTGCTCTGCTCTGCGCATGAGCCTGCTGTGTCTCGACACCGTACGCGAGCCAGAGGGAAGATTGTACAGTACATACGTAGACGAAGAACCAGACGTACGTACCCAACCCCAATATGAAATACGCCTCTGTACTCATCCTCATATCTCCAGAAGGCCACCGACAAATGAAGGGAATCCCTCACACAAGACATTTATTACAAGAGATACGCAATCACCGCTGAGCCGTTGGCGCATTTCTGCTCTTCTTCACTTGTTGGCCGAGTTCTGCACCGACATAGGTACTGCTTGTGCTTGTATGTGTGTATTACCATTGAACATAGTGGGTATCTCGCCTACAGACCCTCGCATCACCACCACCAAATCAGAAACCAATCCCAAGACTAGAACCATGGTTATGATTATGACCAAGACCAAAGACCAAAGACCAAAGACTCAGGACTCAGGAGAATCAATGCCCGCTCCGAAATCTTTCTCCCCACTTCACTTATGTACCTTCCCATCCGCCCAGCCCAGCCTAACAAAAGCCCAGCCCAGCCCAGTACAGTCAGATCCAGTACAGTCCAGGCAAGTCGGGCTACACTACCGTTAACCTCGTTTTATCTTTACGTACAAATCTACAGCCCAGTATTTATATACTCGTATATATGCAGTAGTCTGTATCTGTACCTGTAGAATACATGTCTGTATGTATCTGTATCTGCTTGGCGCGCCATCCCATCTCCAAGCCGTGTGCCGCCTCCCCAAATAACCAAGCCGCCCGCCCACCATCATTACTCTTTCCTCGAAAGCGGCACCGGCATCGTTGGTGGGCGTTTGTGGATGGTTGCTAGGTAGGTGGGTAGAGAGGGAAGGAGGGCTTTTTCTTGGTGATGCTGGGGTTTCGGGATGGGAGGGGGTATTTATATCGTGGACTTGGAGTGGTGGATGGTGGAGGCCGGTTATGGAAGAAGAGAAGGATGGAAGGGAGTATGTGTCCATGATACTCACCGTCGCCATCTCATGGCCTGTTGGTTGTGGAGACGACGAAGCGCTGCTGTTACCGACTGACCCTTTCACTGCCGTTGCTGGTAGCCATATGGTATGTACAGTAGTACATACATAGTGGAGGCTGGAAGTCAGATACGAACGAAGATCTTGCTGTGCTGATCGTCGAGTCTGACTTCGATGATGGATGGGACTTTACACGAGCGACACGAGATGATACGCGCCCCCCCACTTATTCAGTTTGGTGTTTGCGTGGACTGTGGATGTTGATGTCGATGTTCATGTTGGGCGTCTATAGGACTACGGTATGTATACCTATGTATTGGACTTCATGGTCTTCGAGGACATTGGTACTCATCGGTTGGCGTCGTTGAGGGACGGTGAGATCGCTCTTGATGAGTACCAGCTGTGTATCTCCTGCTGAGGCTGGGAATTGCTTCAATGGGAGAGTATAGTCACCTACCTATGGATCTGGTGAGTGAGAGCACGTACATATGTAGGTAATCTGGATATGAATTAGTCCGCACTCTACGGAATAATTCCAGAGTAGCCATACCAGGCCCAACCATCCAGAGTACAAGCTGCCGATAGTATTCCATCCCAACCGGCTTCGTCGATCTGGCTCCGAGGAAATCGGACCTCGTCGGACTCGCACTCGCATTCCCATTCCCATCTTCTCGAGAATGCGATATCCGAGATGCGTGTGTGTGAATAGCCGAAGTGCGAGGCCATATTGTCGGGACTCGGTGGGATTGAGTAATGTGTACTATGTAAGCACTCTAAGATACTTTGTTCTCTCGCGCTGGTCTTTTGTGCTGGATTCTTCCGCGAGATGTGCACGCATGGTTTGGTGGATCAGACAGGGCGAGATTATGCATTGATTGGATGTAGATCCAATCTCGGTGCTCTGGTGCTTCGTATTTGGGGATTTGAGGATTTGAGTTGGTGTTTGTGCGATTGAGAGAGGGCAATGGATGAGACTCGATAGGGCTCGAGGTTTGTTGTTGAAGATGTTGCCTACCTAGGTACTATGCAACGCCTCTATTCCACTCGTGTACCTATGAATAGATCCGACGTGGAATATGCCACTGTGTATTCACGCGGATCATCATCATAGTTCATACTGATCAACGTCGTGATCTTTCGGTCTGGGGTTGGAGATGGGCTGATGTATTTATGAAGACCTAGGTATGTACCTACCTGTGCCCTTGAAGACAAACAGAAGCCAAAGGGATATGATGTGCGATGCGATGCCATGCACGTGTCAAAAGGACGCAAGAGGCGTGTGGAGAGAGATAGAGTTCTGTCAGTCAAGTTCAAGTCAAAGTCAAGGTGTCCGAATGCAACGTCCAAGTGGTAATTCAAGACCAACCTTAACCTCGACTTCACAGCATTGTTGTATGTCTTCCAAGTCCAAAAATAAAATAGAACAAAACAAAACAAAACAAAACAAAACAGGATCAGAAGATCAAGAGATCAACAAATGCTTCAGATTCTCTTCACAAGAAAAGACCCTTTCTCCCTCTCCCTCGCTAATCTGCCATGATCGTCGTCATCCATGACTTCCAACCCATGGGAATCCAAATTTGGACGGTCAAATTGCGGAGAATGTGCATTGTTTTGTACTTTGTACTTTGTGCATCAGAACGGAGAATATTTCTCCTAGTTACAGTATATATTATGTACATATATATACAAGTATGTATAAGTATGTATATGAACGATGAAAAGTGCATTCAGGGGATAAGCAAAGGGATGGATGATCTTTGACCGAGCGACCGGTAATCAGGGACCTTTAATCTTTTCTCTCGTGCAATTCAATATCGCCTATTCTGTATTCCGTAGTGCTATGGTAATCTATCCAAGGGATCCGAGGGATTCAAGGGATTCAAGGGATTAAGGGATTAAGGGAGGGACAGAGCACAGCATCAACTGTCCTTTTTGTTGTTATTCTTGTGACTGTTGATGTTGTTGTTGTTGTTGTTGTCATTATCGTTGTCGTCGTTATTGTCATTGCTATCACCGTTGTCGTTGTTCTTGATCTGTTTTACCTCCTCCGACAACCTCTAGGCGTTAATCTTATCCGTCAAGTCATTCGTTTGTCACCAATCATTCACACTTACAACGTACTCACTCATAGATCATTCATCACTCATCACACATCACTCATCGTTCATCGTTCATACGCTCTACTCTACCATCGTGACACATCTTCAACTCAACTCAACCCAACTCAACTCAAGTCGACTCAACCTTGAAACTGTACCTGAACCTTCAACTTCATCTTCATCTTCACTACCAGCTTCAACCTCCAAACAAACAACTCACCTTCAACAATACAACAACCTCAACCGACTATCACTATCAAAACCCCCCCTGTACTTCCGTCAACTCACACTTTCCCACTCCATCTGCCTTATCGCCATGATCAGCCACATGAGTATCTATACCTCATAACAATTTTGTGCGACTGCGGCTGTGCGACTGTGCAACTGAGACATGGAATCTATCATCTTTGAAGACTCCCCTTTGGCCGCCTATCTAGAGGGTATGTGGAAGCCCACACACTCTCATCTTTCATATCACCAAATGTCACTTCATGTCTGTTATACCGGAATATGTACTGACGCTGCATCTTACAGCTGAAGGTGGAAACGACGATAACTGGGCCTCGGCGCGCGATGGAGATGGCGACAACGATTCCACATCCAGCTCACCAAGTCCCTCGTTCGCGCCTCGCGGTAGACCCAATGTCTCGAGGGTCAAATCGAAACTCAAACCCATTCCTCAACCTTTACAATTACATATACCACAGCGCTCTGTCGTTGCCACTCTACGCAAGACATGCTCAGTGAGAGCTCCCACCATGCCACCTCTACAACTCGCTGACACATGTGCCCACAGAAAGCAGTGAACTCCACCCTTGGACGAGCCGATAATGCGAGATTCCTCGAACAGTTCCGATACATCATCGTCGCCTCACAGTTATTGAGTGAACAATCATATCATGGCCACATCTCTCAACTCCCACAGCTCAATGGACCCCTCTCTCCGGGTCTCCCGCCCCAGCTTCCCAAATTCTCCGTGACTGGAGCAGTCGCTACAGCTTCTGCCGCCTTTACTCTGGCATGGTTGGTACATTGGGCACGCGGAAACGGTGATGGACATGCCGGAAAGGGACGGACAGCACTGGCGGTGACGGTTTTCGGAGGAGTAGCTGTTGTCGCATATGCATATGTACGCAGACAATGGTTGCAATATCTGCGACAACGCACCCTCGAAGAGACTTCTACATTTATCACTCGATCCCAGGGACTCAGTGCGGCCATCGCAGCTGCCATCACTCTTGTTGCAGAGGTAGAGTTGGTCTCGCGCGGATACAGAGTCAGCACACCCTTACCCCCTGTGAGTCGACTCGAGGATCGAAGCCATACGAGACGTTGCGCTCGCATGCGAAAGACGCTTCACCGAGTTCTGGCGGCCGTTATACCCGTTCACAATCACGCCTGTTCGGTGCTGAAACCACTTGCGGAAGAAATGGATTTGGAAAAGTACTACGACATTTACGATGTCAGCGAACTCGATATCTCGGAAGCGATGTCGGGATACAAGGAGGAAGAATTTGAGGACTTTGAGGCTCTGAAAGTCATCAAGATCCTAGCAGCTCGATTCCATGTCCTCAGGAAGGTCTTCCTGTGCTCCCTCCTAGCCCTAGACGCAGTTGGCGCCCGACCCGATTTTTCACGTTGGAGCACTGCCCTGGAACAGATCGAAGCTGTCAGCAATGTTACCGCACAGGCCGAGGATAATCTACGAAGGATTCTCGACGAAGTGGAGAGTAAATCCCCTGACTGTCCCACTTCACAGACCAACCCACTAACCACCCCAGGCTTCCCTATGCCCACCACTCCGAAAGTGCCTCTAACGCCTAATCGCGAACGTCACAGAATGCAACTCCGCAAACTCAACTCCCTTTCTTCCGGTATTCGTGGCTTACAAGCGAAACTACACGTACTTCGTGAAGAATCAGACGCCACACTCGATGAATCCGAGGACGTTACGGATCTCGGCGCGACGAGTACCACACTCATGGCGCAGTATGAATCGATCGGCGTGGATCTGAAATCCCTCATGCAGGAATGGGAGGACGGCAAGGCGGCCCTGGCGAACAACATCGATCGCAACGAGAAGCGCATCTCCCACATGTCCGGCTTCCTCAGCCCCGCCATCTCGCTCTCGGGTCTCACGGTCGTGGAAGAGGGCACACCCAGCGACGCCCTGCGCGCCCTCAACGGCGAAGACCGCCGGAACAGCGTCAGCCTCAGCACCGAGTCGGACGACCCCGAGGAATTCGAGGCCGTCGCATGCGACACCACGCGCAAACGCAGCACCTTTACCCGCGAGGAGCGCATCCGTATGATCAAGGAGGACCGCGTAAAGAGGGAGAGTCTGCGTGAGAAGGGCGATGCCAGTACGAACATGCTCCGCGAACTCGAGAGCGTTATCAATCTTCGTCCCAGGGCCAGACTCGCACCTGGAGTGGGCGGTAGGGGACCTAGGATTACTAGTATTTGAGGGGGGGGGGGGGGGGGGGGGGGGGGTTATTTAGGTTTTTAAAGGGGGGGTTTGGGTGGGTTTTATTAAAAAATTAAAAGGGGTTAATTTTT
>JAGKQE010000061.1:126303-180050 GCA_022609375.1 Xenosphaeropsis pyriputrescens
CCCCCCCCCCCCCCCCCCCCCCCCCCCCCCCCCCCCCCCCCCCCCCCCCCCCGCGAGGATCGGTTATGTCCGAGGGGGTTTGGATGGTGTGAGTGAACCTCTTGCAAGGGGTAATTGATTCTTGAATCTTAGCGTGCTGGAGTGTCGGGGTTTATTTGGGCATTGTGTTTTTTCTCTCTCTTTTCTGATTTACATTTCCATCCATCCGTTTGGATCTTGGGTTTCTCTCGTTCTTCGTTTGTCGTTTCCCATTTCCGCTTTCCTTCTTCTCACTTCTTACACTTGTGTTACTTAACCCTCCCTCCCCATCCCCCCTTTTTCTTTGTCTTTGTTTCTTCCCTACTTACTGCTCTTGTCCTTCCGGATGGCCTCGTTTGGTATTCTGTCTCGTTTGTTTGGGTTTGGGTTTTTGCTTTTGGGGCGTTTGGGTGTGGTGTGGTGTGGGGAGATTTAGAGGTCGAGGTCAAGAGATTGGGAGGTTAAGAGCTGAGATTGGGAGGTTAGGAGGTCAAGAGATTGGGAGATTGGGTTGGATAGATGTGAATGGGAGATGCTTCGTTGAGGACTGTATACTAGCATGAGAATTGATGTAATTGCTGGGATTTGGGGAGTTTTGTTATGGCAATGTTGATGAATGCTGTTGATTTAGCTCCCTGTCTTTTCTCTTTTGTTCTCTTCTCCTTCTCCTGCCTCTCTCCCATCTCATCCACCCTACCCTCTTTCCTTTATATCACCGCATATAACTCACTAGCCCATCCCTCATCATAAGCTTCCTCCCCCCCTGCCTTTCTTCTCCTCAACCCCACCCACTCACACCCATGACCAACCACCTCCTCCTACCACCCTATCCCTCTCCCACCACAGCTCATCCTATCCCAATCCTCCCAACCCCCCCGATCAAGTTCCATCGCCCTCCTCCCCCTCCCATTCCTCCCATCCCTCACATCTCTCGACACCCTCTCCCTCTCATCCCACCCAATCTCCACCCCCCCCTCCATCATCGTCTTCCCCCGAATCGAGTTCCACCATATCACCGTCGCTATCGTCCCCAAGAGGGCGGCGAAGAGGAAGAGGAGGGTTTGTGGCGTTGCGGCGTGGGGAAGGAGGGGGAGGGGGTTGAAATTGGGGCGGTGATGGGGATGGGCGTAGGGGATTGGAGGCATTTTGGTATGGGTGCGGTGATGGTGATGGTGGTTCGGTGGTGGGTGTGGTGTCGATTGTGGGTTGTGGGTTTTGGGAGTGTGATGGGTGGGATTTGTGGTGGTTGATGTGTTGTGATGAGATGAGAGGTGAGGGGAGAGATGAAGATGGGGTTTAATTTGTAGGGGCAAGAGGTAGGAGGCATGGCTGGCGTGGGTTTTGGGTGACGGGGTTTGGGGTTGGTTTTGGGGGCTTTGATGTGATGGATTGGGTGGTTCTCAGTTAGAGAGTGGCTTGATATGGGTGTGAGTTGTCGATTTGGGAGATGAGTGAGTGGAAGGGACTAGGTTGGTAGATGGGGCCATGGGGTTATTCGTTGTTGGATATTCGACATTGTGGATTTGGAGATGTTGGGCTCGATGTGATAGTTTGGGTATTCTTTGGAAGGTAGTAGAGTGAATTGGGAATTCTATGCATATAAGATAATACAAGAATACGTTGGTTCATGAGGATAGAGGTGTTTTGTTGTATTGGATGCTATTGCGTTTGTTTAGGATTGTCTGTAGAAAGGGGACTAGATTATCGAGACTTGATATAAATTCGACTATGATTTATTACTGCTTGCAGTGTGTGTTTGTAAGTATATAAAGAAAAGAGGAATACTATACACGTTGAGAATTAATAGGAGTGCACTTTGAAGTATAGATAACCACTTTAAGCTCTACTACAAACCTATTGCTCCTTGTATATATCACTATTATTATATCCCTCATTATTGGCCCTCGTCACTACCTCTTCCTAAATGTTGATTCATGCAAAAAGCAGAGATATTACAAAGAATTATTATGCATCCAATCTTGGATTATTTTCTATGTACGCCTACCTATGTTTCCTATAATAGGACGAGCTCTTGAAAGTTGTAGTAGGATTATCAAATGCAATAAAATAATTTAGAGTTGTAGATTTAATCTCAGCTATTCAACTCTGGCACGCTGTACAGTTAATAAGAAATGTACAATTAATAAGAGCTGTCTAGTCATTCCAATCCAATGTGCATCTTCAAGTGGTTTATCATAGGATGTCGATGCAGTTATCAAGATTGAGATAATAGATACTCCTGAAAGCGCGGGGAAGGCTAAAGTAAGGGCCCGCACCAAGTGCATCGGAGAAGACTCCATGCCGATCTTAGCACCACAGCAACGACACCGTCATCAATCATAATAATAATAATAATAATAATGATATTATCATTATTATTATGCATCTGGTATGGGTATGGATATTCAGAGTATCTTTCATCCAATCAGGTCAAATCATTTGAAGGTGAGTAAACGCAGCATCTCTAGGTGCACCGGGCAGTGACGTCTACAAGTTAGCCCAAACTTAGTATACATATCCATATATCCATACATATGCTAGGACCGTGGCCTTTCTTTTCCACATCACATCATACTGTCATCATCGATCAATCATTCATCATTCACACTTCACTCAATTCGTTCCCATTCTTTATAAGCAGCTCATCCACCCCAAATCGAACCAGATCAAACAAAATCATGTTCCGTCGTACTCTCATCTCATTTCAGAGAAGAACATTCAGCAACACCCCAGCTACCTTCAAAATCATCCCAGAAGCTACCCAGACTACACCCGGCAAACGACCCGCATCAATGGAACCAAACCTGAACAAGGCTGCTGACGAGGGATCTCGCGCAGCGGAACTTAACATCGATTCTGCAGATGGAATCCATGAGAGAACTCCTGTATGTTGCTTCCATCATCCCAGATCCTCCACCACCTCTCTTCCCACGTCTTTCAACCGTTTCGTTCAGAGTCAATTGCAATACTAACGGCTTTCTACAGAAAGCAACAACCTCTGGAGTTGGTGGTGCAAGTGAGAAGCCGGCTCTGAACAAGGACGGGGCAATTGGTAGTATGTTCAAGTCTGACGGAGCCATTGGCGCTGCTGCGGATAAGGTTGGTGGTCCGTTTTCGAAGGATGGTGCTATTGGCAAGAAGTTTGAGGCGGATGGATCCATTGGGGGAACTGTGCAAGAGAATTTGGGGAAGAAGTAAACTGCAGGAGTAAAGAATTGATTGTGTTCTCTATGTTGAATGTGGAACTACGATACTCTAATGATTTGATAGGTCTGTCATTCTGTGTGATACTAGCGTTTTCGACGTCCAGGTTGGGAGATGGAGATAAATAATTAGTAAGTAGAGGATATTATTTAGTTTATGACTTTGAATTCTCTTTAACACCAAGGAAAAGTCTCTTTAGGTAAAGTGCTTACTTACAAAGCCGTAAAGGTGAAATGCAGATTGATAGTGCACTTTTTTGAGAGTAGACATTCTCATTTTAAGGTGGCCACAATATCGCTCACAAAACATATAGAACCTCTCCCACCAACCAAGATTCCTCCACAAACCCCAAGAACCCCACAATCACAACATCTCAAATCCTTTCAATAACCCCACAAAGCCGAACAACTCCACGATCTCCAAAAATTCAACGACCCCCAAAAATCATTCAAGTCAAGATCAACCCATGGAATTAACACGTGATATCCACGTCGTCCCAGTCCAAGACGGAGCCAACCACAACCACACCGTAATTTTCCTCCACGGTCGCGACAGCATAGCCAGCGAGTTTGCCGACGAGTTCTTCGAGAGCCAAGCAACGGACGACCGAACCCTTCCAGAAGTCTTCCCCGCGGTCAAGTGGGTGTTCCCCACCTCAAAGATGCGCAAGTCAGCCCGCTTCGAGACGCAGATGTCGCAGTGGTTCGACATGTGGAGCGTCGAGGAGCCCAGCGAGCAAGAGGAGATGCAGAAGCAAAGCCTGAGTGAGAGCGTCGGCGCCGTCCTCGATCTCATCCGTCAGGAGGCCACCCTTGTCCCCCTGCGCCGCATCTTCCTCGGCGGCATCAGCCAGGGCTGCGCGACGGCCATCATGGCGCTGCTCTGCGGCGGCGCAAGGATCGGGGGCTTTGTGGGGCTTTGCAGCTGGCTGCCGTTCCGCGGGGCCGTGGGGGAGATTGCGCGGCGCGAGAGGCGCGAGGGCGTGGCTGCGGAGATACGGAAGATGCTTGGGGGTTCGGAGGGGGTTATTGGCGATCTCGGCGATCTCGGTGCCGGTGCTGGGGCGATGCTTGATACTCCGGTCTTTCTTTCGCATTCGGAGGATGATGATGTGGTTCCTGTGGAGAATGGGGAGGCGTTGAGAGATGGGGTTGGGGAGCTTGGGATGCAGGTCGTTTGGAAGGCGTATGTGGATGGTGGGCATTGGATCAATGAGCCGGAGGGCGTGGACGACGTCGTTGCATTCCTTTCGAGCAAGATGTTTGGTTGAGAGGATGGGCTTTGGAAATGGGTTAAATGATTTGGAGCGTATGGAGGCGTTTATATACCATGGTCGGTGATGAAAGAATAGATAAGTCACACTTTTGTGACAATTCAATTGGGTATAGACCTTGTTAATTGGTGAATAACTCATCTTTTGACAAAAGTTTAAAGCAGTACTAACAATCACAGATCTTCACATCTATATTTCGAACTTCCCAGTAAAATATGGCATTCGCCTTCTCCCAAACCCCAAGCCAGTCTAGCCAGCAAACCAGCAATGCAATCGTTCCACATGCTAACGCCGTTCAACAGTGCTACTCAATTCGTATAGTCCATACCCAAAAGCTTTGTGAATCAAGTAGTAGGCATCATACCGATCACAGACCCCCCACCGCCACCTCTCCCACCATTGCCATCCTTCCTCGCAAACTTCTCCATAATTCCTGCCGGTTTCCTAGCAGGGACCGATCCACTGCCATTCCTCCCAACCGAGATTGACGTTGAGGTACTCTTCTTCTTGATGCCGGAAAATTTCTTACCGAAACTACCGCGTTTGCCTCCCCGCTTGCTGGGACCGGAACTACGTGCTCTGGATCTCGCCGGTCCTTTACTCTTCCCTGTGGATCCGACATCTGGTTGTCCATCCATGCGGGCGTTATAAGCTTGGACTTCTTCAGACGGAAAATACTGACTCTTTTCACTTGCCTCGTTATCGTCAGGATATTCGTCGTCGTCGTCAAATCCAGGTGATCCATTGTCCTCATATTCCTCTTCGTGTTCGTACATATGTTCATACACAGGTTCGCGCGCGGATTGGCGGACAGGCTGACGGGCGGATGAAGGGACAGGTCTATGTTCTGGTCGAGAAGAATTGTAATCCCCACCATCATCATCACTACTCAACTCGATGACGTTTTCATGCGCTTTGTCGACATCGCCTGCCATCACCTCGCTATAATATCTGTGGTGTTTCTCCACGAGCGGCAGGAATTTCTCTCCGTGGCTCACTACATGTTCCACATTGATACCCTCAATACCCATCATCTCGTTGAGATTGGTTGTCCAATGGATGGCCATGGCGCGCAGCTGAACATCTGTAAACAGAGGCCTTCTAATGCCATTGTTATTGCGAAGATTCTCCTCAAGAGCCTTTGCTTCTTTTAAAAACTGTCGTATGATGTTGAGATGTGTCTCCTTGATGCCTGCATTTTGAAGCTGTAGGTCACCAGTAATCGGAGGACCAACTTTCATCGTAGCTTGTCGTCTGCCGAATGATGGGCGTAGTGGTGCGCCACGAACAGGCTCAAAACCATCGTCCTCGGAGTCCGAGGAGTCGCGTACAATAAATCCATCGTCGTCAGAATCAGCTGCAGTTCGTTTGCATCGCCGAGATGTAGCTTGAACAGGTGAGGAAATATTGGTAGAAGGGGGGTAAGGATTGCTCGTCTTGGCTGATGCGACCCCTGTTCCACGTTTGACAGGTTGCTTGGCAGACGCAGTTTTCGATTTCCCACCTTTCAGCGCAGGCGCTTTCATTGCTTGATTTGTCTCCGAAGTCGATACTCGGACTAATTTCAGCGTGCGACCTCCATGCAGGTAAGCGCGGGAATTTGGGCCAGGCTATATATTACCGGTTAGCGCAGGTTCATAGAAAGTGGCAGAAGTTGAATGTACCAGAATGTACCGCATCACAAAACCTCCGCCGTTAACAACATTGTCTTCTTCAAGAGCATCTTCTGATAACAAACGTCGGAAGATACCCTCGACGTCATCTCGTGGAACATCCTTTGCCTTGCCATATTCAGGGAAGTCATAACAATCATCAACGTTCTTCTTGAGTTTCCATCCAGATAAGATGTCCGCGCACTGGATGAGTGTGACATGACGCTCCTGTAACCTTTGGACAATCTTGATAGCATATAGAGCATACTCAGTCATGTCGAAAGTCTTCATCTCACTACTGCTGTTACAGTTGTCGCATGTGGATTTGCACTGTTCCCTACTGGAAGACTCGCCGAAGTAATTCAAGATTTCCACACGACGACAGTCAGATCTGTTCTCGCAGAATTGAACCATACGGCTCAGCATCTCAGATTGCCTCTGCTTCTGCTCATAACTGCCATTACTGTCCTTGATAAACTTCTTCAGCATGAAGGTGTCTTGATAGCCATAATACAGATAGCATCCAGAACGCTTTCCATCTCGACCAGCACGACCCGTTTCCTGGTAGTAACCTTCCAGAGTCTTCGGTATGGAATGATGTATCACAAATCTTACGTCTGGCTTGTCAATTCCCATGCCAAACGCAATTGTAGCGACTATGATTTTCGTTTCACCTTTCTGCCAAGATTGCTGGACTTCCTTTTTCCGCTCAGGTTCCAGGCCCGCATGAAAATGGTCGGCTTTTAGTTTGTGGGATTTGCGGAGTTTCGTGGCAATGTCTTCACAACTTTTTTTAGACAGCGCATAAATGATTCCTGTCTGATTGTGGTACTTGGTCGTGATGAGCTGGACAATGTCGTCGAAGGTAGCTGCGGTATTTGTCTTATATCTGACTTCGTATGTCAAGTTAGGTCTGTTGAAACTCTGTTCAAACACCTTGCAAGTTTTATCAACATTCAAATTAGCGAGTACATCAGCTCTGACTAGCGGAGTCGCCGTAGCTGTCAAAGCAATGATCGGTACACCTGGAAATCGAGGTCGTATATCTCCAAGAGCTTTGTAGTCTGGCCGGAAATCGTGACCCCATTGACTAATGCAATGAGCTTCATCAACTACAAAACGTGCGAGTCGCCTTCTTCTATGTAGCGATTCAAGTACTCGAACAAGGTTCTGACTGTTGTTGAGCATTTCAGGCGTTATATAAAGCAGTTGGATAAACTGTTCTGGTTGGGGCCCTTCCAGTGTCGAAAATATGTCTTTCTTTCGTTCTTGCGTGCATTCACCGTTGATAAGTGTAGCTTGAATATTGGCGTTACGTAGATGCTGCACTTGATCCTGCATCAAACTCAGAAGCGGTGATATCACAACGGTTACACCCTTTGTTTTTCCGGACTGTATTACTGCTGGCAACTGATAGCACAGTGATTTGCCTCCTCCAGTGGGCATGAGTACGAAAGCATCCTTTCCTGCCAGAGTTTCATTAATAGCGTCAAGCTGGTTTTGTCGAAATCCATGTAATCGAAACCGATTTTTGAGAGCACTTTTGACGTCGCTGGACCATGGTTGACGCAGGAGTTCGATGGGAGGGTCTTTTATCGGAGATGGGGTGTTGTCGGTCTCCTTGACGGGTCGTCTATTTGTACCTGGTTGCACAGGTATTGAAGCGTGCCTCGAGCTGCCTGTGAACGATTGCCGATGCTCGAAGTTCTCCGCAAGTTCAAGCATGTCTTCATCATCATCGAAATTCCCAAAGTCCTCCTCATTGTTGTCGAAGGCGTGAGGAACGGAGTAGCGATCCCTTGCCAAACGTTGATTGTTATTGTTGGCCATGGCCTTGCCATATGCCCGTGCAGCTGGCTGGGGGCTTGGAGGAAAATCCGGGTCCTCAAAATCGGCCTCGTCAATATCATCCCACGGTTCCTGAACGGCTTTCGGTTTTCTTCGAGAACTGACTTCGTGGGAATCATCACATTGAAATTCTCTGGCGCGTTTCAACGATGGGGCCATCGAAGGTGTTTGCGTCTGTTGTACAACCTGTGTGTGCTCAAAGCTGTTCGGGGGCTGAAATTCGGAGATAGTTCTTTGCTCACGGGAATTCTGTGTTGGTTTGTTACCGTCACTCGGTTTCCTCGAGGGTGTTTCTGAGGATGCAGCTATGTGTGTAATGACATCGTCTTGAGGATGGGATTGAAGCCACGTTGGAAACTCCAATACTTTCAGACGTTCAAGTATCGCATTCTCGGTGTTCCTGATCTCCCCCGCCAAAACCCTGTTCTTGGCAGTTTCTTCTGATGGGTCTTCGTTCTCATCATATTTCTGCTCGATAATGGCAATCAGATTATTTCGCTCTGAGGATTGCGAATCACGTTGAGATTTCAAGCCGGGAAGGTCGTCTGCGGCTTTGAACAGGTTTTGAACAGAGCGGATTTGATCAAGGACGTTCTGAGGCGGTGCCTCGCCCTCTTCCAGAAATTGCCGCCGTACGGCTTTAGGCCCTTCGAGTGATCTTTCAAGCTCTGATTTGAGGCCGAGAACCGTTGAAGGGTTTTTGTAAAATGTGGCAAGCAATGTCTTATCCTCTTCACTAAGTGATGAAGATAGTGTTTGCTGGCTAGAATTTGGCATGCTCTGGCTAGCGTTCCGGAATTTCGTTGGCGAGTCTCTCTGAAATGGCGACGGCATGCTATCTTGACGGATGACATTTGTAAGGAGACTAGACTTCGATGGGGACTTGGTTGGACTTCCAGGCGTCGAATCATTATACAGTGAAGTTGAAGGCCGCCACTTCAACGGCGACTGGCTTGTCTTGATGTTTGAGATGGATTCTGTCGTATCGGGCATCTCAGCATCATGCTCAGAAAAAACTTCGTCATCGTTATCCGAATCTTCGATGATTCGTTTCTGTGGAATTGTCGTTTTCTCGGGAGAACTGGGAGGTTGTGACGCAGTTCGATCAGGGAGATTCATCTTACTAGGACTTTGACTCTGTAAAAGATTTTCCCTTCCATCTATTGGGGTTTGGGAGTACTTTGACGGCTTGAAAGGGGATGGGCGAGTTTTGGATGGACTGTTATTCTCAGCCACGCTATTCAACGGTGCCCAACTCGGCGTTCTTTCCATCCTATTTCCAGCCTTGTATAATTTTTCTGTAATTTCGAAAGAATCCTCAGAGAAAGGATCATCTTCATGCCTTTCAACACTAATGTTCGCTTTCGCTGCGGGGCTGGCAATTTGAGGCGTTTTCAAGTGACGAGAATAGGGTGGAGGTGGCGGTTTATCCAAAAGGACAACGGAATCTTCAAAATCATCTACATCCATGAACTCATGATCGTTTTCCTTAGACTGGGCTGACACAGATGCCTTGCCATTGCCAACCTTTTTTCGAGTGTTTTCTACCGGCAATCCACGCATCTCGACGCTCTTTCTCTTAGTCCCTCGCTTTGTGAGCGGACCAGATCGTGATGTCGGTTCCTCTTCCCAGACACGTTTCCCCTCACTGAAAATAGAGTGACTAGAGGTCGAATCATCGTCGCTGCGTGTAAGATCTATCGAGTCGTATGCCTCTTCCTTCTCAAGTACTTGGAGTGGCTGTGTCGAATGCTGCGTCGGTGGCAAACGCTCAGACCGTTGAATGCTTGTATTTGGACGGTTTGAGGAAGTCCTAGTTGGTGTAGCAGGTATGGCCTGTTCAAGTGTAAGATGTTGTGATCCTGGATCCACGGATTTAGTCCGCTGGCGTAGCTGTGCGCTGTAATTGTTCATCAGCGGAGTCGATGTAGACGTGGTAGTTGACGCAGGGGTCGCTAAATTGTGGCTCATAAGGGATGGCCTCAAAGGCCTCGGGGCAGAAGCAAGTCGAGCCATGGAGGACGTTTCAGCCAATTCTCTGGAGACTGTTCGCAGTGAAGATGCAGTCGATTCTGCTGGCGTGGGCAAAGCTGGGCGTAGAAATCCCCCCTCAGAGTTGACCGTTGAATGAAGTCTCTGCTCGATCTCGTCCTGGTCACATGAGAGATCGGATAAATGCACAGTTGCCCTCGAATCACTTTCATGAGATTGTTGTGCGGCAGCTCGCGATCTTGTCGAAGCTGTGATTTGCGCGCCCACGGGCGGAATTGGTTTGTTTTGCAATAACCAAGTGAGATGGGTTTTCAGGTTATTTGAAGTCATGAGAACTTCATATTGCGATCAAGTCAAGGATTTTCGATCATGATCGTCGGCGTAGGCGAAGAATGTTGTTGATCTGAGGCGTCTCCGGTTGTTGATATTCACGCTGCCTCGACACGCTCGAATGTATGATGGCAGTCGCGACTTATTCCTACTAGCGGCCGCTGGCACGACAAGAGAAATGAATTTACGCGCTATCACATGACTCTCACATTGTCTTCAGCCACCGACTTCAGTCATTGACTTTCTGCTTCATACCAGATTCACATTCGTATATCAGGTTATGAATTGCTCATAGGATAAGGCAATAACGGTTAATGTCACAAAATATCTTTCTGTTCGGCAGCGTTTAATTTCCCAGCGGCGGGAAGATGTACACCATCGCTGCGATGTCTACTTCTCGCACAATAGTTGTTAGTCACTTCAGTGGCATCAAATGCAAGTTACACTCTATAAGGAATATGTAATTGTTATGATTCCCACGGTGAGAGCTTTTCCAACAATGAGCTTTAGCAACCTCCTAATGCCTAGCCTATCTATTAAGTAGTGGAACGGATGGAGTTAGCAGCGTCAAAGGTATGTCGAGGCGTGAATGTAGCCTTCTAAGCCTGTATACACAAACAGGTGAGTTGTCAACAGAGAGAACCGAGTAGCAAAATCCATCTAAATTGAACCTCTATCCTCATTTTTATAACCACTATGATGTTGTAACACTGATATGAAACTTGCTTAGGGCACGCAACTTCGCTCCATATCGATAAAACGCCAGCGGAAAGATGCCCATAACAAGAGCAACGAATCCGAGAATACTGGTAGCCGAAGGCGACTTGGTGGGACTTGCTCTCTGTGGCCCTGGATTTTTTTCGCACTGTTGCTATGCAGGCTGCCCTACTCATAGCAATAGAACTTAGGACGCAGTTACAAGAGGAAGAGAGTCTGGGCCCTGTGCCTTTGAGACCAGACCTACTTTGTGTATTGGACGATGCGAAAACTTGGTGCTTGCAGTGCATTGGATCCGGAGAGACCAACATCAAGGGCTACCTCTCATGTGTGTGATTACTACACAAATTGAAGGGCTCATACAAGGTCTTGGGCAGGAGGAAGTCTCGAGACTGTCAATCAAGGCTGCAGAAGATGCTGGATTAAGGTGCTTGTCAATACTAGAACAAATGGTGGCTCATGGTGAGGCGGAAGGAGTTGTCAATGAGCTTCCCCAAATGTCCATAAATGAAGACTGGGATTTTATGGTAGGTAAGAACCGCCATCACTTACATATCGCTCATGGATTGTATTATTAGATCTCAGATGCCCAGGTGAATCAAGGCAACGCGGACCCAATGAGCTGGATGCTCAACGACGAAGATATGCAGGGACTGTCACTTTGGTGACGATGCATTCGATGCCTCATCTTATAGGTAAGAGTGCTGGAAGTTCTTGAATATCCGGCCAGCCATGAGAAGATCGAAACATCCATCCTCGCTCCCAAATTTGTCTGTAGTAGGATCTCTCACAGCCGTCGCTGTACTTGCTCCAATGACCGACCGCGGTCCAAGAAGGCGAAGGTTATACTTTCTTTAGCCATTGTTCCTTTGACAATAGTCTCATTGATCGGACTCCATGAGCCGCACCTTGTTCGACCGAATAATGTTGAACGTATTGTGTTCCTTTGGCATTGTGAACGGCCATCTCTGGGTATCTCCCAATGGCTTTAAAGCGAAGTAGAGATCGAAGACTTTCTTGAGCCCTTCTGTCTAACCAACTATCCATTAGTTTAAATCCCAATGGCACAAAACACAAAACAAACATACGTTATTGGCTGATTCATCGAAAGATAAGACTTACCAAGCTTTGCTCATACTGTACTATGTAC
Source organism: Xenosphaeropsis pyriputrescens (assembly GCA_022609375.1). Lineage (NCBI taxonomy): Eukaryota > Fungi > Ascomycota > Leotiomycetes > Phacidiales > Phacidiaceae > Xenosphaeropsis > Xenosphaeropsis pyriputrescens. The sequence continues at coordinate 138,488 of JAGKQE010000061.1, forward strand.
AGTAGCATATGCACTATGCGCATTGCGTTACATTGTTCGTGAGGAACAAATGCCAATATCTTCATGACAGGTGAGTACCTATGTATGTCAAGGGAATGACACAACAAAGAATGAGAATGTCCAGGCATAGAAGCTCTCGGTAATGAAGGGCATCGAATGCTGAATCTGTTCGCGTGTTCACCAACATTCATTCTCATTGGCCCCATCACCGGTCTGAACAGAAATAATACTTAACGAACTTTGCGACACTCGCATGGGGATGGTGGGGGGGATCAGAAGAAAAAGACAGAATGAATCAAACATCCTTACCTAAGTATGGAAAGTCGGATACACAACGGCCAGGTTGGTACGCTGCATGAGCCCGCTGATGTTGCATCCGATCCCACATTATCTCACCTTTCAGTAGTACAAGTACGGAATATGAGTCCTTCGGATTCGGAGGCTGAGAACGGCGATGGTCAGTCACCGCCCAAGGGTTCAGAATCAGCTGGAAATCCTCACAAGTGCGTCCTTGTACTTACTGTACAAAGTCAAACATACTCGCACGCAACAACAATCCAGTCGCAGTCGCAAATTCGAAGTCAGAGGTCGAAATAAAGATCAGTGCCGCGGAGATGATGGGGGATCGTTGAGTGATGACTTGAAGTACACACATATTCATACACATTCAAGGCCTTATCATCGAAAAGCGAAGGGTGAAGGGCGAAAAAGCCCGAGAACTTGATGTTTTACTTAATACTTACTCTTTGTGCATGCGCATGCACCTTTTTCTTATCTCTCAAGGCGCCACAGGCAAGCCGTCAGGCACAAAACCGTCGGATCAATCCAACGACCGTCGACATAATAATACTTATCTGCTTCAAACGTCAAACATCAGATCAATGTCCCTAAGCGCTCACAGCCCAATCAGAACGGCTGGAAAAGTCGGAGATATCTCAAAATGCCGCCAATCCTTACACTTTCCTCACTTTCCTCACTGTCCTCTCTGTCCTCTCTGTCCTCTCTGTCCTATCATCTAGCACTGATTTCCACTCTCGATGGGCCAATACAGTAGCTATCGAGACTGGATAAGAGAATCTTTTGCTAGCATTATCGAGAGTAAAACTCTCCTTCATACTTACAGCACGGCTTCGGGGAGCTCTCTCAAACCCCGATCGTCGTATCGATGAACGAGCTCTAAGTCATAGTTTCTGATAAGCTCCATACTTCACTCCTGATTGGCGCCCATATCGATGTCGATATCGATATCCATATCCATAGCCATAGGCACTGCAACTGGAGTAGAAGTGCAAGTCATCTCTCTACCCAGGCACGTCCAGGTAAGCTGCAACCGCACTCGTCCCCCCCAGCATTCTGCCATCCTTGTGTACCCCAGCAATACGCATCTTACTCTCCAACATAGAATCCACTGTCCAACATCCCCACTAAAACGCAATTTCCTTAGTACTCCCGTTGCTTGCTCAGATCATCGTTGTTCTTTCACCATACGGAATCACCTTACTTGACTGTTCAAGTGGCCGGCGAAAGTGCCGACACAGAGGCGACAGTGATTCTGCACATCGGTATTTCTCAAGTCAAACGGCGCAGACATCTCACTTAGCATCTCTGTGGAATTTCCAGTATCAGACAATTTCGATATTGTGGGGCTGCTAGCACTGTTAGTTGAGAAACTCATGGGATCGATCCAGGCTTTCCTGATCCTATTCGAGGCTCCATACGTACTCTGTACCGACCTCGACTCCAGAATCGATAATATCAAGACACGCGTGGCTGATCTTAGGACTGCGGGTCGAGGCGTAGACCGGCCTGTGCTACCACCGTACATATGTACAGTACGATACATAGGGGTGAAGTTCAGCTAGTCAGTGCTTGATAAGTCTAAGATCTCCGCTGGGCGTCCCCGCGGATATACTGCTTTAATCTAGCGAGCGTTGTTGGTAGCTTTGAACCGGAGATGCTTGTGTGACGGGCCTGACGTTGCTAGGTATTGATAACACAGGGCATTTTTATAAAGACGCTCATATCTTCAAACAAGATTGATTCTCGTCAGCACCATCGAATTCAACACCCAGTCAATTGGGTCGCTGCCAACTCCGGGGTCTCATCGACTAAAGGATCTACATTCCAAGTTGACCTCAGTCATCTTCAAACCCAATTGATATTTATATTTTCCATCATGGGGATCAAGCTTGCAACTCTTTGGAAAGCTCCAGAGATCAACCCAATCAACGGAAAGGCCCTTTCCATCCCTGTTTTTAACCCAATCAATAAACATGGCCGCGTTTTTCTCTTTGCCTGGTGGGGATTCATGATTGCTTTCTGGTCGTGGTATGCCTTTCCGCCGCTGGTAAGTCGCAATTCGTCTCTAGTCACATGTCTATCACTGACAGAAATTGCAGTTGACTATCACTATCAAGAAAGACTTGAGCCTTACGCAGACTGATATCGCCAACTCCAACATCATCGCACTCGTTGCAACGTGAGTCAAAATATCACGAACTCTATCCGATATTGTATCTAATACGTGTATCAGTCTCCTTATTCGTGTCGTTGCTGGACCGGCTTGTGATCGCTTTGGTCCGAGAGTCACCTTTGCCGGATGTCTTCTTGCCGGAGCCATTCCTACTGCTCTTGCAGGAGCAGTCTATAACGCCAAGGGCCTTCTAGCTCTTCGATTCTTTATCGGTATACTTGGAGGTTCCTTTGTTCCTTGCCAAGTATGGAGCACCCAATGGTTCGACAAGAAGATTGTAGGAACGGCCAACTCCCTAACAGGAGGCTGGGGTAACTCAGGAGGTGGAATCACCTATTTCGTGATGCCTGCTATCTTTGACTCCCTCGTTAACACTCAAAATCTCACCCCTCACGTTGCTTGGCGTGTTGCATTCATCGTCCCCTTTATCCTTATCACAGCTACTGCCATTGCCATGCTGCTGCTCTGCGATGACTGCCCGACTGGCAAATGGTCTGAACGTCACCTGCATGTGCAACAGAATTTACAATCTCACGGTGTCAATGCCCAAGTGGTCCCTATTCCTGGCGAAATTACCGACAAGCACCCCAGATCCGGCACGGCTACGCCAACCTCGACGACGGGCATGGATGAGAAACGCCTCGAAGAAGAACGCGACATCGCCACGGCCAAGCATGGCTCCCATGACAACGAGGCACAACTTCCTCCCTCGGATATGCTTGCCATCGCTCGTGGCGAAGTCGTCCAGAAGCCTTCCTTTAAAGAAGCCATGAAAGTGGTTCTCACCCCACAAACCTTCATGATTGCCTTTTGCTACTTCTGTTCCTTCGGCGCTGAGCTAGCCATCAACTCCGTACTGGGCTCCTATTACTTCGCCAACTTCAAATCACTGGGACAATCCGGCACGGGACGCTGGGCCGCGATGTTCGGGCTGCTCAACGTGGTATTCCGACCGGCCGGAGGTATCATCTCGGACCTACTGTACCGCCGCACGGGGTCCGTGTGGGCCAAGAAGATCTGGCTTCACTTCCTCGCTGTGATCTGCGGTGCCTTCCTCATTGCCATCGGCGTGCTCGATTCCAGGGACCACTCCACCATGTTCGGCCTCGTCGCCGGCATGGCTTTCTTCCTCGAGGCTGGCAACGGAGCCAACTTCGCTCTCGTGCCTCATATCCACCCCCATGCCAACGGCATCATCTCCGGTGTGACTGGCGCAACGGGCAACTTGGGCGGCATCATTTTTGCTATCATCTTCCGATACAACGGCACGAATTATGGAAAGGTCTTTTGGATTATTGGCGTCATTACCATCGCTGTTAATTTGTGTGTTTCTTGGATCAGACCAATTCCCAAGGGGCAGATTGGTGGTCGCTAAAAATTTGGGTTTGGGCTTGTTGGAGTTTTGTTTGATAGGGCTTGTTCGTATGCCGTTGAGATACCAATACATTCTATTTGTTAACCATGAAAATGCTCGAGATTTGCTCTGAGCTCCCTTTTGAAGACCCCCTTTCCGTCCTCATCAGAATGGGCGTGGATGGAACCCTTGCGCGCGCGCACGTTCTGCGCGCTGCAAGCCATCTACTCGTTCCGACACGAAATGTTCGTCTGGCCTCAAAGAAGGGCCATCGAAGGCCCCCTCACCCATCCCCCCCCCCCCCATCGCGAAAGCCGTGCAACATCTTGCCGGGGTGCAGAGGATGTGGAAGGTCCCATCAAGATGAATTCCTGCGATCGCTTGGGGACATCGGACGCCAACTCGGCGGACCTCATGGCTTGAATTAGGAGCGACTGCAGGTACATGAAGGCGTGCTGCATGGGTTTCCAGTGGGTTCATCGAGCTATGACGAGAACTCACTCTGGAAGTCACGTGGGATTGGGAGGTGGCAACTCTCTGTCGTGGGCGCTGATCGTCGAGAGACTGTCCCGGGTATTGCGGAGTCGTGTAAACTCTACTGGTTCGTGAAAATGTGGCTCTGTTCATGTTGTGTAATGAAAATGTTGTCAAGCGGAGATCCAAGGAGTAAGGAGTAGTTACGAAGTACTTGGGACGCGGTTGAGGGGAGTTTGGGCAAGTCGGTGGATGATGTAGGATTCTGCTTGATTGGGTGGATTGAAGAGGGTTTTTGATAGAGAAGCTTGAACGAAAGATGATATATGCTACGATGAATGCCCTTTACATCAGAAGTTATGTCCCTTTGATGTGAGCTACTGTAATATCCCCCATTGCTTGCAGCTCCAGCTGGAAGTCCAGCATTGTGGAGGAGGGTGGCATCTCGATCTAGATTTCCGGGGTATGAAAGCTAAATCAGACAGGTACGTAAACCTACTTCGGAACTACGCATTGTAATATAGTAAATGAGACAATTCGCCAAATTCTACATCGAGCACTTATCACTTGGACCCCTTATCAATATATGCGGCAATCGTCAATACAAAGCGCCCCAAAACTACACCAACCTGCCAACCCATTCCGTAAACAAAGCAAATTAATTAGTGATTCTAGCTATCACTCCGTTTTTGATTGATAAGCGTAGTAATAACAATCCCCTTGGACGATTGAATACTCTCCCCCGTACCAATACTCGTCGTGGTAATCCCAGGCTCGCCCTTGAATTGCGGAGTCATACTCTCTCTGCTGTTTTTCGAGAATGCACTACCCTTGTCCGCGCTCCCCCCGAAACTAGTCTTGCCACTCTCGGCGCGCTCTCGTTCATCTAGCTCAAAGAAGCTCGCCTGGCTGTCCGTCCGCCGGACCTGGCTGAGCTTGTTGTTTGTCAGGTTGCGCGAGCCGCCCGCATATCCGCGCGAGTTGGCGTAGCCCGGCGTTGCGCCTTCGCCCGAGTTGAGCGACATTTTGAGTGAGGGGAAAAGGTGCGAGATGAGGGATCGGACCGAAGGAAGGCATGCGCATATAATACCCACGCAGGTTTCGAGGCCGGTCCAGATTGTTATGTAGGATTGGTCCCCTGTGGTTTGTTAGATCCGAAGATTAGGAGTGAGGGTATGGTTCTGTATGGCGCATTTGATGAGGGCTGAAAACTTACAGGATGGATCGGAGGAGTTCTGTAACGTGAGCAGCGACGGGAGGCGAATGAGGCTGCAGGCGACAACAAATATTCCCACTGAGAACATGAATATAAGACCGATTTTCTTGCGCATGTTGAGGTTCAGACGCCATAGAACCGGCAGTGGTGTCAGCACCACCAGGATATCGTGGAATATGGAAAAGCCAGCCGCAGTAAAGATAGCGGTGTACTGGTCAATACATTTGACTGGAGCGATCTTGTACTCCCAATTCGTCCAGTTACCATGAAAGGGAATCTGAGAGCTGTTAGTCAATCGATTGGGATGATTAAATCCAGAGCAGGCATACGCATTGGAAGGTAAGCGTAAGGATCAAGATAGAGTTGGAGAGGGCTATGAATCCCATGACTGCGTAAATGACCATGTTCATCCTCTCATTGGGAAAAATGCGTCGGAAGAAAAGAAGAAGGGAAAGCTTGGTGAAGGTGATAGATAGAAGATAGATCGGTTCGCTGATATAGAAGAACTAAGATTATTAGAGGACTGCGCATTCTTGATAGACGAATAGTTATTTACCTTGAGACTTTCTTCAACGCGGTGGGTACTTAAGTACCAAGTATGTTGGCCGAAGCCATGCAAAGGAATGCAAATACCTGCCACGATTAGTTAAATTCGGGTCGAAAAAGCCTGCGGGAGAAAAAAAAAATACCAGTTGCGAAATCCGCAGCATATACAATGAAAGCAGCGAGGATCATCCAGTCGTCGGCTCCAAGACCTACAGCCAATTTCATTCGAGAGAAGAAACGAGTCGCAACGAAGCAAGCAGTTACAATAAACTCGACGGTGACGACATATATTTGTCGAACTTGTCTAGACTTGTCGTTCTTGACTCCGCAGGAATCGGATTGGTATCTGACGAGCTTTAAAGCTTCTGTGATATTACATGCTGCGAGTGCACAGGCGGAAACCTCCAGAATCAAGGGCTCATTGATACAGACGCAGGTGGTATTGGTGAGTGAGCAGCCATATTGAGGTACCAGGGTTGTAATGCAGTCCAGCTACGGATCAGTCAATATTTCATCTTATACGGAGAAAAGGAGAAAGAAAGAAGAGAGGGAAATGGTATGATGTTATGAAAATACTGACCGAACAACCAGGAATCTCGTCAGTTGCCCGTTCCAAAATATGCGCGCTCGATAGAATACAAAGGATACTGAGAATAACGCTCAAGTGACGAGTCAAGAGTTTCATCTTGGTAGAAGGAACGTAGGTGTAAGCATCGAAAGAGTGAATGCCAAACCCATTGTCAGAAGCAGGAACTCCATAAACTATATGAAAATAAATGTTGTTGTATGCTAAATATCCGGGGAACTACTCATCTCAATTCCGAAACTCTGGGATTTCTTGGGTCGGACTCGAGTAGATAAGATCGACGTTGAGGAAGTTTGCATTGACGAGGCTTACAATGTACTTGGATCTAAGCTCTAGCATATGGCGAATCTCGGGAAAAAATGTGACCGCGCCTAGAAACAGCAATTTAGTATGCGTGTCGACCTGGAGCGAGTCATCAGAAGCTATTAGTCTCATGACGATAAATTTACCGGGTTCATATGGATCCAACATATCCATAAGCTTCGAGGCCAAGAAAGTGTATTATTATCTTAGTGTTCTTTGCAGGGAAGTTCATAGCTTTGTTAAGCCTCTTTCTTCACGCTCTGTGAGGGCAAAAGGCTAGTACTGAAGTGTAGATGCCCTCATCTTATCCTTGTGCGTGTTGAAGAATGAGAGAAGGCCTTAACGTTGTTTCAGCTAACCCGACGATATCTACAAGTAAACAGCTGATAGATATCTCAAGGCACAACTTGTGAACAATGCACTCGATCCGCCATATGTCAAAGGAGACAGGCCCATTTGATCTGACAGGATTCCCCTCACAGCACTCACAAATAACGGTGCGGCCAACAGTGGGCTGAGATGAGATGGTGCACGATACATACAAGTAGGTGCTATGTATATCCCCCATCCCTGTGCCAGTGCTGAAGGATACTGCTGTCTGATAGTGCCACAGCTAATATGTATGTCTAAGATTTCGGCACGAAGAGGATTTCTTCACGGCGATTCGATCGTTTGTGTGCATACATGGGGCTGACTCTCTGAGAGAAACACATGGCACATAAGGACAAAATTAAGTTTATCTTGTTGAAGTCAGTTATGAGGCTACCCTATGATGGGGCTTCGGGCTGTCTCAACACCGAGGCATCTACTTACACCAATGCGTAAATACTGGCACACTTGAGAAACTTTCTTTCTCCTGAGAATTATGAGTTGCTGAGGATGAATAAGAAGACCCTTGTCTGTTGATCTCGAATTGCGATGTTCCCATTGTGTTGTGTACAAGTGCCTCCATGTGGAGTGGACCGATGTGCCATGTCCCAATGCCGTATAGCTGCCGAGCGCCATTACGACAGCATAACTTAGAGGCACGATGGTTTGATGCAGTAATTCGGACATTATTCACGTCGTTCGCTCGAGAATTCTGCTGGACGTGAACGGGCACTACTCCTGTTGTGGTTTGCTGAGGCAAGGGCGCCTAATTCAGACATATTGCCGTGTTGGAGATGGAGATGGAGATGTCGAGACTAAAATGATATTGTAAGTCCCAAGTCACGTGCTATGACCGGCCAGTAGTACGGAGCAATCCTTTCCCTTCCCCTTTCTTCCCTTCTCCTTTCTCTTTTCCCTTTCTCTTTTCCTCTTTCTTTTCGTCTTCCTTTTTGTCTATCTTCTTCTCTTCTCCTCCGATACACAAGGAGTACAAGTACTTGTACATAAGTATCACGTACAGCACGGGTACATACTCCGCACAACCTTTCCAAATGAAATACGCCCTCGTGCGTCTCCACTTTCATCTGCATCTTCACACAGACCGCTGCTGGGTTCTGACTTCGTCAAAACAGCCGAGCTGGATACCCACCGCAATTCACTCAGAGCACCACGAAGCACAATATTTACGAGACCATCTCTGGAGAGCACAGTTCGACAGCACCTTAAAGCATAAACTGGATGAATCCTACTCTGTACCGGGCACTCATTCGACAACGAAAATCTTCTGTCTTCACATCACGTCGAACCTTAGTGTTGTGATCCCTCAAGTCTCCAGTGGCCTCAATCTGCTTGAAGCGGTCCGTCCTCGAAGTCTCGAGCCTATTTCTACCGAGTGCTGAAAGAGGATCCCCTGCCGGCACCCAATAACAACAATTTGTGGAGAACACAGCCCACAAACCTCAAGTAGTAGGGAGAATAGCAGCACCATCCGTATGTATCAAGTCCAACAAACTGACACGGCAGATACACCCTGGAGGCTTAAGCCCAATTCCACAAAACGGGCTTTGACTGGCAACTCTTGGAAGAGCGAAAGAGCGAGAGGAACTAGCAGCCAAAACAGCAGAGCATGGCCTTGCTTGGTGACCGAGGGGCCCAATCCTTCGCTTCTTTTCACTCGAAAAGGCATTCACAAGGTACTTGACATTACTTATCCCCAGATATGGACTATCCATGTCGAGGTCAGTGATTCTTCGTGGAATTCAGCATCCTGCACGAGGGCACGCTCGAGGCCAGAGTCACCCTATTTCGTTTTTCTTTACCTGCGCTACGGAACAGTATCTGCATACGCGTCCGCGCTTGACCCTTTAGAAATAGGCGATACCACTTGGGGGAGTCTAATCTAGAACCTAGTTGGCGCCGAATCAGCAGACTCCTTCTTGAATTTGTAGTGTGAAATAGAAGATTACTTATATATATGTAAGGTTGGGATAATGGACCTCCAATAATTATAGATATATGTTTGTTGTAGGGGGTCTACTATATACTTATGTACTTACTTAATAGAGTATTCACCCTAGTATATAAGGCACCCAAGGCTACTATAAATAATACTAGGTAGATATATAGACTATATACCTACTTAGATGTTTGTAGTCACCCACTGTTAAGTAGTGTTTCAATACATGTATAGAGCACTCCAGTTAATCCACAAAACAAATATCTTTGCAGGTGACGCCTTTCATGCCTTGCATAGATATCTACTTTACAGATAATCCGGAGTAGTAACCTCACAGTTCTACGACGCTCACTTATGTACATATTCTCACAGAGCCACAATGTATGCCCGGATGGGGTAAATCCGAGGTGTTCTCACACTCAGCAAACTTTATGCTATGTAACTACTCCACAGTGCTGAACGGACTACATACTGTGAATTTCACGAATCTGTTGACAATTCTCAGGGATCAATTTGGGATTTTTAGGCTTAGCGCTGATAGGGTGGTGGATTAGATCCATCCAGCACTTGGACCGTTCAAGCCCTTAGACAATCCTGTGTTTAATCACGATGTTTTCGTCGGCCCTGACCTATTTCCCCAATGATACGACTGGCTGAACAGGTGGGTTGGGTTCCAGCTTGGATATCTCTTTATGTATTTATACAACCGGTAGTTTTACTCTTGTTCATCCGTATCTAAGTTTACTTCATTCCCATCTTTCACATATAGAAGCTTCTGTCTCTGGAATCACCTTTCTTTCCACAGTAATTGCTTACTAGTTTATTTTGCTTCGTTAAAGCTACTCCTTTTTCATTTTGAAACGTTGATTGTAATCTATTGCTAGATTAGCACAGGAGTCTTTGATCAGAAAATCTCATCATCGATATGAGTGACGAAAAACCCTCCCAGAAACGATTGAAGGTCATCATTGTTGGAGGATCCATTGCGGGTCTCACTCTCGCACACTGTCTGGAGCGCAATGGTATCGATTACCTTGTCCTCGAAGCCTACAGGGAGATCGCGCCCCAGGTCGGTGCTTCGATAGGTATTTTGGCAAATGGTGCCAGGATTCTTGACCAGATTGGCTGTTTCGATGACATCTTCGCCCTCGTCGAACCCCTTTCGAGGACCGTCACGTGGACTGGTAATGGCAAGATGCTTGTGGACAGTGATACTCCCCGTCTCATCTATAAGAGGTAAGTCAATTTGTAATTTTACGAGCATCCATGTGTTAATCGCTTCTTAGGAATGGTTACCCTTTCGCTTTCTTGGATCGTCAAAATGTCATCCAGGTGCTTTATCAGCATCTTCCAGACAAGTCAAAGGTCCTGGCAGACAAGCGTGTGACACATGTTGAGAGTACTGGATTTGGTACAGTTGTTCACTGTCTCGATGGTTCATCCTACCAGGGAGACATCGTCGCAGGTTGCGATGGAATCAACAGTGTGATCCGTGGTGCCATGAGAGATCATATGGAAAAGCTCACTCCTGGCATAAGTGCCAAAGATAAAGCTGGCCTTTCGGCTGAGTACAACTGCATTTATGGTATCGCAGGACCAGTCAAGGGGCTTCAACCAGGTCACTCCCATCGCTCGTATTATAAGGACTACTCGAACCTTGTGATCGTCGGCAAGAATGGTCGCGTTTTCTTTTTCCATTTCACCAAGCTCGATAGACGAAGATTCGGTTCCGATATTCCAAAGTACACGAGAGCTGATGAGGAGGAGCACGTCAAACCTTACTTGAAGTCTCACATCACTGATGAGGTTCTCCTTGAATCGATCTGGGAGCAGCGAATTCATACCGCCTTTACGCCCCTCGAAGAATCTCAGAATGAATATTGGCAGTGGGAGCGATTTGTATGCTTGGGAGACTCTATCCACAAGGTACTTTAATCCGCCCCTTTTAAATGCGCGTTGCTGATATATGTAGATGACACCAAACATGGGCGCAGGAGGCAACTCTGCCATAGAAAGCGCTGCAGCTCTAACCAATGCTCTGGCCAAGATTGCGAACCAACCTCCAACCTTGAAGGCAATTCAAGGTGCTTTGAAGGACTTTCAGGACGGTAGACAACACCGTGCCAACGCAATTTGCGATGCCGCCAACCAGCTCACCAGAATCGAAGCACTCGCCACCATCCCAGACATGATTATGGGACTCTACGCCATTCCTAATCTGGGCGATTTCCTTGCGGATATCACATGCGACACATTGACCGGTGCTGAACTGCTCCTTTCGGAACCTATGCCTCCAAAGGCGAAGGCAGCAACCATGCCGTGGGATCGAAAGTCTGGCGTGGGTAACAAGGAAAAGAAGTGGAAGAGAGCTTTATGGGCTCTTCCAATGCTCGGAGCAAGCTATGGCTGCTCTCAGACCATGGGCAAAGTGATAGAGCAGGTAATTCCCTTGATGAAGGCAGTCCCAAAATTAGGAGAAATTGCTCTGGGAAATGGAATGCTCGCCTCGGTGGTCACCAAGTACTACGGTATCGGATGGGTAGATAGCCTGCTGTCCGTCTTGGTAACAGCATTCACACCGTCAATTGGGGGCTTTGATGCCGCCCATCGATTGCAGATGATCGGATTCCTTGCAGATCTCCTTCCCTTGCAAGCGATCTGGAGCGTCGAGTCCATCCGACGAGGAAACTTCCTCACAGCCGCCCACATCCTGTAAGTGGCATCATCACCCAAGCCAAGCTCTCTCTAACGACCCTTAGTCCAACAGTGTACGGCGTCCTCTACCAACTTAAAGGCATCGGCTTCGTAGCACCAGTCTTCTACTTCCTCCAATACGTCCAGTCGCCCCTGGAGAACTACCACGCAGCCGACAACCGCCTAACACAGATGTCGCGCACAAAGACCCTACTTCCAACCCTCCTCACGGCCTACGCACTGCCAACCCTGGCAATGTTCACGGCGCGCGGCCTATCAACCCGCCAGTGGATCAACGGCTTCTTCTGGCAGCCCTTCCCAATCTACACGTCCCTGCTGCACGGCATTCTGTCGCGCTACGCAGTCACCGACACCACAATGGTCGACCGCATCGAGAACCCCGAAGCCGACATGCCCTACCTGCGCCTCACCTACGGCGTCACGGCCGGCCTGTCCACTCTCGCATACCTCTACGTCCGCATCGCCAAACCCTCCTCCCTCTCCATGACCGACATCTTCTTCGCCGGCACCGCCAACCCCCTCGCCGCTGTCTCCGGCGTCACCATGGCCATGGCAAAGGCGCTGCGCTATGATCAGATCATGGCGTTTGGCGCCGGTGCCTACTGGACCCTGCTGAGCTTTGGCGACCTCAAGAAGGCGAAGAGGATTGACGCCCCGTGGTGGAAGATTGGCGGCACGTTTGCGGCGGCTAATTTGCTAGGCGGGCCGGGTGCTGCGATGGCTCTTATGTGGGGGTGGAGAGAGGAGTGTTTGGCCAAGAGACCACTGCTTGAGTAGAAGAGATAGATAGATTGATCTGTGAGCTCTTAGATGTAATGGTGATCTAGCAATTGAGGCTGTGATCATATATTACCATCCTTGATATAATTGATAGATTTTTGTGCATATAAGAATGTAAATATTTTGCTGGTTTGTTTCTATGCATCGACGCAAATCTCGCCAAGGGGTATTATTCTGATCTTTGATTGCTTACGACTATGACTTGTGATAAGGTCCGTTTGCAACACCACCTGCTACTTCAAAGGTCTATAAAACGAGATCAAACAGAACCTTCGCTCCTCAACCTGCTGTCCATCCACTCTAAGTTGATGATTGCACGTCTGCGTCTACATGCGAGACTAACTAACACTGACACTACAAACAATGATGGGTCATGAATGATGACGAGAATGAAAATATCTGACGAGTATTAGTTACATAGGAACATTGTATATAGTTCACACTCTGTTCGAAGCTTTATAGAAGACAAACACAACCATTTCTTTCTACCTTCTTCTCTACTTGACAGCTATCTTTGAATCAATCATACGTTCATGTCTATGCTTGGCCAATAATACGTAAGTGATAATAGGCTCTAATAACGATGACAGGTTATGATTGATGATGGATTGTAACGAATAACTAGCCCTGAACAACGATAAGTTGCCAAATGGTGATGGGTTGTAAAACGACGACGACAACGAACAAGAGAATAAAAACGAAAACGCTTAACGATTCGATAATCAGCCGCATCCGCAACTCATGCTACTGAGTGACTGGGTTTCAAAACTGTGATGCAGAAAAACGATTTTGGGGGCTGGTGCTCAAGCTATTTATACTGTTTAGCTGACTCCAAGTTATGTGGGGAAACGTAGGTTGGCGAACAATCATGAGGTGTTTGATTACATCGACTTCAGAAGCCATGATGATCACGCCAGCTATGTGGATGGCTTGGATTGCCTGCCTCTTGGATGGTATTGTAACAAGCAAGTGATGCTCAACTAAGCGGAACAGTCCTCCCGCTTTTGAAGATATTATAGCTTGACATGCTGCGATGCCATCAACTGTGAGCATGAAGGTCTGGCAGATACAGCAGGGACATCCTCACATGTAGCTTTTATTCGTCCAGCATACAAGTACAGGTCTTGGAGAATCCAAGCAAGATCGATGCCGCTTTTCCAGAGTCAAGAACGTTCCCACACCAAATCTCCCAACTTGAGATCTACTCTCACAATCTTTCACATCAGATCACCAAGAACTCAGGATATGGAAACAGTAGATATTTATTTACAGTAGTCTATCTTACTCATTATGCAAGCTATGCATACACGACAAGCTCCAATAGTCCACGAATTCACAAAGCCATGAGCTCCACCCAAATAGCCTCAATACATCCACCTTTTCCTCATCCGGTCAACTCCAAAACGAAGCAAATATCAACACCATAACACAAACCACAAAGTAATCCCCCAGAAGCAGAAGAATCACTGACTTTTTCCCAGTGCCGGAGGTCGCTCAAACTCCCAAAATACGAAAGCAGATATGTAACACCATTTATTCATCATCAGTAAGACTCTCGCCCTCTTCATCGAAATCCTCGTCATAGTCGAGTTCAACACCACCATCATCCTCATCTTCGGAGCTGTCGCCCTCAGCTTCTAGGCCCGGCACGCCTCGCCATTGCACATAGTCGCCATCAAGCCATTTCTTGCTAAGTGGAAGCTGATATGGGTCGAATGGGAAATACGAGTCGAGTTGAAACCAACTCTCTTCCTCGCCGGCATCAGTCCCGTTTCCACTGCCACGTCCATAACCACTTCCGTATCCCGTGTTTCTACGATAGTCTGCATCGCCAGAAGCACCATTCGAGCCAGCGAATTGACTCAACCGGATGCGCTTATTGGATTCAAGGAGCGGGTAAACGTAGAGGAAGTCGAGGTGGCGTGCGATCTGGGCGAACTGTTCAACGATAGGTGGTGAGCAGACCTTGAGGGGGTTGAGTTTAGAGTAGATGGTACGGCTGAAAGCTTCCTTGATACCATCGCCCCAGATCAGCTCCGTAGTTGAGAAAGACGATGGATCCTCATCATCAATTACTTCTGGGTTGTCTAGCAGATCTCTCCAGCGGAAGCAGAAAATGTAAAGAAGTGCTTGTGTCATAGCGTAGAAAATACCATATTTCGAAAGATCTGGACCGCGGCAGGTAAGCTCATTGTTGACTCGGATTTCTTCAAGGTGCTTGACAATGTATTCGAACATGGTGCGCACAACGGGGGTGGAAACATGAGCACCGCGAGCGATGAATGAGGCGAGATAAGCGGCAGAGGATCGTCGAAGGACCTCCGGGCGAGCGCTGTCGAACGCGTAGGTTGCACAGAGTCCCGTGAATGCATCGACAAGATCTTCAGACTTTTGCGCAAAGTGAAACATGAGAAACTGGGTATGACGAGAACGGTAGGTTGGGAGAATAATGTTGCTGAAATGTTCCATGAGCATACCGAAGACAGTGTCGGCTTCGAACGAATGTGGATCCTTGAACTGCGTGCTATAAAGAGAAAACAGGATATCGAGAATGGAGTCCATCTTCTCCACATTGCCCTGAAACTCTTTGATACGACTTGTCTCGTCGTCAGACTCGTCCGATACCACGGAATCGGCGTCGCTGTCATCGGAATCATCTTCCTCCTCCGTTGTTCGTTTCGATGCCCTGAGAGAAATTTCCCCAACGATAGCGCTTGCAAGTTCGTCATCTACATCGTCGAGATCAACTTGCATCTGTACATCGATTTTGACTAGCTTTTCGGTGATGAGCGCAAAGATATCAGACTTGAGCTCAGGAGCGTATTCGGTGATCTTGATTAAATTGTGAATGTATGTAACAAGGACCTTCTTGGTATCGTCCGAGAAGGGAAACTTGGTGGTCAATATGGGCGCCAGTGTTCCACTAGCTGAAGGAATCAATCGCAAAAGGTATCGTAAGGCCATATGTGTTCGGTCCGTCAGCTGTTCCTTCGACACGACTGGGTAGTCGGGGAGTCGACCACTCGAGAGCCGTACTAATATTCGAGTTAGATAGTGCTCAAACATCGAATCCCAGCGACAACTTACCACCACCAAGCTTATCCACCAACATGGCCAGTACCAGTCCAACGTAACTACCCTGAACAGTTGCCAAATTCCCCAAGAATTGTACATATAACTTCACAAAGCTCTCATCGCGACCAAGCCACTCGCAGTCAAGAACTGCTTTTACGAGTCCCGAACATTTTCGACTGAGTAGACTGACACTACCAGTCAAGGCCACCAGATGCGTTCGCAGGCTCACCGCACTTGGCGCATCAGGATCGCTCGGTCGAGTGCTGAAAGTCTCCTTGAGGATATCGTATCCTTCTGAATCATCTCTAAGATGGGCCTGTATCGCAGATCTAACCTCTGATCGTACGGCTTCTGTATCTTTCTCGTAGATAGAATCATCCATGATCCTCGACTGAACGTTCGGGTCGAATTCGACTTTCTTCTTGCTGACGATAACACCATCGTGCTTTCGCCTTTTGCTTGGGTTCTCACTCTCTAATTCATCATCGAGGCCGGCATTAGCGAGGGTGCGACGGATAGCTGTCTTTCGCAAAATGGCCGGTTTTGGCGCAGCAGTCGCCAGGGAGGATTTTGGAAGGGGAGCCATGGGCACCAGAGCTACCATGACGTGATGGTAGTAGAATACAGACTTTACATGGGTTCCGCGAGTTGTGAAGATGTTTCTACCAGAAAGCACGCGTGTTGATCGTGATTGTGCGATCTGACTGGAAATGGACTGTGAAGGCGAGGTCGTGTGTGCATACGATGAAGTAAGTATTTTTCGAAGATTCCTCAGGTTGATGGTCCCCGCATGGCACGTGCCATGCCGCACCAAAAGGAATTTTGTGACGCGCATGGGCCCAGTAATTTGGACCCTGACCAAATGCTGAGGCCACAAGATAATTTGAAATCACATGACAGAATTCCGCACACGTGTTTAGGCACTTACCTAGGTACCTCGAGCAATAGAACCATATATCAGACTTGGGTCTTCATGGCTTTCTAGTCTTGAGTTTCATAAAACTAAACTAAACTGCCAAGTATTATAGATCATTCTTCGTCTTGTCTGGATTACAAACTCGAAAAATGAATGATGATTCGGAGAGTAGAACAGGAATTTTCCAGACATGTTTCCTCATGCCCTCCTATCTCTCAAGATGACAGACCATTCCAAGACATCCCATCCACCACGAAAGTGACGATTAACGAGAACAATGGATACAAAGCTACAAAGCAATTGTAAGAGACGAAGAACAAGACCATTACCAAGACCAAGGCACGTAGCGGTGTCGAAAGACATCGGACGTTTTTCATAAAATACTTGTAACTTCGCGGCGCATGCAGCCCGAACACCGACATGCAAGAGTGTCATATCCCTGAGAATCATCTACCTGGTGGAAGGAGACCTGGAGATAAGTGGATAGATCGCACTCCACAAGGACAAACATATTACCACTGACACGCCGATTATCACAACCTAGTAGACGAGACCAAGATTGTGATCGACTTCGACGGCTTGCACCGGCGGTTGTGTTACGATATCCACTATTCGTCGGCTGTAACTTCCAGCATCCATGTAGATAGGTAGTACATATGTTATTCAATGATGATTTCATAATCTACGTATGTGTATATAACGGTGTGTCTTCAAACTCCAACGTGTTCTCCAAACATCAGTGACAATCGAAACTTTCTCGCCTTCGGAGTTGCCATCATGACTATCAAAATACTGATCGTCGGCGCGGGGCCTGCTGGACTGGGTGTCGCTATCTCCCTCCTGCAGGCTGGTCACGAGGTTCATGTAGGTCAAATCACATACCTAAGGTCCTACGATGAGAGACTAACAAGAACAGATCTTCGAGCAATCTGCGTTTCTGAATGAAGTCGGAGCTGCGATTAGTGTTGCGCCTAATGCCATACGTATCCTTAAGGCTTGGGGAATCGACCTGCGTTCTTTGCAGGGCGTCAAATGCAAGAACGTTAAGGTGTGGGATGAGAAGTTGGACGTCTTGATTGCAGATACGGTAAGCTGTTTGTTTCTGAAAGGATCACAAGCTGACTGTTGAAGGACGTTGATGCTGCACGACAGGAGTTTCATGTCGAAGATGAGTGGCTACTCGCTCATAGAGTCGACATTCATTCGTGTTTGCAACAGGCGGCCTTGAAGGGGTTTGATGGCAACAGGCCTTCGCTTCATCTAAAATCAAGAATCTTGAAAGTGGTAAATTCATCCTATTGTGGAAATACGTGCAGTTCCTAACATGCGAGAAGGAGCATGAATGCGGCGAAATCACTTTGGAAGATGGAAGTAAGCACAGAGGAGACCTGATCATTGGGGCAGATGGACTCCATGTAAGTCAACCGCTGGTGTTAACTAAAGAAAATTCGTTGACCTTTGACCTCAGTCAAGAACTGTTGCTTCTATCACTGGGAGTCAACCGGAAATTCTCAGCACAGGACAGAGCTGCTTTCGATTCCTCATATCCACAGGAAAGGTCCTTGCAAATACAGCCACCAAGAATTTTGCTGAAAAGGTCGGTTTGCTAGAAAATATTAATATTTTCTACAGTAAAGAACTGCGCCGAAGATTGGTCATGTATCCGTGCCGGGAAGGGAGAGTGTTAAACTGTGTTGGTATTTACCAGACAGAGCCTGGAGCTGCTCCAAATTCAGACTGGCTATCGGGCGGAAGTAAAGCCAGTCTTCTGAATATGTACAAGGAGTTTGCAGGGGAACTGAGAGAGTGCTGTGCTATGGCTGAAGATGTGAAGCTTTGGGATCTTTCGACGAGAGATCCTCCAGCGAAATTCACTGCTGGAAAGTTAGCCCTCATTGGAGATGCAGCTCATCCAATATTGCCCCGTACGTTCATTATCAACTATCAACAGTGGTCCATGTGTGCTGACGTTCGATTAGACCAGGGGCAAGGTGCAGCCCAAGGACTTGAAGATGCAGCTGCTCTGGGAGCACTTTGTGACGTGACCACAACGCCTGAGAATCTGCCCGAACGTTTGCGATTGTATGAGAAGATTCGATATGAAAGATCCTTGACAGTAATGTTCATGTCGAGAATACACAACGAAGAGAGGGAGAAGATGATGGAGGATTTGAGATGCTATGTGCCGAATGCGCAATACCCGGAGAATATGCTTCAATACACTTGGCTGTCTAAACCCATTGACTGGGCACAAGAGGAATTGGCCGGACTACAGTAGCTCGGCAAACCTGATTATTAGATCACCATCATTCTGCTTTGTATGGAGTATGAAGACCTCTGTTAGGAGTACAATATGTAAAGGAATACGTACATTATTTCTATTTATGCTCCGGTCTTCTCAGTTACTCTTAATAAGTATGTGGTTTCATAACCTTTGGCAGAACATCCGGAACACGGCAAGTCTACCTAGCAATATGTGGTGGCGCTAGCTGTGGGGCCGAGCCGAGGATATTTCTACCACCGACGGAGTTGAAACGAGGAGAATATAGTTTCGTCATAATTCCCCCCCTCGGCATTCGAGGATTTCGCTGATTGTGGCATCCTTCAAAAGCAGAGGGCTGGCAGTGTTCGTGCCGATTTGCAGATGCAGGTGCCGAAAATCATCTGATTCATTTTGATGTCGATGCTGAACATGTCCTCTACGGAAGCGCCCCCGGAATTTAAATGCCTTGAATGCGAAGAAGCCTTCTCGCGACGCGAACACTTGCAGCGTCATAGCCGAACGCATACCAAAGAAAAACCCTTCAAATGCTCGGGATGCGATGAATCGTTCGCAAGGATGTAAGGAATCATGCGTTGTCTTGTGTGATATCTACCCCAGAATTTGTTGTTAATCCCCGGACTAGAGACTCTCTGGGTCGGCACTACAGCACAATCCATGCTCCAGACCCTTCTTTGGATGGCTCTGAAATCACAACAGCAAAGGCCAAAAGAGTTACAAAGGCTTGCAGCTCTTGCAGTCGTTCTAAGGTCCGCTGCAACGGCCAGCTTCCGTGTCAAAGATGCCTTAACTCCAAGCATGAATGCACATATGAACCGTCGAGAAAGCGAAAGCGGATATCACAAGTTTCGAGGTCTGAAGAGTCTCGCAGTCAGCATGTATCGCCAGCTCCGCACTTATCCATGCAGGATCACAACGCCAATCTCTCGAGTCCATTTACACAACCGCCACTAGCAACCAACAGCTACAATTCTAACCCATCTCCCAACACAGGCACTTTCATTCCTCCTCCTTATCCTCACACCAACGGCTTTCATGATGCTCAGGCCAACTTTGCTGGTCCATCGACTGTCTACCAGACAGAACCAGCTTACGAATACGCAGATGTTCCACTCAACGTTGGTTTTGATCCTTGTGATGAAATCTATGAGCTTTTCAACATGAGCATCGATACAATACCAAATGGTGTCACTCCCTTCTTTTGGTCGAATCCTCTCATGATGCTCGACTTTGATAACTCTTATCAGCCAACACCATCTACTTTCCCCGTTCCTAACATCGAAGATGGCTCTCTCCGACATGTTCAAAAAATCCAGAAGCTGTCGGAAATCAATATGTCGCCATCAAATTCCGTGGCAGAAACTTACAGTCAAGTGGGCACTCCATTTCTCGACAAGGACCATATGAATCCTAGGCATTACAGGCCTACCAACATAAAACAGGATGTTCAGTTGACCTTTCCTGACATGTCTGATATTTCTGATCTGGAAATCGATGAAGAAAATAACGCTCACGTGAGGGACTTTGATGATAATTTCTTCAAGCCGCTTTTAGATATGGAAGAACAACTCATGGGAAACTCGCCATTCCCACGTCGGGAAGAGAAATTGAAACTTCCTCCTACCAAAATTCTGAATGCATGGACGCAGCTTTATTTCGAGCACTTTCACCCCATGTTTCCAATACTCCATCAACCTACTTATGGGACAACGGAAACGCACTGGCTATTAGCCATCACTGTTGCCGGGATAGGAGCCAAATATTCAAATTTACGAAACGCCCATAGTTGCTCGCTTGCAATTCAAGAGCTGGTACGAAGGCAAGCCGCATATCTCGTGAGTTGTGTGAGCCATTCATGGAATAGATTCTTTTGTGCTGACATGAAAGTGTGAAAATGTCAATCAATTCGCACAGCAGCTATGGATGGCTCAGGTCACAGTTCTAGGTCATATTGGACTTATGTACTGTGGCGATCGCAGAACACTCGAATTTGCAGAGATTATGCAAAGCATTCCCACAGCTCTCGCAAGGCGACGCGGACTTCTTGAAGACGTCTTCTCACATGAGAAACTTCCTTCTATGAATCTTTCTTCGGAGCAACTTTGGCGTCTATGGGTTCATGATGAGGAAAGGAGGAGATTAGGATATGGAACTTGGGTAAGTGGGTGTTGAAAGGTGCAATTACTATGCTAATAGCAGACCAGCTCATTGATTCAACTTTTGCTCTGCACTTTGATCTGAGCCACATGATGAGAGTTGAGGAAATGAAAAACTCCATACCATGCACGGAAGCACTCTGGGAGGCTAAGACAGCGCAGAGTTGGTCCTCTTCGTTTTCAGGCCTAGGTATGTTTGAATACCATGCAGCACATGATCATAACTAAATTATTCGTAGTCCCCAAGAAGCTGCCAATTTTGAGTGCAGCAGTCACCCAATCCAATTACCACAGTGTTTGGTCATCTACTGGTCACCTTGGGAAGCAAAGTATTCTCCACGCTTTAGGGAGGGTTATTCGCGACCGTGACTTTCCTCGCCTGGGCCCAGACGATGATACGTACTGGCAAGTACGCAAAAAGGAAGCTTTGTCGAGAATAGAGAAATTCATGGAGCCACTGGGCTCTGGGTCCGAGCAATCTTTCGAACCTCGCTTCTACGATGTTCTTCGCCTGAGTCTGTATATGACGAGACTCGCAACCTTCTCTTACGCTGCTGTCGACATGCCAAGCATAGCATTTCGTTACATGTATGGGACCTTGGACGACGAACAAACTCGCACTGCACTTGTAGAGCTCACCCGTGATTCTCAAGAAACTCGACAAGCCATGCTTTCTGCTGGAGACATCTACAACATGATCCGCAACAAGCGGCCGAATTATTTTTCCGATCCTATCATGCTACTGCGCGCAACCGGTCTGCTTTATATGTTTGCGAAGTACGAATTCTGCGACCCCACATTGCCTGCCTTGAAAGCCTGGCATCCACATGACGATGCCTTTTTTCTGCAGGGCGATATTGGGGAGAAGGCGCGCAATGATTGGGTTCAGCATGGAATTGGAAGACCCAAGCTCCCAGGTATTGGGACACTTTGTACGAAGCAGGGAAGAATTAGGCTTTTGAAGGTCACTGGGGAACTCATGGGTGAACTCAGGATCTGGAGGGTAAGTAGAAGTTATGCAAAAATTTTGGGTAGGCTGCTAGACAAGGAGACGGCTGAACCGTCGGTATAGAATGTATGATGTACGACAGGATTGTATTTTGTCCGGAGGAATGTTGCAATTGAATAAAGAACTCCCCTCCAAAGCTCCTTCGCCATCAAACAATGTTGGATCATACATCGATTGATTATTTGTGCGGATTTGAACGTTCAATGTCTTATGTCAGTTCTCATCTACTGCTCTTGGGATCTACATACCAAAACGCGCCAAACTAGATCCCTCTTTTCTCTCCGTTCATATCAATACACTAACGCTCATCATGCATATTTATAGTTGATTAATAGCTAGTTTCTACCCGTGCTCAGCTGAGTCTTCAGCCTCAGCGCCTTGCTTGCAAGGTATGTATGATGTTTTACGTACAATACAGCGCAGAGTCCAGAGTGCGTTCAGACAAGACCATTGTGACCTGCAGTTACCGTTTCTACATCTGAATAAGAGATACATGAAAAACTTCGTCGAATATCTCCCACAACAAACTCAGTGCAACAGATTCCGTCAACGGCGAAGATTTTAACCACATTTGCAAAGATAAGCCGGCACGGGACGCTCAATTTCGCTAAACCACATAGGTAACTACTTAGACAACTTTTATTTCTTCGCGGTCAATCCCACAACCCCCACTTCACGATCAACATTTAGCCACATGTGTCTGTTTGCGCTGCAATTGGATGGATGATAGTCCCATCATGTGGATCACAGCGGTGAGCTACTGGCACATGCCAAGTTAACAAGCAGATGGGCGGCTATCATGAAGATATATAGATGATGAGAGTAAAAAGTTTACCTTCACTGCATTGATTCTTCATTCGTTATTTTTTTTTCGCATTTTATACCCCTTTATATATGAATATCTTTTATCAATGGCTGCTCCAAGGTCCAAAATCTTTCGTCTGAGCTCTCTGCCGGAAAACAAAACCGTAGATGAAGTCAAGTCCATGATCATCAGTCACCTCCAAGATGACGAGAAGATTAGCTTAGGGATTAAGGTTACCTCCATCCCATATTGCACAGGAATAGTGTTGCCTTGTGCTTTGGTTGAAGTGACCGGGGGGCATCCACGATTCTTGTCCTATCTCGAAGGTAATCCGCTGGAAGAACATGCGATCAAGTGGGGAAATAAGGTTATTGTTTTTGATCTGAGTTTTTGGGGATTCACTCAGCTTTATGCTACTACTCCAGGAGAGCCGATCAACGCTGAGTGAGTTTCATCTATCTCTCAAAAGTCATCAAAATTTTTTGCTGTTGACTGACGTTACAAAGTATCATTGCCATCACCGGTCTAGACGGCCATGCTTATGGTTCGTGGCGAGGCAAGGGAAATCTTCGACAGATGTGGCTTCGGGACTTCTTCTCGAAAGATTTCCCGAACTGCCGCACTATGGTTTATGGTTACGATACTAAGCTCTCGACGGGCAGTTCAGCTGTAATTCTGGATTATGGGCAAATTTTCCTGGATGATATCAACAGTGTGAGATCTACCAAAGAAGTATGATTCGTCCTGCAACTCCAAGGCTAGCGTGACTTATTTGGATCTAGTTGAGAGAACGCCCCATTATATTCATAGCCCACAGCTTCGGCGGACTCGTCCTGGCGCACGTAAGCAACCTCATCAACTGAACTGTCGTCCGAGTTTCTAATCTTCCCAGTGTCTCATAAAAGCTTCAAAAGCAGAAGTAAGTAAGGATTGGGCGATCCAGAATCCCGCAACACCAGCAATGTTTAAATCGACTTACGGAATGATGTTCTTCGGCACTCCCCACAAAGGCATGGTCATCGACGACATTCTGAACATGGTTAGCGCAAGCAGGAGCACAATGAGCCGAAAGGCTCTCTTGGACGAGATCCGCGAAAATTCAGAAATTTTGAAAACACAGCTGTCAGAATTTAAGGAAAGGATTGAAGATCGGAAGATCGTTACCTTTTATGAGACGGGACTAACAAACCGACTTGAGATGGTGAGAAGACTTCGTGTTGTGATATCGAGGGATTTGAGATCTGACTAACGTCTTATACAGGATCCAGTGACGAAAGTTTGGAAGAGATCAGGCGAGCCCATGATGGCTGTGGAGGCGGATTCTGCGCTACTTGACCTGCCGGACAGCACAGAGAAGAAGATCGATGTTGCTGCAGACCATTCTGCTATGGTCAAGTTCTGTGATGAGGAAGATGAGACCTACAAGTCCGTCAGAAAGGAAATGAGAGATTTTGAACGAGATGCTAAAGCTGCTGTCTACGAGAGATTCCATGGGTAGAAGGATTATGTATTTTCATATTGAGCTATATACTTTAGGAGTTGTATACAACATGTGTCTGATATATTAGCAAGTCTCTAAGTTTTTCTGTACTTTTTGAATTCATTACCGAAGAACTCAAGTGTTGATTAGGGTAGATTTTAGGATATCGCTACTTCTGGATGAGAACGTTCAAGAACAAGCAGTAGTGCATAGCGGTTGCATAATGTATCGTTTGAATTCGGTACGCCAACATCCAGCAACAAGATATGGGGCAAGAAACGGTGCATGCATTTGTTAAGCCTTGAGAATTATTATAGAAGAAGACAAAAAGAGGATCATTTAGATACGAACTCTCATATTCGCTTCCCCCTTTCCGAACCTCGACTCGTCTTCCATAGGAAATATGCTAAGCCTCTGATATCCTACTGTAGATATGTTTTATATCAGAACGAAGACTTTAGGGACAAATGAAAACCTGCAGAATACCATAATCATCGTCATTATCATCATCGTACGTTTCAGCCGGCAAAGTGAGCTGACTCCAAAGCTTTCTCTACAGCCGAGTGTTCCATCACCCACACACAGTCTCGTCTACATAGTAGCCCACAGGCGTGATACGATGCAGCCTCAATTATGCTTACTTCTTACTCTATATTGCCTTATATAATCGCATGAGTATTATCAGAAACACTATCGGATCCTCAGCCAAGCATCCTCCACGTTTCTCCATGCAAGGCCAGGTTGAACTTGCAAGTGCCTACGCCGCTTCCGCAGACTACTCGGTACGCAGGCAAGCAGCTCCAGATCGGCATTCTACAGCAGTCTAGTGATCTGCGTTCGAAGCTGTGACGGACTCGTCGTTTGAGCGTGCGAAACCTAGCATAGCGTATTCTCTAGCCCCGGGGATCCTGCCGATGCACAGCTGCTTATTGGACATGCACGATACCGAGGCTCGAAGAGGGGAATTGTCCATGACTTGTTCTTGGGATCTGTTGCGCCTTGAATTTGGGAACAGGGCGAAGGATCCCCGCATTTGAAGGAGTGAAGATGTTGTCTTGGTTGTGCAAGTGACGGAGTGTTGAGGAGTTTGATGTCTGACTCGTAGTTTGGGGTGTTTCGTAGCCACCGTGCCACCCAATCGCATCTTATGCAGTAGACATCCACGGTATGTGGCGTTTTCGTTTATTTAAGGTTGCTTCTCCGCGCCTCATGCACCACACTGCCGGGACTTGGCCTATGTAGAATACTTGTATTCATACATGTTGATAAAGCATCAAAGGCACATATTCAATCTTCGTGTTGTGTCGGGCTTATAGTACTGCATCGCCGACGGTCATCCTTTTCGAAGAAGGATGCGTATATCGTTGCGCTGTTCATTGTCATGGCCATGCAATCTAAGAATCTTGACTGTCCTCGGCTTGCCGTTGGAATATGCAGTCAGTAGACCTGTCAGCTGCGCCTCGAAAAGTCCGCGGGACCTGCATATAACGTATATACCAGTCGTATTTACTCTCTATCATCATGATGGCGCATCTTGCTTTTTGTTTCGTGCTGAGACAGATACTTTACTGCATCTAAACCTCACAAACCTTGTTGATCTATGCAGAAGATTGAAGATGAAGAAGCACGAGAGCAATCCGTGTGGGACGGTTTTGTTCCTGAGCCTCGGATCTTGGATGAAATGAGAACTCAACATCCTGATGTTCTCACAATGTTCTCACAATGTATCATAATCAATATCCTATACCCTGTCAAATCCTGTTCAGCAATTAAGACTGTTCTCTTATTCTACCTCGGCGATTCGCACTGGTTTCTTAATTGAAGCATCTTGTCTGTGCGGGCATCCAATTGACCCCTAGTTTCGTGGGCGGTCTTGAACCACAATTCGTCTCCGCAACTGGACTTGGCAAATCCTCTACCCTCACGTTGATCATTTCCATGTCCAACTTCCAGAACATCCCCTCATTTGCGCTTCGGCGTCCGTCAGCGTTGTCAGAAACCAGGCAGTGATCTATCAGATAGCTTATGCCCCCGGGTCAACTTAGATAGAGTTTGCAGCTCTTGGGTTGGGACGATCGTATTTCCCGTGCGCTATCCGCAATATATTCATGTACTCTATACCGGCGCTGCATATGACGGTGTTTTCGGCCTTCGGGGGCTTACCAAACTGGGACATATCAAACTTATCCAAGGAATTTCTCCGTACCTCTGTGATTCTGTTCACCGAGGCTATCAGAAACAGCTCAATATGAAGGCATACCAGGTGAGTCTGGCCATCTACATAAAGACTGCCTTTGAACCAAGTGATTTCGTTTTTCTCATCATCATCATCATCATCAGCCCTTCACTTCACTTCACTTCAATTCACTTCACATTCATTCATTCATTCACTCCATCTAGCCTCAAGATGCTTTTCTCCCTTCCATTCGCCCTTTCAGGCCTCGCTCTTCTCCAGCAAGTGGCCGCCAACCCCATCGACGCCGTAACCGTCAACACGCTCAAAGCCCGCCAGTTCGGATCCTCCGACACCGAGAATGACCTGACGGATGGCTCCGCCTGCAAAGCCGTGACGGTGATCTTCGCCCGCGGCACCACCGAGTCGGGCAACGTTGGCTCCATTGCCGGCCCGCCCTTCTTCTCCGCACTTTCCACCAAGATCGGTGCCGGCAACCTCGCCGTCCAGGGCGTGACTTACCCTGCCGATGTTCCCGGCTTCTTGGCTGGCGGCGACTCCGGTGGTAGCAAGCTCATGGCCCAGCTTGTTGGGCAGGCCATGACGCAGTGCCCAGAGACCAAGGTCGTCATGAGCGGCTACAGGTACGTCCGAACATTCCCCTCGAGAACAGCAGGGAGGAAAGGAAGATGTTAACGTGTTGAAATAGTCAAGGAGGACAGCTTGTCCACAATGCCGCAAAGCAGCTTACTGCGGAGCAGAGCTCCGCTGTCAACTCGGGTAAGTTTCGTGGCTCGTGAGATTGGAATGCCGGGCTGACAGTGATCTTTCCAGTCGTTATCTTCGGCGACCCAGACGATGGCGAGGCCGTCGGCAGCATTGCTGCCAGCAAGGTCGATGTTATCTGCCACGTTGGCGATGATATCTGCTTGCATGGAGATTCTATCTTGCTTCCTCACTTGACCGTAAGTCCCAAACATAGCCCTTCGTGCTTGATATCTGTGGAGATTGCTGACACCGAGTAGTACGGTCAGGATGCTGGCGCAGCTGCTTCCTTTGTGGCAACCGCTGCAGGTTACTGAGCGCTGGTCGCTCTGATGGATGTATTTTACTTCTTAGGCTCGGGTCTGACCCTTGCTTCTCTTGTTGATTTTGATTTCTATTTATTTCATTAGTTCTTTGACTTTTCTGTTAGTGGTACGATGAATAGATATATTATGCGACTATAAATCTGAAGTCTTGTTGATTCATGTGTTGTGAAGTGACAATAATAGGAGCCGCCTTCTCTGAGATGCTATACAATAAAGCTCGCCCACATAAAAACATTTCGACATCTAGTCAAGTTCAATTTGACTCTTGGCTCTTGACCCAGTGCTGCGCTGTGTAATTAAGTTGTCCTATATCTAGGATGAGCTCTTGTTATTTCCACAACTGATTGGTTTCCTTCAACACCACAAAAGCAAGGCGAGATATTGTTGTTCCCCTAATTTGATAACTCGAACTAGTCCATAGAGAAGTAAGGTTTGCTCACTTATTTTGTCAGTCTCACTGGTTGATTGTATCAGTATAGGGACAACCTCCAAAAGTTCATTTGAGCAACGCCGAATTCCTTCATTCGCCTCTCAGCCCACACTCCAGGGCCACCCAAAAAAACTCCTGAATTATCCCCGTGCAAGTCTCGCAGTGTGAGGTGAGACTTTACGACTAAAGAAACCTTTCTTCTCACTCTCCTTTCCCCTCCTCTCTTTTGGGCGTCTTGTGTGGGACTCTCTGTGTACTGCAGCGCCTCTATTGCCTGATGGATCTTGTAGCGTGGTTTATATCGTTCGAGGCATGGATACCAAAAGATACAGCGAGTGAATAGCGTGGTTTTTCAAAGGTTCTTGAATCCATAAGGAGTAAGGCAGCAGACAACTGTCACGCTCAAAGTCCCATAGGGGTACACAAAGAATCAAGCGTCTAATTTATATGCACACCATGGTATCTACAACGCTCTCACAACGCCCCTCTCATCGAACAAATCTCTCAAAAGGCCCTCTCTACAGCCGACCAAGTCTGAGCTGCCCATACCGTACACGCTCTCGAATGCATAAATACTCAGCTGACCGAAGAATGGTCTCAGTACCTTAGCGATTAGCTCATCCTTACGCTCAAGATTGATATCATCGCTAATGCTACCATAACCAATTAGAGGGCGGCGCAAGCCCTGATCGAGGGAAGACGTAAGTGTGGCATCGTTGTTGGTCCCTGCCGGCA
Organism: Xenosphaeropsis pyriputrescens; assembly: GCA_022609375.1. Classification (NCBI taxonomy): domain Eukaryota; kingdom Fungi; phylum Ascomycota; class Leotiomycetes; order Phacidiales; family Phacidiaceae; genus Xenosphaeropsis; species Xenosphaeropsis pyriputrescens. The sequence goes on from JAGKQE010000061.1 coordinate 167,412, forward strand.
GAGCCTTGGAGCCTAGTTCCTCTGACAGTTCGTCGATGAGGGCAACGGGCTGGAAGTCGGTGGGGCGGTACACGGCGTCAATGGTGTCCGTGATGAAGAGCCATTCATGAAGCTGGAAGTCATCTGGGGCAATGCACAGGAGTACGTCGAGGAGCTTGCAGGCTTGCAGGACCGAGAAGTTGGTGAATGTGTCGGAGGTTTGACTGTGGTCTGCTGCTACTACTGAGGAGATAGCCACGTGCAGCTCGACGTTGATTATTGGCCACAGAAAACCGAGGTGGATTGGTGAAGTCTTGAGTGCTATGGCACGGAGAAGCATATATATGTCTGCGCGAGTGGTGGATGATGGCGAAGATGTAGCTGTTGCTCCAAGGAGTTCGACCAGCTTCTCCTCCATGCCCCCCAAGTCGGCTACGAACGTGTCCTCGGCTGCTGCCAGGACGAGGGTCGCAATTCGTCGTAAGTTGAGCTGTGTCTTACGGTCGGCTTCGAGCCTTGCTGATGTCGCACCAACACCGAACACAATTCCTGCTGTTGATGGCGGCGCAAGGCGTGAGAGGAGTTCAGGCATCCGATCCTTATCACTTAATGCCCACTGACGGAGCAAGGGAAGCCAGTCACTCTCCACGAGAGATACAGGGTTCGAAAAGAACCTTGCATCGTTGAAAGCATCCGCCAAATCCTTCTTCCAGGCTTTCTGAGTATTGGGTAGTCTTGCAACATGATACAACAGCTCAAGTGTACTCTTAGAAATATTGTCTGGAAAGGATTTTGCGCGAAACGTAGGGCCAATGACACTATTCGAAATGGTATTTGCCGCATTGAGGACACGATCTGGTTCCACCAGAATCTTTGGGAGCTTTGGTGCAATAGTAGCAAGGATGGATACAATATCTTCAGACCTGCCAGCCTGTTTGAGCTGGGCGGCTGTAGGTCTCTCACCTATGTCAGCATCTTTCTCTGCTATTGTTGAGTGAACTGGACTCTCAGCAAAACCCATAGGCTTGGTAGTGAAGGTTGCAGTCAATAGTCGCAAGAACAAGTCCTGAAAATGTCAGTGGCTATCGTAGAATGATGTTCTTGATCTGACTTACGCCTAGTTCTTTTCTCATTCTTCGCTGCTCACCAAAGTTAGTGTTGTCGACCTTTTCACCAAGGATTGCAGCAAATTCCAAGAGGCTTGGTAATGTTTGACGGTGAGGGAACGGATTCGCCAAGATGTCTTTCAAGAAAGTCATGCAATCGGTCCAAATCTCATCCATGGCATCATCTTCCAATGATCGCGCGTATTCGACCAAGAAGACAACCAAGTCCACGTCTACTAGAGCAGAAGTGAGTGTTGAGGTACGAGAAGGATCTAGAGCTCCTGGGTTTGTTCTGCTGTAAATCGCATTGAATATTGCTGGAATGGTGTGCTTTGGTCGGGAACCATCGAGTACGTGAAGAAGGTTAATAACTACTGTTGGCTTCCTGTCACTGGCAGTCTGTGTGGATTTCTGCCATATCTCAACCACAGTCTCCAAGCACTCAAGAGCTTCAGCAGCAAAAAGATGCTCAAGGAGTCTACGAGCGCGATTGCGCATTCGAAGGGATGTATAACTGAAAGACGCCAAAGACTCGGAGTCTTGGATCTCACCATTGGATCCCCTACCGCCCCAAGACCATATAGTAAAGCATATTCTCACAGCGTCTTGAAACGATAATAGGACTGTGAGCCTATTATTCGCGGTTGTGCTGCGAGATTGGGGAGTCTCTGAAGAGAAAAGGCCAGATGCCATATTGCCGAAAAACCCTTGAGGCTGTTCGGGGGTCTTCACCGTGACAGTACGCGCTTCATCGGACATCAGACAATCGTGACCTCGAGCAAGAACTTGCTCTAGGCCGTTGAGAAGTGATATGAGAGTGGTCTCAGGTGCGCTGACATCATCTGCTACGACTCCAGACTGTTTAAATGTGGTCTGGAGGCATGAAAAAGTTTTGCCAACCTCGCTGCACAAAGTCTCAACAAGTGGGATAAGGACTTGGAATATAGATTCGGTATAGAAAGGGAGGATTTCTGTCAGGAAGCTGACCCAGCTGTCGAGGACTGGGCGAGTCTTGGGTGATGCGAAGCCTGCTTGCAAGCATTTGATCAACGCCGGTGGAGGTGGAGTCAATGTTGGAGCAGCTGGCTCTCTATCAGAAACTAGTGACAACCTTGAAGCTTGCATCAAATCGTGAGCAGTCCCTCTTCTTGAATCGATGGTTGGAGTTGGTAGAGTCGACGTGTCCATGGTATTCCGGAGCTTCAACGCAGCGAATACCACATCTAGTAGCGAAACTTGCATAAATGGATCTGGTCCAGTCAATGAAGAAGCGAGACGATCTACCAATACATGCTCTAAATGAAGCTCTTCTAGAGGCAATGCATAAGGGCTGAGAAGTATTTGATGCAAAACAGATAAGGCAGTACGATGCAATTGACCCACACTCGATTCAAGCTGTGGAAACTTCACGTTGTGGCCACCATGTATCACCCTTAGACAAACATGAACGAAGAATTCTTGTAAGGTGACTTCACAGTCACGAAGAGCTGCTGAAATTAGCACAAATGCCGTCAAAATACCTCCGGATACTTATACTTACTGATGGAGTGGAGTACTTGGTTGCTTTTATCAGTTGATATTACATTATCGACCAAGGCAGCAAGTGTACTGTCAGAAGACCATCGGAGTATGTTCGAGAAAGTCTGCAAGTAGTAAAGGCACTGATCAAGATCATCGCTCTCTACGTAAGATTTGCCCTCTTGTGTCTTGCTTAAATCCGTGTCTGAGTCTAATCGATTTTGCAAAAACGTGAACGTAGTAAACTTCGCAACAAATATGTGGAAAATACTATTAATGAGAATTAGTACCGCAGAAAATGGCCAAGATAATATGGATCACTTACCGATCAACACCAATGAGAGTCTGTAGCCACGTTCTAACTGTCATGAACAGCTGAGTACGCTCAGTTGTCAGAGCATCCAACAAAAGAAATAGTGGCCTAGTAAGCATGACCTCATAATATTCTGTTCCAGATACTCGAATCAGACCGTGAGGCTCAACATTAGACTTCGATCCTCGACGATCGCTGTGCCCAGCCGTATCCTGCAATGTGTGCGTCCAGAGAATACTAAAGGTTCTTCCAGGGCCGGATCCACGAACGTCATATGAACCCGAGACATCGTCTTCAACAATTATTGCACAAATAGTGGCTTCTATTTCGTGATTGGTGAGTCCCAATGTCGTCTGCAAAAGCCAGAGATATCTGACAGTTTCCACGTGATACTTTGGATGCGAGGCAGAGAGATAAGACCAAGCGATACGCACCAAGGGATCGATCAGGTTCGAGATGTCTTCAGGCTCCAGATACGAATTTCGGTGCAGACTGCAAATCAATGTAGTCAGAGACGAGAATATGGTAAAGGGAATCTGATCTGACGTTGACAATCGATTGCGGATTGAAGAAAGCAATTTTGATATATGTAAAGCCTCCGTCTTTGGGGTCTTGCCCATTAGTGTACTGAAAAGCTTGATTTTGTTTCCAACATCAGCACTTGATGCCGGGTCACCTAAGCTCTGGCAAGTCAATTTGGCAGTTTCTGAAAGAAGAAGATTTCCGACTTCTATTGACGAGAAAGGTGGACGAAATGACTCGAGGTTTCCATGGTTGTGCACATAGAAGGTCTTGACTTGGCTCAATATGTCTGCTTTCCTGTCACCAGCTGATTTTTTGGCAGTACCTCGTGGTTGATCAGGACCCGCTGCAGCCTGGTGCAAGAAGGCACGTTCTGGGGTCAGATCTACAAGCTCCTGAGCAACAGCAATCGCTGTGTTGATAACCTCTGCATCTATATCGGAGCTCTTCTTGGCCCTAACAAGGTCATCAATCATGGCCGTGATTGTTAGAGCACTTGTTGGTGCATGGACAAGTAGCATCTCTTCTTCCCGCACGTTGAAATGGGAGATAATAAAGCTGACAAGAGAAAGTTTCTCAAGACGCGCTTGGCGAGCCACATTTCCAGATCCAAGTGCTTCCGCTAGCAGCCCGATCATCTCGCTCCAGATGAGGCCGCTCTCTACGCCATCGAAGAACACACTTGCGCTTCGAAGAACCTCATTGAAATGGTTTTTGTTAGAACATTGATCGGAATACAGTCGCACACTATTCACCACTGGCAAGAATATTTCTGGAACAACCAGTCCCCCAATCTCCCAGCGATCCATCAATGATAGACAAATCCGGAACGGTTTTGCTCTTTCAGTCGGATTGATTTGATTTTGAGAGACCATCTTCGATAGAGCTCGAGTCAATGGCTGTAAACCACAGTCCTCAAAGTAACGAGTCCTAGATGATCCCATAGATAGGTCATCCACAGTAGAAGTAGGTGACTGGGGATTTCCATCGTTATCCATTTCCGATGACGGCTCAGGCCCAAGCAACCAATTCCATAGTCGGCGATTCAAGCTCATATCCCTTCGTGCAGTGACCCCAACCGCCGCAGTAAGCAACCGTTCCAAATCTTCTGGCTTGACCCGCTTTTGGAGAACAGTGCAGTGTATTGGCAAATGTGTCACCAGCAGGTCTAGAAATCCTCTCTGTATGAGGATATGGTCATCCACCAGCCCAGCCGCAAAACATCGCAGAAGTAGTCCCGGCTCAGGGGATGTCACCGCATCTGCCAGCTTTTCTGCATCTGCCTCGTCCCCATTTGTTGGATGGAGGGAACCTCTCCTAACAGACTGGCCAAGTTTTGGCAGATACCTGACAAGGTATGCCAGAGCACCTGATCTTCGACTATTGCTCGTGATTGATGCCAGGAAGAAGCACTGCCAAAAGAACTCATCGCCGCCTGATTGTGTACTCCGATTTTGTGCTTTAATCGATTCCTTGAAGCCATTCAAAAGTTGTAGGGTTCTCTCAAAATCCTCACTCGTTTCCTCCTCGAGTCCAGGCAGTAAGGCCAATATGATTGCTTTCAATGCAGGTCGTAGGGCAACAGCATCAAGCTTGAGGATATGCGTTTCGACAAGAGAGAGAAAGGGCGCGCGAACGGTTAAGGAAGCAAAGGATAAGGTCGATGATAAGCCAGGGAGGTACAAAGGCAGATCTCGTGTAAGCGCATCCTTTCCAATCATTTGGAATATGAAACCGTATACTTCGAGAGCCTTTTGGTGTACGCCGGAAGGTAGCGAGGGGTTGAGGCATTGTGCTAATCGTTTTGCGACAACAACCTTAGACGGAATCACAGCGACATTTGATGGATGGCTTTGAAGGGACTATTCGATTATTCTCAGTCACTGTATGTTCTTTGGAAAGAATTGAGGCTGCAGACCTTCAGTAAGCGCCCCAAGAATGAAATATAATCCGCCCATTCTTGCAATGCAGTATCGAATAACGATAGAGATCGCTCGACGCCCGAAGCATATCTCTTGAAGTTTTTGTCTTTGGGGACATTCTCATCTATTATCTGCCCGTCAGCAGATATCCAGGGCTTCTAAGCATAGGCTAAGAGTTACCCTCAGTCCTTTGCGCTCTATGTTTCCTCGATACTGGCGATGCTCGACCCGAACCCGTGGGCGAGATGGACTGTCCCGCGGAGCCTGGCTCGAAGGCCATAGTGCTAGGCGCTGACTCAGACTATAAGGTATATGTGCATCGAAAGAAGGATCTCGTTCAGAATTCGTGAGCTTCGTATGATTCGTACCTAGGTTTCGTAGCAAGCGGTATGTTTATTGTAGCTTGCGCGTCAATACGAAAGAGTGTCTTGATGCTGCGGGAGCATTCCGCCACTTTTAATGATGGACCCTTACATCAGGCGCGGCCGCGTGGAGAGAGCTCCTGAGACACGCAGCACCAGAGCTGTGTACTGTCTCTATCATCTTCCTAGTATGGTACTGCCTCTCACCGACAGATGGATCACTTCGAATCCGTTCTCATTCTAAATAGTTGATATGAATTTAAATTGATAAAAACAAAAGCAAACATTTCCATTTCTATTGTTGTTCTAGAAAGAGTCAGAAATTAGTTGTTATCATCCATATTTGCTCTATTTACAGTATGTCCTCATGTCAAGCTTTGCCGACGTAAATGGGCTCATCACCCAGTACAATTAAGATAGCAACTGACACCATTCGATGATAATTTGTGCAATTAAATATGGATAACTTAGCAATATAATGTGGATCGATCTATCATAATGCTGGTATCCGGGATATTTATGGAGTCCAGAGAACACATAAATCTGACACCTGGACACGATGTTTGAAAGGGTGGCTTTCCTGAAGATAAGTTGTGATATCATCTTTCAATCTCTCGGGTCGCATACCTCAGCCACAGCCATAACATTCAAGGACTGATACTCTTCGTAGAATTCCCACAACTTCTCTGCTCTTCCATCACCATCCTATGCTGATTTCCTATGGGAGACAACGACGTTAGCTCCAACGATAGCCTTCATGACCCGGTGATTGCAGACTTAGTTGTATCACCGCCTGCGGAAGCCAACGATGATATCAAAGCCCCAATGGCCGGCAATAGTGATGCGCCCGAGGAGCACACGAGCGAAAGTGGTCGTGTAGATGAGGAAGAAACTGGCAATTCGAAGCCAGCTTATGGCGAGGGCAGCGATTCGGACGATGCGACCAAACGTCCACCTCTCCCTATGCGACCTTCGATCTCAAAAGCCGAGTTGAGACATGCGACTTCACGATCAACCCTTAGTCCAATGAGACCCCAGCTGCAATCAAAGCCAACCACCTCCTTGACTTCCATCGATGTGCAGACACTTTCGTTTCCGGATGGGTCCAGGGGGACATATTCTACATCGGAGCCTCGGTCGCCCTCTGGCCAAACAATACCAGAGCTGCGTTCGAAAGCAAGCAGGGCAAGCAGAATAGGAAGTGAAATGGATGATACCGGGAGTCTGATGAGTCCATCACCAACTCTACACGCTGCAGGAGATTTAGAGAGCTTGCTTGGAGATGCTATGACTGCTCAAAGTCCTGCCTGGCGAATGCTAAGTACACATGTAGAAGCTGGAGATCCCTTCGAGGTTGAGGATTCGGAGCCGGACGATGGACTTTCAACATTTTCAAAGGAGTTTGATGAGGTGGAGGAGGTTGATGCTAAGGATGGCAATGAAGGCGCGTTTTTCTTTCTTTCAAAACTCAGGGATGCTTTGCTAATTGGACACAGAGGAGTTGCTCTTGCAATGGAAATCCAAATTAAAACATTATCTGATCCTCTCATCTGCAGGAAAACCAATATGGAGCAGACATGGAGACCAAAATCTCATCAATGGTTATATTGGGATCATTCAAACCATCATATCGTTTTACGAAGGTGCCAAAGATCCATTGAGAGGCTTTACAGCCGGAAACACAAGATTTGTGATAACTACAGAAGGCCCGCTGTATTTTGTTGCCATCAGTCGCTTGGGAGAGAGTGATGCACAACTACGATCACAGCTCGATGCACTATACATGCAGATCCTTTCGACTTTGACATTGCCGACCTTGACACACATCTTTCAATATCGGCCGTCCTCGGATCTAAGAAGACCACTGGACGGCACCGAAACTCTACTCTCCTCCCTAGCAGACACATTCACAAAGGGCTCACCATCTACCCTCCTCTCATCGCTAGAATGCCTCAAAATCCGCAAATCCCAACGAAACGTCATCAACAACACGCTGCTCAAAACCCGCTCCGACAAGCTACTTTACGGTCTAATAGTAGCTGGTGGACGACTCGTAAGCGTGATTCGGCCAAAACGGCACTCATTGCACCCGTCCGATTTGCAGTTGATCTTCAACATGCTCTTCGAAGCAGGCAGTGTGCGAGGTGGCGGTGGCGAGAACTGGATCCCGCTGTGTCTACCAGGCTTCAACAACCGAGGTTATCTGTACATGTACGTGAGCTTTGTCAGTGTCGATGAGACCACGGACGAGGGTCGGCCACAGACATCAAAGAGCAATAGCGGACGTGACGACGAGATTGCTGTGCTGCTCATCAGTGCGGAGAAGGAGAGTTTCTTCGAACTCAAACAGATGCGTGATGATGTTATTGCACAGCTGGAGAGGAATGGCAGTATGAATGTTATCAAGAACGCTGTGAGACAGGGTCGTCCGAGTACGACGGATATTGTTCCCGGCACGCAGCTGCGGCACTTCCTGTACAAGTCTCGTGCGAATGTGCAATTTACTATGCCGTCCTATGGGCCGCATTATAGCACTCTGTTGACGCGGAGAAGGTATGTCGCCCCCATGACCTAATGTTTTTTTCAATAGGTTCTTGGAGCAAAGACACTGACACATCTAGGCTTATGACATTATATCATAAACTGCACGCTTCTGTGCATACGAAGAATTCTCACCTAAAGATCTTGCATTGCATAGGAAAGGACTCGATATCCCTGGCGTGGACCACGCCTATGTTTGAGCTGTATTGTGTCGCGGGACCGCATGCATCACGGGCAGCGCTGGCGCAGGGTGCGAATCGGATTGTGCAGTGGATGAAGAGGGAAGAGGAGAGGGTGTTCATTATTGGTGGTGCGGTGTTCTAGATCAAACACACAGGAATATAAATCATAATTTTGAGCATCAGAACACGCATTTTTTTGGTGCAAAAGACCACGATTCTTAGGTATCATAATACATCATCATTGCCTGGTGTTGTACTTCACCACTCTACTCAATAGCAAAACTTTAAGCCTCGGCCTGCGCCTCAGGCTTCGGACTCTCTGTCTTTATAGGAGATCCAGCCTTAGGCGGCCCACCTGCTTTTGGCGGAGGTGGTACGACGGTGCCCTTCGAGCTAGGTGCATAATCCAGCTCTCTACTCTTTTTCTCGCCCTCCAAGAAGTAATCATCCATCATCCTATTCGGACTAACGCCATGCGTCTTCTTCTTCCTCGGCGGCAGATGCCCCGCACCTTGAGGCGGTCCACCCTGTGGCGGTGGAGGCGTAGAAAGCTGTGCGGGAATTAGGAAATCACCACCCGTCGCGGGTACGGCAGTTGGCGTGAACATCTGCGATGAGGAAGATGGCCGGATCTCTTCATTTGAAAAGCGTGCAGTCTCGCCCTCGAAAAGTGTCTCGCCCGGCCCAGCAACCGGCTCGCTAAGGGGTGCGGGGAGGCGATGAAGAGCACCGTATCCCAGCACACATCCCAAAGCACCTTCTCCGCCCCAATCACGCGATGGGTGGATGGTCAACTCGCGCGTTACGTTGTATTCATTGTTGTAGACGAACAGGCGTAACGGGCGCCCGATGTGGTCTTCTACCAATTCACCTAGCCCGGCTTCACCATGTAAGACACCTTCAGGCGTGCCGAGGATGTAGTCTGAGTACGGGAGGAGTCCTGCGTGGTCGGCGGGCGAGTTAGCGGGTACGTCTAGAATGTGCCAGATGTTGGAGGCGACTGAGAGGGACGTCCATTGGAGGGAAAGGCCGAGTTCTGGGGCTACTGGATCAACTGCGATGTGGACTGTTCGAGTTCGTTGTCCCTATCAATCTGTTAGCAAGGAAGTGGCTCTTTCCGGGGTATACAATTTACCTTTGCGCTCCATAATCCAAGAGTCACGCTACCTCCAGCACAGTTGCGAACCTCTTGTGAGAAAAGTCTTGGGTCGGAGTTATCCTGCGAATTGTTAATAAATGTAGTAAAATACAAGCGTATCCATAGCTCACCAAAAGGCGTCCGTTAATCCCAACAATGAAATCAAACCATGGCTCAATGGCCAGCTCTAAATTGGTATTGCGTAGTACTTGGAAACCAAACGCAGCATGATTGGGGGAATTCTGAGTTGGAGAGTCGGAATCCAACCGAGATATGAAGCGATTGAGCGCGTTGAACATAGTGTAGAGGATTGCTGGTAATCGGCAATAATGGCCCCAATTGCCTAGGTAGGTATAGAAGCTGAAGCTGATGATGTCTTTGGACACCGTTGTGGTCCCTGGAATGACAGCCTCGTTTCTAGATGGGGCCTAGCTCTTCTTAGGCTGACAGCCTCGTTGAGAGCTGCGGTCTGCAGTGCGTCCGCTTCGAGCTTTCAACCTTCACCACAGCACGCGTTGGAGACTCTCACATCCAGTCACTCTCCCAAAAAGTGAGTGAAAACAGGAAGATACAAATCGACATGGCAGAGCTAGGTGCGGTGCTCGAAGCCTCCAGATGGGCAAGAAAGATAGTGGACAACATCCTAGACGCAATCGTTGGCTAGACAAGAGTTATTATCTACTTAGACAGTTAAATCGCTATCTCTGCTGTAAATTTGTCCTATCCATTAGAAGGGGCTAGCATTGTCCAACAAATCTATAAACTTACTAGAGCAAGCACTAACCCAAGATAGAATATCACTATTAGATAGATCCTAAAGTTAGCTAAGATAGATAGTTATGTCTAAGTAGACCAACTTACCAAACTAGCTATAGTAGGCCAAGCACAAGCAACTTGTATAGACTAGTCAAATACTAGATCAAGGAAACTCCACTGGAACACCCTCTTTAAAGTTATCTATAACTAAGATAGACAAAGCACATAGACAACTAAATAGAGCCTAAGGGCTATAGATAGTACTATTCTAGGCAAGCATATAGCAATCCTCTATAACAAACTAAATTGCAAAGAAGCTACAATTCTCTCCTAACTCTATAGTAGTTATACTAGGCTAAACAACTTCCTCAACAAAATAGAGAAAGCAGCAAGCTAAGAATATAACTATAGATAGAGAGCTAAAACAATACACTACTTCCTCCTTATATACCCAAGGTATAGAATATAGAGGCAGGCAATAGCCAACAAGCTAGGACCAAGCTTTAGTAACATCTCCTATATACTAGAAAGATACAACCTATATACCTACACTAGATTCTAAAACCCTAATAGACCCCTAGAGAAATAGGAACTAGATATAGAAGTAGTAAGAGCAGTTATTAAGTTTGTAGTAGAAACAAGTAGACTAGAATAGAAGGATCTTAAAGAAGCATCTAAACTATAGGAAGTAGAATTAAATAGCAAAGAAGAGGAAGACAAAGATAAGGAGTAACAAGAAGAGAAGGAAAAGGTAGGGAAGGTAGAATAGAGGAAAGGGAAGGGTTAGGATAGAACTATATATACAAAGCTACACTAGGCTACTTACTATATAATATAGTTATATATATAACTTGTATATACAAGACAAACTATTGTTAGGGGCTAAAGAATCAAGCTTGGATTTTTATTTGTACAATAAGCAAATAGCACTAGATTAGTAAGCTAGCAAGCTTATAGGACCCTAGGGACCTATATAGTGTAAGGATTTAATCAATCAATCAATCAATCAACTACTCTCTCTAGATATACAACTAGACAATTACTTGCACTTTAACCTTTACTATAGGAATAAATCAATCAATCAATCAATCAACCAAACAAGGTTAGGACTAAAGGAAGTAACTATCTATATAGGCAATCTTTAAAAAGTTATTAGTATACTAGTCCAAATCAATTAGTTAGAAGCTTCCTATTAAAATAGCAGAAAGATCTACTTAGGGAAGGTTAGTGTTACCACTATACACTCCTTAGAAACACAAATCTACAAGGATACCCCAATGTATAGAGAGAACTACAAGAAGTAATAGTAGTATCAATATAGAAGAAGTTATCCTTACAAGAATCGAATTAACAATCAACAAGAGATTCTAGAATATAACGTACAAAAACAGCGAACTAAACACAAAGCTCAACTCAATCCTTAACAAAAACGTTGCCCTCAAACAAGGTTTTAACCAAACTATTATAGAACTTAGCAAGCTCTTAAACAAGCTCCACTAAACAAGAGAAGAGAGAAACGCTCTTTAATCTAAACTTAATAAACTACAAGCTACTATAGGTGAACTACAACTTATAGCTAGAGGTATAAGCAAGCAACTTAGCGAACTTAAAACCTAGATACAAACAATTGGTAGCAATATAGAAATATTAAAGTTGGTTATCTTAAGCTTTCAAGCTCTAGTGGGTGCACTAATAGGCAACCCAAATAAGCTAGCTACAAGACCCTAATCCTACATATCTATAGCCTTATAATTAGTTAACCTGTCCTCCTTAGCAACAAGGCCCCTTGCAACCTTATCCTATATAGGTTGCACACCTACACCTAAAAACCTCGAGAAACTAGCCCTTCTACCTAGGGTAGTTGTAGATACCCAAAATATAGTAGATAAGATAGAGAACACCTTTAAAGATAGAGAGGCAACCAAAAAGTGGATCTAAGAAGTTATCTCTAGCCAACTATCAACAAGCTACATTAAAATCAAGGGCATCTAAACAAAGCCAAACTCAATTAAGATTATTACCAACACTAAATAGGAGGCAGCTGTCCTCTATATCTACAACAACTAGGTTAATATCCTCTTTAAAGGTGCGCGCACAAAGGGTAACAAGTAGCATCTAATCAAAGTAGATAATATAATCTAGAACAAAGTCTTAATCCCTAGTACATACAAAATCCAAGCTAACTTTGGGTTAAAATTCTGCTCCTAGAATAATTTTATAGGGGTTATAAAAGCCTATTGGATATCTAAAGGGGAAAAGTAGAATAGGTCAATAGTAATCTACCTTGCAAGCGCTAACAA